>WBMW01001305.1:113071-413811 GCA_013396635.1 Penelope pileata | reverse complement strand
TTTTTTTTTCCCCCCAAGATCTCTTAAACCAAGCTATTCCGGCTGGCCTCTGACTGCATGGCATGCAGAGGGCGTGCAGATACTGTTCATCCCCGCGGGAGGTGCCATCCCCGCTGCCTGCAGTAGGGCACGGTTCTTTGTGTTTTGAAACTGTGGAGCGGTTTAGTTTCTGTGTATATAGCATACGTGGGAGCGGTAGCTGGTTAAGTGCAGGGAAATGATTAATCAGCTGCAATTGTTACAAAGTGACTGTATGTATAGAAACGCTGATGTTCTCTTGGTAACAATGTATACAGGAAAAGAGGACAGCTTAAAGGGGACAGCCCTACAAATGCTATATTGTTGTTCAAAAAAGATCGCTTCTAAGCAACAGTAGTTGTAGAAAGCTTACAATTGTTACCATCACAAAGTGTGATGCTACAAAGCAGGGGCAACATACCCAGACTGACCTTCTGTTTTGGTCCATCGCACAACCACTTTCTTGTGGGTTGGCCCTGCTACAAAAATAGAACCATTACTGCAAACGACCATTCAGTTACTAAAATAAAGTATTTTCTCTGTTACATATTTTCTAAAAAGTCATTTCCATTTTGTATGAGTTTATATAAGCTTTTGTGAAATGTACATTAGAATATTGGCACATTTTAAATCTCATTTGCTGTTTTGATTTGACAGTAGCACAAAAAAACCTTAATATCAACCCGCTGCATAAATAGATCTGTTCATGAGATTTATTCCTTTGTTTGCTTCCAAGCGCATCAACAGGGTTATAATTTAGACAAAAAGAATTACTGGTTGTCCCGTGATGTTCATGTTAGCAGTTAGGGGCTTTTATTGCTTGGCGTATCTGTTTCACATCTGCTTTGGAGGAGAGAGCAGGGTTCCTAATATCCCATGATATTTAACTTGGTAGAGACTTCTTTTGTTTAAAAAAAAATATTAAAAAAAAAAAATGATGACAACAAAACTTCAGCAGAAAATAAAAAAATAAAAATAAAAAATAAAAAAGCAAGGATGTATCACACTGTGATAAGAATTACAGAGGCTTCAGAAATGTGAGCTGTTACCCAGAGTTTCCAGTCCGCCCATGTTCTGGGAATCGCGTGCCTTTGCATAAGGCATTCTTGTCCTTCTCAGAAGTTTGTCAAGGCATTTTTAAGCAATAAGAATCTTGCAAAAGTTTTTAGTTATAACTCCTGTAGAGTTAGAAGAGAAACAAAAGTGTTTGTATTATACTGATAGACAAGAAGAAACTTTTGTCAGCTGCATGGTGGTGTGTGTTGTTTTAATTCGGTATGTTTAAATTCCTCCAGTAGCACAGGGGGTGTCGGAGGTATTTAGGAACTATCTCCTGTAGATACGCAGGAAATGAGTTCTTGAAATGCCTCAGAAAGAAGAGATTTTTTTTGCTTCACGTTTAAAATAAACACTGCTCCTACCCAAGTAAGGCTGCAAAAGCGGAGGTTTAAATGGCATTTACGGCACCACGCAGAATCCTCGTCCTGCTCCTGTGGGTGAGCTGCAGGCAGTGGCCGAGCAGGCCGGCCTGCGGGGAGCCTGGGCCTGGGGCAGGCCTGCATGGCACCCCCTCACCTGCGCCCTGGGATTCATCCCACTTCTGCGTACACCAGTGCTGGAATAAGTCATTGTTATAATATGATAATAAACAGGTGACTCAGCCACGTGGGAATGCAAATAAAACACTGCTGGACTCCTTGGCCCAAGCAGCCCCTTGGCTCCAGCCTTCCCTGGTGCCCATGGTGCTCCCAGGCCTCCTCGCTCATGTCCTCACGTGAAGGTGACAGGGATGCAGCAGGGCCCACAGCCGCACCTCTGTAACCTCGGTGTGTGGAGCAGCCTCCAAACTGTCCCCCTCACAGAGTGCTTGGGTACAGGCCCCAGGGAGCTGCCTCCTGGGCCCTGCTGCTGGAAAACAGCCGTATGCCGAGAGGCAGAGCTGCTCCTGCCATCGTCCACAGGGATTTTGGTGTGGGTGCATGTCTCTTGTTTAAACTTCTGTCGCACCTGGTCCTGAAGTGCATGTTTCCCAAAGGAAAGTGATGCAGAACAACTGTGTGTGCATGCAGGAGCACGAGCAGGGAAGCAGGCAGACAGCTCACAGAGCTGCTTCTCCTGTAGCTGGCAATGCACTGCAGTGCTAGCGGGCTTCACCTCTCAAAGAAAATGCCAGCTTTGGTTGCTTTCATCTCTGTCTGCCAGCTGGTGTGTGCAGCCCTGAGCTTGGCTGACAAAGTCACCACCAGCAAGTTTCTGTATGGAAAAGGTGGAGGTGCTGGCGTAGCCACCATGGAAGGAGAGGGAGAAGGAAGGGAAGGTGCCTGTCACAGCCAGCATGTGAGCAGCAGGCATAGTTGCCACAGAGCACAGGGCTGGCTGGAGCCAGAAGGGCCTAGGCAACCTGCCCTAAATTCTCTGAAACCCCGGCATGAAAGGTACGCAGCAATCTGGGAGATGGAGTCTCTGCGGGGCTTGCCCTGTCACCTGCAACGTGCCGGTGCACCTGGATGCTCCTGCTGCTTGAGCTGGCATCTTGCTGTGGCCTGACTTTTCCTTGCTTTTCTAAAGACAGGTCAAAGTTAGCTCGCTCTCTATCAGCAGGCAATGTGTGGAAACACTGAACTATTTTCGGAGAGGGGAAAAAAATTGTAAAGTATAAGGTCTGTTAGAAAGCAGATGCGAACTTGCGTTGCTTAATTTGGCCATGACACCGAAACAAATACTGTATCAGAGCACTGTTTGCTTTAAGTTCCTTGGGCGGGTTTATGTATTCTAATTAAAAACCCAGATGAAACGTACATAATATTGACACACAAATCATCTGCTTTCCCCTTCTTTATGAGTATTGTGTTTCTGAATTTGTTTTGGGCTTTGAGTGTTATAGTGCACTACTTATCAGCGACAGGTCTGTTTGATTAGGCATCTCTCAGATACAAGACACAGAAATACCCAGAGAGCATCAACAAACTTGATGTGAGCACAGGAAGGGATTGGACCTGTAACTTGTGTAGTTTCTGCTGCTGATTCCAGACGTGGTGAGATTTGGCAAATCCATTGCAGTAGCAGAAATCATCCAAATAAGAGCTAACATAAAGAGTCGGTAAAATATCAACACTTGGGACATGACAGCTAACATAGTTGTCAAGGTTTTATCTTGTTTCTGATCAGCAAGTACAGCTTTTCATTCCTCTCTCCAAAGCTGGAAGTAAATCAGTGGTAAGAAGTTTTAAATATGTAGAAAATGGGTGAAGTTTTGTCACATAAATGAGACTGAGTTAGTCCATTCAAAACCCCATAGTCATGGCTTTAGGGTGTTTTACTCAGAGGTCCATGATTTTCCTTGAGAGAGGGCTTCCAGCCCTGAAGTTTTGCCACTGACTTGTTCCACAGCACCACAGTTATCAACCTGTTTTGTTGTTTTTCCCTATTTGTTCAGAGGGCCGGGGATTGCTGAGGAAGTTATTGCCAGTCCTCATGTGTTTGCGTTTTCTGGGGGCGGAGGGAGGGACAACTGCTGCTATCACAAGCTTGTTGCACGCTGTAAGGAAGGACATGAAGCAGCAAGTTTTTAAGCTGGTATTAATCTCTTCTGTGGTTTCAGAACGCCTCTGGGAGCCTCCCTGGATGAGCAGAGCAATCCTCTTTTGAAGGGTAAGGAAAGGCTTTACCTACTGAGATCTTTTTTTTCTGAGAAGTGTGCTCTCATGTATGTTCACCTGAGACCTTGGCAATTTATCAGCAGGACAGCCTAGTCGGCATTGATGAGTTATTCTCACTGTGAAGCAGTTGTGCCTAAGAAACTTGAAAAGGGGGAAAAGATTCTCTTTAAGTCTTTCTGGAGAGTTTAGTAAGCCTTAGGGGGGGGAAAAAAAGGCAAGAAAACTGAACAGGAGAGTTTGCTAATTTTCTCTCCAAGCTGACAAGCATTGGATAGACTCTGTGTCTAATAACTCAGGTTGCCACACCTGAAAATTTTACTATCTGAGCAGGTCTGAATACTAAAGTTCAAAGTACAGTGAGAATTTGCAGGTAGTAACACAGCATAGAGGAGTTGCTGACTTTGTCTGAAGTCTTTGCTTGAACTCTTAGTCCAGGAGAGGGAGAGAAGGGAATGGCTAAGCTGGACACAGGCTTTGAATCCCCCTGGTAAGATGTCTGGAGACTAATATATCAGGAGAAGGAGCAGATGTGGTGGGTAGTACCTCTAGGTTTGCACTCACAACTAATTTGCTTGTGGTCTGACTTGGGGATGTTTCTGAACACAAACTAGTGCTGTACTTGTTCTCTTTCAAAAAAATTTTTTTATGTTCTCAAATATAACTTCTCACTTCTTAGTGCATTTTTAGTGCATGAGTAATGCAGGGATTATAAATATGGTCTAGTTATATCCTGTTGTGTCAACTTAACTGTCTTGCTAGTATCTTTAGTTAAGCTGTTGACAAGAAAGCTCCGCAGCGTTATAGTTGTTGAACGGCTAACTGTACATTTTCAGGCATGCTGGTGAGAAATGGAGGAAGTTTTGAAGATGACTTATCCCTGGGAGCCGAAGGTGGGTGTGGCAGGATTATGACTTTTTCTAGCAAAAAAAGAATCATGTTCAGTCATCTGATTTTTATTTTGAAGGACAGCATTTTCCTTCTGGTCAAAGGCAACTGATAAAGCTGACTGAAAAACCAGCATGGAATACACAGAAAATGCGAGAAGGTTTGCTTTTTTGAGTTCATTAGGATATTGGCTTTGTTAAACGTGCTGGTCTAACCTGAAGGTCGGAGTCAGCTCTGCATTCTCTTCTGCCCTCACTTTGTGATACCCCCAGCTGCAGCATGGCCCAGAGCACTCACTGTAGCTGTGCAAAAGTGTTTTCCCCTACTCATCTTGTCCATGGGTAACTCTTGGCACTTGTACATGCCCCACTTCCACTGAAACCCTTGGGAGTGGCAAGCGTGGGGTTTTGAAAGGAGGAATGCAATTCTGTCAGCTAATATGCAAACCCATTAAGAGCTAAGTGCTTTTAAAAATGAAAAATACCAAAGCTGAGTAAGTACTTTGAATCAGCCATGTTATACACTCTGCTATCAGTAGCTGCTTCCTTTTCTTTTCTTTCCCTTCCCGTTTTTAAGGGGAGGGAGATGTGGCTGTTCATGCTGGACTTGTATGCTTTAGCCTCTCTTTATAGCTTACTCTGTTCATTGTGAGGTAAAGGTGTCCACAAATAAAAAACTTCTAGCGGGAGCATCCTGAAATAAAATCTCACTAAACAGTCTCTCAAACTGGGTCCCAGTGATATCTGCAAGATAGGAGCTATAAGACTCTATCTTTTATCAGTTATAAATAAATAAATTTAAAAATAGCCTTCAGTTTAGAGTGGTTTTTTAAACTACAGTTTTTAAAAAGTGTCAGAACTTGTGCAGTAGAAAGCCCTTTTGTCCACAGCTGTATTGCCAGCAATGTTGAAGCAGTGGGACAGGGCCTGGAGAAGGAAATATCTCTAATTTTTAAAGACTTGAGACTTGAGGAAAGCAGTTGATCTGATAATGAGCTTGATCTGATAATGGTGGAGAAGCAGTAAATGATTCACTTGCTGAGATAGATCAAATAGGATTATTTGTTTCTGACAGTGTTTTCCACTTATTAGATCGCCTGTAGTATGAAGATTTTATAGGAAAAGTTTCTTTTTAGCAATCATCCAAGTTCTGAGTGTATGACTAAGAATACATTTTAGGAAATTGTCACTTCTTTTTCCTTTTTTTCAATTTTTTTCCCTCATCATTCTCAGGATTTCTGTTTTTGGGGGAGCCTCTAGCACGATTCTGGCAGAGGGTCATTTTCCTCTTCTTCAGATGACCAGGATCTCAGTGCTAGAATTGCTGGTTCATTTCCATGTGTAAAGACACGGGTGCTTCTGCAGGGCTTTGCTTCCCGTCAGAGAACAACGGGACAACAGAGCTGCCCGGAGCAGCGCTGTGTGTCCTGCCATACAGACAGCCTCTTTTCAGCTGGTATGAATGGCCTGCCCTTGTGCATCCCTGGCTGCCTGAACCAGAGACAAGTCAGAGCCCTGCAAGAATGGTAGAGAGGATGTTGGATGGGGTCCTGTAACCTCAGCACTCTACTGAGCTGTTTACAACCTAAGGTTTAGCAGCTGGAACTACTCAACTATTAATTCATGTAGATGGGCTTGCTTTCGTATTATACACAAAGATATTAAAAAAAAAAAAAAGATGCACTTTCTGCATTTTGTATACATTTGAATTCCTTCATGATGTCTCTGAAGGTTGTAAGGTTCCATGTTTTACTCCTTGTTGCTGACATTTCCACCAGAGACACAGCAAGTGTAGATGCAAGGTTTTCCTGGCAGCGTTTGACATACCTTTGCGCTTTCTGTAGCAGATTCCAAGGGCTGCTATAACATGCGCACTCTTTGCCTGTCTCCTGTGGCGAGTTTGTTAATGTTGAGTCACCTCTCTGGGGGAACCCATAATTTAGGGCTGGGGCTCGACTCTCTGCTTTGACAGGGTGTTGGTGTTCTAGAAGAATAATACTGCCTGGTATGCTCGTGCATGGAGCTGGCTCCTGCAGCTTCAGAAAGGGCCGAGTTCCCAACTGGAGGCCAGTGACCGGGTGTCTGGCCTCTGGCAGCCAGCCTCCCTTGAGTCCTCTCGACTCTCTGCATGGTGATGGGTCCCATTGGTGCCACAGGCTTGGTGCAGCTTTTGTTAGTGGGCTGCATGGCTCAGAGAGCCGGGACCCAGCCCTTCATCCAGAGCTAGCTGCGCTGGTTTAGAGGCTCACACACACAGTCTCAGTTACCTACCCACGGGCACCAGCTGCTCTTCTCTTTCTAACTGAACAATCTCCACGTGACTACATCTCTTCCCCTTCCTCCTTCCTGCCTGTGACAGCCCCTTCAGCTGGTTATCACGTCTTAAATTGCAAAGCAATAAATTGTGTGTTTATATAACAATTACTAACTTACTGCACATAAAACTTAAACTTAATATGATTCATTACAGCAAGTAAACAGTCCTTGCAAGGCTATTTTAGACAAAGCTGGAATAAACCAGATTGTCTTTATATTGGCTGTAAACTAGGAACACTTGACAATCATATGGAAAGAGAAAAATCTGGCATATGCAGGAGAATTGATAGAAGCACTCATTGGCTACTTCTTCATGTCAGTTGTGGGTAGTGTAATTGTGAAGAGGTTTGTGCGTAACAGCTTCTTGTTTCTCTACAGCTAATCATCTACGGAGTGATACCCGAATGGAAACATGGTAAGCATCTATTTTTTGTTTGTTTACTTCAGAAAAATATTTATATTAGAGGGAGAGGGTGCAGCGGAAGTCATGTAGGCTACCTCAGAGCTGGAGCTGTTCTGGACACGGCAGTCTATGTGGGAGGGAAAGAGAAGATCTGAATATCGTGGAAAAAGTTAATGTGAAATGCAGAAAAAAATGTAGATTTTAATCCTTCCAGCAGACCTGAGGTAGATTTTTAGGGTGATGAGAAAAAAACAGAGAAACAAGGATCTATAAGTAACTACAGGATGATTTACCTTCTTTGGCTCACAGATCCCTGGCTGTTTCAGAAACTACAAGGCAAAACTGGCTTTACCTTTCAGAGCAGATGTCCTTCGGGAGAGGGGAAAAAAAAGCTTTGAGAGAGAAGGAGAGGCTTCTGCTTCATAAGGACAGCTTCTGAATGAAACATTCTATAGTTAGAAGCTAAAAGTTTGCTGGGACTCCAGCAAACGCTGGCATGGCCCACTGGCAGCACCCTTGCTGTTCCTCCTGAGCCATTCTTAGGCGAATCCTCAGTCACCTTGGGTTTCTTAGCAGTTGTTCTGCTGTGTGGGCACTAGGATTTGCAAGGTAAAATTCACCCCTGGAAGGTTACTTAATTCCCAAGTGTAAGTAATGATACATCTGGATCTAAGGTACCAGCTAGCTTGGAGGAGGCTTGTCCAGATACAGGAAGGAAATATCTTGGGATTGGGAAAGAAACTGGCCTGCAGTCCCTCTTGGAGCTCATCTCACTCTTGTTCCTCCAGCCTGGAGCCTCTTCAGCTTCTCCAGCCGCCTGCTGGGTGCAGCAGGGATGAGGCAGAGCCATGACGTGGCCAAGTGGTCCTGCTGGAGCCAGCAGCAGGCAGGCAGGAGAGGGCAGGGCAGGGTGGCCTGCCTGAGGCCCAGCTTCCTCACTGGGCAAGGGTGGGTTTGGGGAAGAAGGGGCTGCTGAGGGGATCAGGGACTTGTTTTCTCAGCTTGCATTTGCCTTCAAATCCTTTGAGTCTACATACATTTATACTGAGGTGTCCCAGGGCTCGCTTTTGTTATTGTATTTCACTAAGTGACATGGCTAATATAAACCAGATAACGCGAACAGGGGAACAGAAATTCATCAGCATTGGAGACTTAGCTCTACTCCAAGGCAGAGAATCAAATCCCTGAACAAAACCTGTTTATCACAGTGCTCTCCATTTGTGTTGACAGCAATGGTATGCTGGCAAAGGAGAGGAGACTTCAGTTCCACCAGAAGGGGAGAAGTATGAACTCCACTGGCTCTGGAAAAAGCAGTGCAACTGTTTCAAGGTAAAATAGTGCTGTGCTTTGAAGGTCGTGGCACAGTTCAGTGGAATTTGGCTCTGTTTTGCTGGCAAAGCTTAGTACTTCTGTTCCTAAGTTAAATGGACTTGGCTTGATTTATATGCATTGTTGCATTTAGTAGCTGAGAAAGGAACTTTCATTTGGTTGCTTGAAAAACTGCTGTTTGTTTTCAGTTGTGATTTGCAGTAAACACTTATGGATGAGCCTAAGCCTTAGAAATGTCTGAAATCTTAATGATATTTTAAAATTGGAATTTTGCAGAGCAAAGTATTTATTTATAAATAACAGGATTGGATCTGAGTTGTGTCTGGGATGATGCCTCTGGTGGCGTGAATCAAAATTTCAGATGCGGATATCTCCAAAATTATTTCCTAAAGTAGACTGAGCTGAGCTATAGAGTCAAAAGTTCAATAGACAAAGCTGGCTAGTGGGCTGAACTAGTAGTTGGACAGAAGGCACTGTGTCCTAAAAGGAGACACACAGACAGTAAACATCTTGTCATTTGTCTAGTGTTTCTGAATTACTGGAGCTTTATGAGGAAGATCCGGAAGAAGTGCTTTATAACCTTGGATTTGGCAGAGATGAACCAGATATTGCTTCAAAAATTCCAGCAAGATTTTTTAATTCATCATCATTTGCCAGAGGGATAGATATCAAAGTGTTTTTGAATGCCCAAATGCAGCGCATGGAAGTGGAAAATCCCAATTTTGCTTTGACAAGTAAGTATGGTTTTGAAACAAAGTTTATTTTAAAGTTTTTTAACTATGTAAACAATCTCAAAAGAAGGTATTATATCTACTGTTCTGGCAAAAACCCAGTACCATGTAAGGGCTAAATTCCATTCAGAATCTGTAATGAGACTCATGTTCGGTTTTTAAATATGTCAAGAGATGACCACAGTCGTACACCTTGGGGTGAGGGAAGGAGATCTATAGAGGGAAAAAGAAATGAAGGGCATCCCATAGGATGTATATTGCCTTCTATTTTGTAAAATTCCTGTCTCTTTCTTCTAAGCTTGTCTTCTGTTGTAGTTTTAGAGCCCAGAAACAAATAGCAATATCTTGTGTTCTTTAGAATCGAGTGGGAGCTGTGAAAGCTGTTGGCAGTGACCTACTTCTGTAGTTGTTGAAGTCTGTGCCAGTATTGCTATTGAGTTGGACAGGGGCTTTGTTATGTCAGGAATGAGCATTTCTGAAACGAGGGCATATCTGAAATGTCCTATTGTGCTTGTAGATGGACAGAGCAGTCCAAGTAAACCTTTTCCTGACGGCACTTTGTAAATTAACTTGCAGTTGGACACTGTATTTCATTTTTGTTTTGTGAAGGCTTTCTGTGCTACTCTCCTTGTACATTTGCTAAACACTTTTGCAAAGTTTTTTCTTTGTACTGTGTGGGATCCCTTTCAGGTTACAGGACTAGGCAGTGTTCAGCCCTCTGGGACCTCTGATATAAGTAGAGGGAGATTTGACGGAGTGGGCTGGCACGGGTTATGATGAAAATTCCCTCTTCAGATACGAAGAAAAGAGCTGTCACTGACAATTTGAATGATCACGTAGAGATGGATCAACAGTTCTGTCCTGTGGTGACCCAAAGGTCCTCTTAAACTCTGCCTCATATTTCATTCTTGTGCAGGTCGCTTTCGCCAGATTGAAGTGCTTACTACTGTGGCCAACGCTTTTTCCTCTTTGTATTCTCAAGTCTCTGGGACTCCTTTGCAGAAAATTGGTAGTATGAATTCAGTGTCTTCCAGCAAAGAAGCATCCAGCCCTCCTCCCTTGAATCGCAGCAATACAGCCAGTCGGTTAATGAAGACCTTGTCTAAGCTCAATCTGTGCAGTGCCCAGCAGGCTGATAGTAGCAGCTGCTCAACGCCTTCACCTGTTGAAAAAGGGAAAAGTCCAACTGAGACAGGGAGTGAGGAAAATGATGCTAAAAATGAATCTAAGTTGCCAAAATACTCGAAAAAGAAAGACTCTTTTCTGGCTACAGTAAAGGAGGAGATAGCCAGTAGTCAGACGAATGCTACAGACGCTCACAAACCTGCAAACTTGCTTGCTGGAACTGATGATAAGCAAGAGACTACTGTGCCTGCAGCAGATGTGCAAAACAGCAGGCTGGCAAGCCCCCAGGATGGAAGGTGTGAGGAATCTGGTCTTATGGACCCTTCAAGCCTCAGCAGCAGTTCCAACACATCCAACAGCAGCGTGTCTGAAAGCAGTGCCCTGGCACAAAGGCTGCATGCAGCATCACCGGGTAGAGAGCCCTGCATTCCCCTCGCCAACCCCTCCGTAATGAATCTAATGCTTCAGCAGAAGGACTCCTTTGAGATGGAAGAGGTAGGTGGAAATATGTGACTTTGTTTTTGCATACAGTTTACATAGCTTGCTGGCTGCCAGCAGAGGAATGTTTCCTCCTGTGTAGTTGACAGTGTTTTCTCCAGGAATGCTTTACATTCCCTAAATGATAGGACAGTTGTTGCTTTCTCTTTGTAGGCTGCTCTAATTGCTCCTTTTATTGAAATGCTGTTGATGGTGATGATGTTGTTCCTGAGAGTCAACATGAATGTTCTTGTTCTTTTCGTTGTCCCAAAGGGATTCAAATTCCCAAGCTCCTATAAGTGGTTTATTTATTAGGCTAGTAAATAAGCAGCCTACAAAGTCAAAAAAAAAACAAAAAAAAAAACTCATATATAACAATATATAATACATAATAATAATACACATATATATAATTTTATTTTTGCACATGCTTGCACAGTGGATTGAAAGTTCTCTCTTAAATTAGCAAGTGGCTTTGTGGACACATTTTGACATAGCTGTTGTTAACAACCCAGTAGTTAATGTTTTCGTTTACATGAAGTAGATGTGTAAATCGAAGGATTGTGATTTCTCTGCTGAAATAAATGAAGAAAACAGGCAATGGAAGACTTCCAGAGTTTTACAGAGAATAACAAACAGATGATTTAGCAGATATTGTATCTAGCCTTGTGTTGGCACTGCAGGCTTTTGAGTCTCTTCTATATCAACTGATGTTATAGCTGAAGGTGCTCTTTGCGGGGAAAGAGGTAATCCAACCTCTTGTAGTTCCTGCCATTTGTTGTGTGACCATCTACTGAACCAGAACAAAGGATTGATCCGGCTGAGGGGAGGAGAAGCCCAGGATATTTAAATTTATTTATTTTTCCCAGGGTAGTTCTCAGCTAGATAATTTTCTTGATGCAGTTTGTTGTGTAGCTGCACAGATGTTTGTGTTGACGCAAAATGGGGCAAGCGATCTGAGTGGCAATGCATTTTGCTGTGTTCTCGGTAGTTGGACTGGTTTCACATATTCCAGAGGAGAAATCTGTATTTTGGCACTCTTAGGCAAAGCTGAAATAACTTTCAAAAACAAACAAACAAATGGATTTTTTTTTTTTCAGAGAAAGTTGGACAATAAAGGGTTATGAAATGAAGAATGCTTACCAAATTCTGCACAAACCAAATGCAATGCATTTGCAGTTTTGGTTGACACACTTTGCAGTGATGCCAATGCATAAACACAGCTGTTTGGGCACGACGACGCATGATGTGGGATGGAATTGTGGTGAATTTTTGTTTTTACAATCTTGTATATACGTATCAATTGGCGGAGGGATTCGGTTTTGTTAAAGAAACTCTAGAACAATACCTGGCAGCTTGATTTTATTTTTGTTCATCTCTTGAGCTGCATCTAATGAACAACACAATGTATTAGAAATTGAAAATAACTTCTTTCACATTTTTCTCAGCTTGATTTGGAGCACATTCGTATGCATAAGAAAGATGACAGATATATCAAGGAAGCTCTTTGCATGCTGATGAATGCCTTGGAGGTTTGTGTGCAGTTAGGAAGTCTGTCACAGGGAAGATAGCTCGTGTGGGAGTGAGTCAGGGCAGGATTTCCCCCAAACTCCCTCTCCTGAGATGGCCAATTAGAGCACGAAGGTCGCTTAACAGCATCAGTATTGGCTGAAGGGAAAGGGACAGGACAGGAGAGTGCTTTGCATGCTTGTCGGGTGCTGTCTGCCAGCCAAGGACAGGAGGTGGAAGGTATTTAGATGAGAAGAGGCTTGATGAGTTGGAGGTCGCAAATTTAGCCATCGGAAACTGGGAGGATTACGAAAAGCAAGACATCTTTCCTGGAAGCCAGTCTGATCAAAGGGCTTGTAAGACTACCTATTGTTCCTGGTTTTTGTTGTTGTTGTTGTTTTGGTTTGGTTTTTGTGTGTGTGCTTTTTTTTCTTTAATTTAAAAAATACAAGGGCTGCTCTGAAAGTAGTGCCTCCTGTTTTATGATTTTGGCCCACATCAGAGGCAGATGTTGGTGGTATGGCAGTAGAGGTTGAACCTTCCCACCAGTATTCCATTCCGTGTTGTTGCTGTGTGACAGATGGCAGCAGAGGGGCAGTCTGACCCAATGGTGTCTGACATGGAAAAGTTAACGGTGGTAACTCTGAGAAATAGAGTTTTGTAGCTGAGAATTTGCTCTATCAAACAGTGTTATTGTGCTCTTTGTATCTGATTTAGTTGCCATGGAAATGAATAGGAGGCATTACTTTTGCCGTGATCTACATACTTTTCCTAAACTTAAATGGTGAATCCCTATGCTCCCCTGCTTTGGGGCAAAATAATAATTTAGTTCTTTGAATACAGCCTTTGTCTCCTAAAGGAATAGAAGCCTCGATTTACTGTGTAATAATAATGCTGTTCACCTGTTGATGGTGAAACATTCTGGCCAAGTACTTCTCAAAACCCTTGTAATTGAGAAAATGCACTCCTGTGGCTGCTATACGCGTGATATCAGTACAAATAGTTCCTCCTTCAGCCAAATATTCATTTGGGCTTAAAATTATCAGTATGTGGTTTTTGCATTTTTAATTTCATCAAAACTGGATACGAAAATTTCATCGGTAATGTTTGGTAATTTTGAAATCAGATAGGCAGCCCATTAGAGGGGAGGGTTAGGGGGCAGTTGGATTGCAGAGTTTGTGCATGTAGACTTGCACGTGAACCACGAGGGCTTTTTCTGTTGCACTCAAAGCAGAAAATGTATTATAGCATTTGAACTAAACAAAGGCATTCCTGTTGAGACTTCAGGCATATTCGTTTCATCATTCAAATGATTGTGTAAGAAATGCTTTCTTAATAACTGTTTCACAAAGCAATTAAGTCACAGAATTAATTTTCATGTAGTTTTAAGTTTACCAGTTGAAATCTGCATGACTTTTCATATGTTATCTTCCAGTTTTGTACTGGAGGACACAAGAAGCATTTCTACAAGTAGTAGCGTGGTGAATCCTGGAGTAGCACAGCAACATATTCCAGCTGGTCTGATAAAATATACATCCCTTCTTTTCTGTAGATCCAGAGCACAGAGGGGGATGTACCGCACGTTCCAGCTTCTCACCAACTGGCAGTGACCAAGTCAAGGAAAGGTGAGTAGACTTCCAGGAGACAGCAGTCTGCTGAGATTCCTTCCCTATCTGAAATGCTGATTCAGATATTTAAAGCTTCTAAAGTTTCTCCTCTCTTTAGAAGAAAAAAGAGATCTGAGTTTCCTTTTCAGTTAAATCACAGAACATTACTGCAAAGAGGCAGCCAAATTATAGGCAAGATGATGGTGCTGTAACCTCACTGCCTGTTTTCGCTTTTGTGCCATTGACAGCTCAGAGAAACTGGAATGTTAGTTCAGATTGTATGGGTTTTTTTTTCCCCCAATAAATCCTGTAATTTAAGATACCCGTTTAAACTAAAATTATATTGTTTTAAACCTAAATTGTATGATATGTCCAGCTTTTGCTTATGTGCTACTGCTCCATCTGAAGGCTGGCTGCAGAGAGGACCAGCACACATGTGGAAATCATATTCTGTTGTGTGACAAAATGTGCACTGGCTCTTGTGACTCACATGATCTGTGCTTTCATCTCAAAATGTTATTTATATTTTATGGCTTGGGAGAGGGAAAAGGCTGATGTTTAATTTTATGATTGTTACTGGCCTTCACTCAAAGTTGGCAAGTGATATCTGCTCTCTGGTATGTACATATAGTCAGAGAACTAGAGCTTGTTGCATGTAGCGAGTCACACAGCTTTGATTTCTTGGTGAAACATGGCTAGCTATCTATGTAAGATGCTAAAGAGAGGCACAGAATCCTTACCTAAGGCACAGACATCATCTCATTTGCCGTTTCATAAATGAACTGAGTCTTGTGAACTGTCAGCTGAATTGCATTAGTGTGATTGAGCATGCTCTGGACTTCTTGCTGAAGGTTAATGACTGGATACTAGGAATAGGTTCGGCTACAAACTCAGCAATGTTTTGTACAACACAGCATTGCATTTGCAAGTCTTTCTCTGGTGTGAATACAGGTCAGAAGGAAGGGCCACCAGAAACTGCATTTCTAACTGCTCCCAGCATTTTCCCCTTGGCTGTATTTTAAAGTTCATGATTACATGTCCCCCTGGGTAATAGATTAGTGCAGGTAATATGGCAGAGATGCGTTCTGTATGGGGGTCAGGTCTCTTATTTGCCTGGCCTTGGCAGTTATAGAAACAGCTTTCAGAGAAAGGTGATTAATGGAACTGGGAGCTGCAGTCAAGAAGGATAAAAATGCATATATATTTCTTCTTCTAAAATGCCAATTTTTTATTTTCAGTTCTCACTGGCTATCTTACCCTTCTCTTCCATCATGCAAGCAAAACAAATTAGCTGATCCTGTGTATACCTGCTGAAAGGCACCGAGCAGTTCTAGCAGTGGGTCTGTAGCGTGGCAGGAGCAGGGTGTGCTGCTTGTGTCTCCTGGCTCGTACATCCCACCTGTTTCTAAATACACGTGGCCAAGATGAGCCGTGACAGTCTTTCCCCATGCCAGCATTGCCTAGAGTTCTCAGATAACTTGTTTCACAAGGATGGCAATGCTGATGGCAAGCCTGTACATTCACTGACACCGGATTGGGACCAATTTTTTATTTCACCTGGAGGATGTGAGAAGTGTACAATGTTGTTAAACACAGATCTCAGTGAAATTGCCCAGAAGGAAAGCATTTGGTGGGGAACTTATCTGAAATGTGAAAACAGTAATTTTTTTTTCAGGTTGTTCTGCATGAACAGTGTAGAGTTCTGTTTTCTCAGAGAGCAGGTGCTCACCAAGTTTGAAAGCATTCAGTGTCAATGGTAACTCTTTGAAAGTGCTGGCTGTTGTGTCTGAATGTGAAATTGCACTCGTGCTAGCAGTCACTCAAGGTGAGATCAGCACAAAACTCAAGCACTGGTCTTCTATTACAATGTGATTTCAGCTGATGATTCTCATACAGACTCACCACTTCCAGTGATATTGGCTCTGCTGTAAACAAACATCCTTAACAAAAACTTGTTCCAGAGAAATGTTTTCACTGCCAGAATAAGTTTGCACCTTTTTCTTTTCCCTTTAGAGGTACTTCCTTGTTGGTTAGCAGGGTTGGTGCTGCTCAGTACAGAAGATTACAAACCTTGCAGTGTAATTTTGCTTCTACGCAGGGGGCTGTGGATGCTTTCTCTGATGTTCACAACAGTTTGGAAGGCATTTTAAGAGTGCCTATGAGAAGATGTGAAGTATTTGAATCTAAAAAATATATATTTTTTCTCCACTATTGAAGTAGTCTAGAGAGATTAACATGTTAACATTTGCATGAATAGCACTGAGGCTACTGTGGCTTGGACTCTCCATTAGAGCATGTTTCTAGTTTCAGAATAGCTTTGTTTATAAGTGGTAAGCTTAGATTTTCAAAGTGGCTTCCAATAGATTGTTTTGCTGTAGTAATGCCTTTGTTAAACATATTACAGGGATACGAATAATTCTGGATCATGCTGATGTACTAGCTTGTACTTTTGAGGTTATGTCTTCTAAGTGGTGCTGAACTGAACTAGTTTATCCATTATGTCCAAAACTGGAATTCTGTTCTTTGTTGTTGCAAGCTCAAATGTGTATATCTTTTTGCTCACAGATTGGTTTGGGGTTTTTTGGGGGAACACAGTAAGCTTCGTGTGCTTTGCACTACAAATACACAACACTGTTATATGTCCAGTGTTTAAAAAATAGATAAATAAAAACATCCCACTCATCTCTTGCAAAGTTATCTGGAAGGAAGATTTGTTAGTTGGAAAACAAAATTATTCACAACACTTATACAGCTGTACCTTCCATTCCAAAAATGCCCAACAAACAAGATAGATACAGGTACAACACATACAGAATGGAAAGTGCCAGGAGTTTTGTGATTTGTGAGTGTTTGGTTGCTGCCATCAGTAGCTTTGTGAAATTTTGAATAGCCACAGGCCTATTTCTTTTAAGGCATGTGGCACAGATAGTCAAAAGCAGTAACTAATTTTGAAAATGTAGTCCTTAAAAGTGAAGAAATCACATGGTCATCACATGCAGCTATGGCTTTCAGGAATAGTGCTTTTTCTTTTCCTCTTTTAAATTAAAATTCACCAAATGGGAAAGGAAACAGAGAGGAGGCCAGAATAGGCGGCTGTTCACCTCTGTGAAGGTGACAGCTTCCCACCAGGCTTGGCTGCAGTGGCAACCTGCTCATGGTGCGCTATTTCAGCGGTGTTAATTGCATCGGGTGCTTAGTAAGAGCCAGGCTAGTTTTAAGCCAAGTAATTTCTATTGTCGTTAGTAGGAGCTGGGTGAGGATGTCTGCNAAAACAGACAAACAAAAAAAAACCATTGTTTATCATTGCAGGATATTGTGGCCACCATAACAGAGTAGCAGCACAATTTGAAAGGCACTCCCTAAAAGCTGTAGGAAATGATTGATGAAGAAGTTTAAAGGGCAGTTTCCCTGTCCAGCTGTTCACCAGCTTCTGTGCCTGTGCAGGCTTTTACTTCTGCATCACTGAAATGTTCATCAAAATTAATATTTTCTTTTAATATAAAAAAAAAATGGCCTGAATGTCCAACAGTTTCAAAACTGTTTTCATAATGCATTCCAATGCATTGAGCTGTGAACTGGGTTTAATTATATGATGACAGTTAATTGGTGGAAGGAATGTGGGACAAAATCCTGTGTTCAGCTACAGAGAGCAGCACAGTGAGCTTCTGTGGAGGAACAAGGAGGTGGCAGGGGGTGTGGGGGCCAAGGGCTGCTGTGGTCTCATCCTGTAGCCTGGTTCTTACAGATCTGCAGAGGACTAGAGGTGAGATGTGGTTGTTGCCCAGGCTGCCATCTGGCTGAGCAGGATGGTCATGGTGGTGTGAGGTAAACCCTGAATGTGAGAAGTGCCTCCTGTGTCCAGTGGAGAACAAGGTCCTGCCATGCAGCACAGTACTGTGGGGCTCCTGGCCGAGGAGCTCTGTGGTACAGTCCCTGGACCAGAGGACACCACTCCTGGGTTGCTCCGAGGATTTTGGAGTCTCTTTAGGCTATTTAAACACTTCTCTAATGTCAGTAGAAAGGAGAATCTTATCTCTAGTGTACAAAATGAATGCTGGGAATGTTTTGGCAGATTGCCAGCGAGCGTGTTGGAGGTGTTTTGTATTTGACCACTAAACCAGTGAGGGACAATCTCTAGCAGTTCTCAGTCCTTTGCATTGCTTTCTGCTCCTCTGGATGCATGGGATGGTGTGGGCTGGCAGTGAGCTCCTTTATCGCACTGATCAAGAGGGATGGCAAATCTGTACATGTCAATACAAAAGCAGCTGTTCCAATGAATTCATGTGAGTTAACCAGTGATTCAGTTTTGTGGAAGGAAAACTGCAGCAGTGGCAACATGTGCAACTATGGTTTTTCCACAGTACGGAAAAGAAAAATGTAAAAAAAGGTTCCTCTTCCACTGCTGTTTGAAGTTTCACAAGTAAAATTTTGCATGATGAAAGATTTGCACTCACATCATTGAAACCAACAGGTTGTTTTTCTGAATTGTTCGAAGTGGAATTTGAAAAGGAATTGTGCTATTTACTTACGTTACTTTGATGTAAAAGGAAAGTATGTATTAAATGTGACTAGGCTTAAATGGTGGTGATCTGTAAATGAATTACAGTTGTGTTTTGCTTTGTTTTAAGCAGATCAGCTCCTACGCACTGCTAGTCAGCACTCAGACAGCAGTGGCTTCGCTGAGGATTCCTCCACAGACTGTTCTCCATTTAATCAGCTTCAGGTGAGTTTTTCATATTGTGGTTGAAATAGCATTGATTGTTATGGTAGAACAGAGACCAGGGGAGGGAAGGAGATGTGATATATTTGGTGTCTATTGTGACTGTCAGTCGAGGTGCTGATAAAACATTTTCATTTTCAGAGCTGAATCTGCTCAGTCCCTCATGCTGTTAAAATTGTAAAGCCTTTCTGGTGGGAGAGTCTAAGTATACTTGGGCCTGGAATAAGCTCTAAATTCAGTATTTCCTGTGTGCTGTTTCTGGCATATCTTTTGTCGCTGACTGAGGCTCCAGAATTGCAGTCCTTTCCTCTCATAACCTAAGTGAGTAGAGATTAAGGCAATGAAATAATATTGCTTTTCTGGCAAAATTTCTTGCATCACTTCTGCTTTCCCACTCATATTTTTTGCATACTTTTCTATATTCTAGCTAGAAGCTGACAGAAAGGGAAAACAATTTCATACTAACTTTGCTGTGGAGCTATACTAATGTTTAGTCAATCTTCAAATTCCCATGTCTTTCCTGTTCCAGTTCCGTTCCAGTTCCTTTGATCTCAGTCCTGGAATTTACAATGATATTGACCAGAACTCTCATGTCTTAAGGGAGGCTTTTGTTTAGCCAGACGCTTATGTGACTGCCCAATAAGCACATTTGCTCAGCAACTTTACCTGATACTTAGGAAAGATGTTCTGTCCTTCTCCTAAGACATTCACACAGTGATGGCCATGATTTGGTTGGCCTATCAGCCAGAGAAAACTCCAAGTTGGAGCCTGGCCTTGAGGCCATTGGGTAGCTGTCCGGGACCTAAACCACAATCTGGAATACACAAAGATGGGAGTTTGGGTATTGCTAGTAACTTAATTTCTATGCCTTTCAGCTACGGAACCTTTTTTTGCGGTACGGTGTACAGTGACTTTCCTTGTGGTGCACCAAACAGATGTTAAAAGCTATTTGACGCTTACTAGGAGGAGATTCCCATCCTCCCCATCCAACAAAGTGTACTTCTCAGTTTTGGTACTGATATTGTGTGCTTTTCCATTTAGTACTTTGTCAACTGAGTACCAAAATGGAAACCAAGACAGGGCTAGCCTTTGTGTCTCCCTTACGCATCGACTTACACTTACCAAGAGTGACAGAGTGAGCAAAGGAAATCACGAGCATGAGTTCCTAGAATGAGCATAATAATCTGAGATACTGGTTCTACTCTCAACTAAACTAGGACTACACTGAAGTTGACAGGCGTGCTCAGACTAGAGTTGCTCACTCCCGATCTTTATATTGGTTACAACCTGATTAAGAGTCCATTAAAAGTGTGTTGCAGCTAAATGCCTCCTCCCTGGAAGACTGTTAGAGTTTGTTTGTGTTGGTTGCAAAGCAATGAGATTTTTCTGCTTTCTATTATGCTGCTTTGAAAAGATGTATTGAAACTGTGTGAGATCTGTGCCATGGAGTTGCTAGGCTCTCTTCTGCCACCGTCACTGCTTTATTCAGAACAAGCACTGAGCTGAATTTAGAAAATACAGATGAATAATGAGACTTGGCAGCTAGTGAAGAGAACCTGTGTAAAGAAGATGGAGGGGTTACAGAGGGGTGTACATATTTTTCTTAAAAGTATGGTAAGTTAGTGCCATCTACTGTTAAATAATTGGCTCTAGCAACCATAGCGTTACTCCGAAACTCAGGAGAAAACTGAAAAACTGGAATCATATTTCCTTTCATCCCCAACAGACAAAATAAAGATTTCTAGGGAAGATTTTGGCATTAAGTTTGGATATTCTGCAGGGAAGTTTCCTTTTCCCAAAGAAGTTAGAAAAATTCTCCATCAAGGTACTTGAAGTTTTGCTTGCCTGACTTTGTAAGTAAACAGTGTGATGGAGAACTAGAGAGACACATACACATGCTTGCAGCACACCTAATTTCACCTGGATGTTAGTCTTTTGTTCTCCTAATACCTTTGGCTTGAACAATATCTGAGCGTGTACTAATACTTAAATACTAATTTGAGAGCAATACTAAGTACATGATGACCTTCATTACTTGAAATCTCTTTTACATGGTGGAGATGGAAGTGCTGTGCAACATACGCCATAAGTACTTGCTCTAGGAGGTAATAGCATCCTAACAGCAGAGAGAACTGCACAAGTTAGAAATGGGAAAAGCTTCTCTGAATTTCTAGTTCGTGTCAACTGTGTCAAATTTTCAAAACTGTACTTTATACTAGTTATTCTTAGGAAAATGTTGTGTCTACTTCTAAATATGCCAGTTGATCGTGCTGGCACAAGGAATATGCTTTGCAATCCATAGATCTCCTTTTTCCCTTTGTTATGGATGCTTTTCCTGCCATTTATTCCCTATTCAGTTAGCAGTTCCCTTAAGACTATACTCTGATCAAGAATATAGGGAAATGCATCGTTTTGCAACATGGAATTTAAACTGTAATTTAGAATGAGAAAGCCAAGGTGTATTAGGAAAAAGGGAGGGAGAATGGGGCAAAAGTGCTGGATTCAGTTTTCAGTGGAGATTGGTAGGCTCATTTCGCAATCTCAAACAATTCTGTCATTTAATACAGGCTGAGTGTATAGACAGACTGTTTTTCCCATTCTTGGTATTTCACTGCAATCCATAATTCTCCTCACTTCTCTGTGTGAGTTCCCTGATACCACCCTTGGATTCAGTGCTGAGTGTGAACCTTTCTATATAGGAGATGCCACATACTGCCGGTCTGATATCTCCTTGTCATTACTACTTAAAATATGTACTATCATTTTACTGCTGCTACTTCTATTCTTCTGGCAAATCAAAAAAGAGTGTGAATGGTTTGCCAATTTTTTCTTTTCTCTGCAAATCCTTTCCTTTTGGTGCCGTACTTCAATATGCTTCTAAACTATCAGAAACTATGGTTTCTTTATTTTCTCTCACTGTTTCACCTGCATACTAATGACATTTTGGATTATTTCACCATGATGTCCAAGAAATATGAACTTAGACTGTTAGTCTGATTCCTGAGAAGGCAGTAGTTGAGTCTCCAGTACATTCATCTCTTTGCTGGCTTGAATCTTTCCTAGGTTCAGGAGTCTTTGCAAGGCATGGGAAGCAGTGCTGACAGCTGTGACAGTGAGACAACCGTGACATCACACAGTGAGGAGCAGAAGACACCAATAGCCAAGGAATTGCCATGTTTCAAGAAGTTTGAGGAGGAGGAAGATGACGAGGAGGAGGAGGAGGAGGATGAAGATGATGATATCTCTCAAGTAGGGAAAGGAAAGGTAGAGACATATTCTGAAAACAGAAGAAGAGATGATAAAAATGGTGACTATGAAACTGAGCAAAATCATGGAGAAGAAAGTAAATTATCTCATGTATCTAAGATAGTTGCGGAAGAAGTCAGCTGTAAAGAGGAAGATGTTTTCAGTGAGCAAAAAGAATTGGAGATGCTGGAGGAAGGCAGTGATGAAAGCGATTTTGACAAAGGCAGTGTGTTTGAGTTTCCTCAGTATCAAACGCACCATATCCTCAAGTCACTGAAGTCTCTGGAAGGTGACAGTTCCTCCCCATCGTCCTTGGACAGGGTTCACATTGCTTTGCAAAGAGCCCAGATGAGGATCATCAGCACATCTGACTCAAGGGCTGGACGCACTCTCCTTAAGTCAAAAGATCTCCTGAGGAAGCAAAGGCAGTGGTTGACTGAATCGGGCTATCCTCTAAGGCGGTCTCAGTCTCTCCCAACTGCCTTACTGAATCCAGTGAAAGTGGTGTCCTCTGTGAACGTCCAGTTAACTCCAGGAAAAGAGACTTTGTGTGGTCCTCCTTCTTTCACCTATAAGTACACACGTGTGGAGGAAGATGAAAAACTGACACCTGAGGATGACAAACGGGAGGATAAGGCAGCCACCAGCCAGCCTGTCTGCAAATCCACACTATTCATTGCAACTTCATCCTCCAAAAGAGAAGTGCCCCAGCCTGGGCCCAGGAGGCTGTCCGAGGAGCCCAGTCCCACCAGAGGACAGAGCTGCCCACTGCACACCCCAGCACACATGTCCCAGTCAACATGCTCCCTGCACTCCCTTCCCGCTGAGTGGCTGGACAGGCCGCTCTGTGAGCACATGAGGACGCTGAGCACCCACAGTGTCCCAAGCGTCTCCAGTTCGTCCTTCGGTGCCTTGCTTTCTCCCTTCAGCTGTCCCTTCTCTCCAAGGCACTCTGGATATCCTCATCGACTTCATGCCATCAACCCACCCTCCACCATGGAAATGCAGCTGCGCAGAGTCCTACATGACATCAGAAACTCTCTGCAGAACCTCTCACAGGTAGGAGAAAGCAAGGAGGCTTCTTATTTTATCCTTATAAAAACAAAATGTTAGCCTGAATATTCTTTTATGTAGTGTGAGAGATTAGGAGGGAAGCATTTAGTGTCTATTTGGTTCGCTGCTGCTTTCAGGAGCTTCTGCTTAAAGTGGCAAATGATCATCTCTCCAGTGCTCCACTATTTTTGTGTTTTCTTCATGTTGCAGTTGGTCCAGATTAGTTAGTCGATTGCTTTACTTACTTTATTTACTTACTTATTTATTATCTCTTTTATGGTTATTCTTGAGTATGAGGGAGGAACAGCTGCACTTCATCAGCTGTTATTTTAAGGTGATAGTCATTAGCCTTAGATTTGGAAATACATATTGCCTTTAAAGATACTTTAACCTGTCTATTCTCTTTGATGTTCTTCCCATCCAACTGATAGAAATGGTGTTTTCCCTTGCAAGTCCTGTGGCTTCACTAATGATGCTAGTGATGATTCTTCATTCAATGTACAGTTCTGTGCTGTTTTATGCCAGCCTTGTGCGTGGTCAGCTCTGGAGCTAGCCAACATAATCCTGAAGAAGTCATCAGCCTTTTATTAGGAATCAGTTTTGTCACAATGTGTGAAATTTTGGATAGCTCATCAGTCAGAGAAGAAATGCTTTAGAATGCAAGCATAAACATATGTAAGTCGCTCTGAAAGTAATGCCTCCTATTTATTTCCATGGAAACTACAACAGATGCAAAGAGCACAGATAATAAGCTCCTGCAAGTGGCTGTGTGGGCAGAGCACTTGCAGACCCTACTTGTTTATATATGAATACATGAAAACTATGCAGCTGTAGAGCTTCAGTGTCTTCTGTGGGTTTTACCCAAGGACAAACATCTGCTTCTCTGCGCCCTATTGCTGCTGGTGGGCTGTAGTGGGCAGATTTTGGACCCCTTGTTCTTGTGTTTATTTTGCCACTTGTCCAAAACCTGACTTTGGTTTTCTGAACTGGCTCTGCTTCTTGAAGAGAACTTTGATATTCGTACACAACTCTGCAGTGGAAAACTGCAGTCAGAGGGATTTTAAAGTCAGCCACTGCTCAAGGTAATGGACAGTGTGCCTGGGAGAGAGCTGTTGCAGAATTTAACCTTTTTCGTAGAATTACCTTTTGTGTAGGAACTGCAGTCTTGTTATGTGTAAGGGTATAGCGTTACTATTTATAGCATGCTAACTGGAACTGCTGAAAAAGAAGATTCTGTATTACATCCAGAACTCGTGTTTATGCTGATTCAATAGAAATAAAATGGCATTAGTATCAGAGGGGATAATAACATCTCGTAGCCTACTTGTCCTGCTTCCGGAGTAATTTGTTTAGACCAGTTCCATTTTGGGGGGAATGTTCCCTCTCGCTACACAGGTTTCTATGAAAACCTATGGTTTTCAATACATGGTTTCCTGGTGCTGCTTTTCTCTACAGCCAAAATTGAATTTGGCACATAGTATACTCAGCTACTATAGAAAAATGTGAGATAATTCAAATATACAATTCTGGTTTTAGGAAGGGATGGATGAGGAGCAGAAGATAAATTTTCAGTAGAACAGGGAGTAAAGAGAACTGGGAGAGAGAAAACAAAACATCCTCTTGATGTGATCATGTTTGAGCAGTGCTCCTCTCAGTGAATGGGCATGCTTCAAATTTTCCATGGTGTGTCAATAGTCCTTTTGAATTCTTTCAAAATTATATTGGACAAGCTACCTTTTTCATGTTTGAAAAGGTGCATGTTTTTGCTGTTTCCACTGTTCTTCGCCATGCCTTGTCTCTACATGTAACAGCCACAGTATTTTATTTGGTTGCTCCAGATGTTGATGCAACACTCAAATAGAAAAATCAGCACTAAAAAACAACAACAACAACAAAAAACAACTAAGAGCTGAGAAAAATCCCACAATAAATGTGGCTGTGATCATGATTGGGAAATAGGATACTTTAGATTACTGAGTTGTTTTCTGTGTTGTTCTTTTTGTCTTTAGCTAAGATAATTGGGACTACTGAGCTTTCAGTAGTCTGTACCGGGCATTTTCTGCACCAATGTTTCAGGAAGAAAGCTTAGCTTTTATCTCTACTTATTGTGTCAGACAGTGTTAATTTTTTTTTTCCAACTTAAGCATGTTTGCATTATAAAACTTTGATGCACGTGCTTCAATAAAGTCAAAACTTCCGTTTTATAGTTTCCTTTCCCCTTTACAATACTGAAATTATAATGCCAGAAAGACTGCGTTTTAACATTGGCTGATTTGGACTATTTGAGCCTTTGAGAAGATGAGTTCATAAAGGGGATAGTTGAAATTCCTGTTTCAAATTGTTTGTTTCTTCCCTAGTACCCAGTGATGAGGGGTCAGGATCTGTCAGCTGCCACCAGTTACACTACTCAGAGATCATCCATTCTACCTCTCTATGAAGTAAGTGATTCCTTTCACACATTGGTAGTTAGTCAAAATAAAATAAAAAGAAACATCCTAATTATGCCATAGACTGTGCTAACTTTGGGCAGGTCCCCATCTTTATTCTAAAGAGAGAACGTGACTCTATCCTGCAAATAATGTCAAAAAGGAATCAGTCTAAAGACATGGAAATACTTTCATGTGTTTGTATGGTGCACCTGAAAATGTTGTTTTCTTGAATTATTGTGAGTTCACAACATCTGCATGCTGAAGTTGCTGAGGTTCTGCTGGACTCAAAGGACACATCTAGGCAAATGTAGTTGCAGAATCCATACTTAGTTTATTTAATTAAATTTTTCTATGTATTTTCTTTTTCTTTTCTTTTTTTTTTGTTTCTTTATTTTTTTTAGAATACTTTCCAGGAACTACAAGTGGTAAGGCGAAATCTAAATTTATTCAGAACCCAAATGATGGATTTGGAATTGGCTATGTTACGTCAACAGACAACAGTTTATCAGCACATGACGGAAGAGGAAAGGTAAAATGATATTTTTTGAAAAGCGAAAAAGTACTTTGGCATTTTAGGAAATGGGCTGCTGCTTCTGAAATCAGAGCAAAATGTTTATTGGTTTCCACTTGAGCAGAGGTTGGAGCTGACTTTTTGCAAGAAAAGCTGTTTATTCTCATCCTTACACCTCTTCATTCTAGAGGGTTTTTTTCCCCCGTGTTTCTTCCAATCCCTATTTCTTGTTAATTGATATTTTTCTCCTCATTTCTGCAAAGGGATTTTGCATCTGTGAGTTTTAAGGACTTTTTGTCGTGTATATACTTGAGTATAGGATATTGGAGGGGAAAAATCATAAGGATTTTCAGCTTGGATTTTTTTCACCCATAGATATAAATAAATAAGAATGTAGCACTTTAAATGCTTTTCCAACTCACAGTGGCCACTCAGCAGGTTACAGATGGCACTTTTTATTCTGGCTCCCTCTGTTTGCTGACCAAGAGTTGTAGCAGCTGCTGCTGATTTATTTACTTCAGTTGAATCAGCTTTTTTCTTTTTTTTTTTCTTCTTTTACAATGGTGTCTAGGCCAAACTGTAGCTGCTCCTGCTTGGGAATCCAGAACTATGCAAGAGATATAATCTGATTCCTGCATTGTTCTGTGGTTTTTGTTGTTACTGGTTTTAAATTGGATTTGTTTAGATATACGCATAAGTGCCCATTTCTTCCACTTGCATATATTAAAATGTTCAAAGCTAAAAAGGTTTAGCTTTATAAATCTAAACGCAGTGGTAGTCATTTTAGTTTTCTCCAGGGAGTGATATCTTTTCTGTAAGCTCCTTTTCTATCGTTGGAGATAGACCTTTGTTCCACCTGGAAGTTTCAGCTAAGTTTTGGTGAAAGAGGAATTTTCTGTGTTCCACCTTGAAATCCCTTGCATGGAGTCTTTTCATCATAGGATTGATCTTCTCAGTTTCTCCTTAGCAACGTGTAACTGAGTGCCATGTATGCTATTGTTCTTCTTGTAATGGATTTTGTGTAGATATGAAGCTGATCAGCTGCAGAGCTTGAGGAAGTCTGTCCGCATGGAGCTACAGGAGTTAGAGATGCAGTTAGAAGAACGTCTACTTGCTTTGGAAGACCAGCTGAGAAGTCTGCACATGTCTTCCCCTTACAGACCTCAGGCACACATAGTAAGTGCCATTTTTGCTGCAGCATTCTATGTTTTTTCAGTATAGTGCGCATCAATGTAAAGTTAATAACTCATAACTGTTAAAAACTGTTAAAAATGGGATGACATCTGGGTAATCTAATGATGATTTGTGTGTTATCAGAGGTCATATTTTATTGTTTTCAGTCAGTGTCTTAGGGAAAAAGATGTGTGAACAGAGGGTTTTTCTTTCTATTAATACATGTCAGCGTGTAGTTTTTGGGTTTCTAAGTCTGAGATTTCAGACTTCTTTTGTCAGTGCTTTCTTCTCTTTCCTCTTCAAGCCCCTGAAGTTATGTAGTTTTGGTAGGTAGTGCTCATATCTGAAATCTTTGTGGGATTGTTGTGGTCATTCTGAAGTTGTCCTATGCCGATTTTCGTACTTGTGAAAGGAAGGCAGCAACAAGAAGAAAGGCAATGTGTTTCTCTCCCAAGAAACAGTGTGTGCTTCCCTCTAACTCTGCCTATTCATGGACCAAAAAACAGGAAAATCCAGTTGTCATATTCAGGTTTCTTCTTCCACTGCCTTTTGTAGCTCTTCCAGATGAACGCGTGGCTCCCTGCCGAACAGGGAGTTCTGCTTCTACAGACACTCCTATAGAAGCTCAAGAGCAGTGGGGGGAAAATTGCTCATGTCTATTTACTGGTAGTGTGGCAATATACTTTCCCTTATTTTTCCTCTCCAAAGAAGACTGTTCCTCTTTTTTCTGCTGCAACTCTGTCATCAGCCAAACAAAAGAAACACAGACAGAAAGCATCATATGTTTTTCATGGATTTCATTCCTCTTTCTTAGCCAGTCCTCTTCTGTAGAAGCAGGACAGACCACATCTTCCTCTTCAGTATTTTGTCATGGGAAAAAAAAATTGAAACCCAAGAACAGGAAAATATTATATTACTGTGATTCCAAGCCAAATTTGCATTCTTTGAACCATATAAATATCTTTTTATGTGTAAATCCTTTTATAGAAGATGGCCAGCTTTAAAAATGACTGAAATAAACTTTCTCCAACCAGCTTTGCTTCCTGGTTCCAAGTTTCTGCTTTTACAGGAAGTTGTCTTAGACACAGCATGTTTATATATTAGATTCTGGCAGCTCTGAAAAACATCCTCAGTGCATTAACCTGACTTAATTTTTCAGGGTATGTATGGCAGCAGAAGTGCTGATAATCTATCGTGTCCATCTCCACTGAATGTCATAGAACCAGTAAGTAGTATGCTGGATGTTTTATTAAGGGAGGGAAAAAAAAGAAAAGGAATTTTTTTTTTTTTTTTTAAAGAAGAAGAAAGGTCACAAGAGATTCATTTGACACACAACTCTGGAAATACTTTATTCACTTGAGTAGTTCTTTTGTGAACAGTTGTGTTTTCCTTAAGCAAAGCTGTGAAGTCTTACTTGCTTTTAAGAGGAGTATGTAGAAGCGAGATATTGTTTGCATTCAGTTGGTATAATGACTATATGGTGAATTTTCCAGGGGAAATTTTATTTTTCTGTTAAGATTGTGCTAGGAGTCCAGATTAAGCTCCTGAACAACTGAAAACAAGTAGTTCAAAGACTGAAGGGGGGGGGGAAAAAAAAAAAAGAACAATCTTGAATTGTTTCAGAAAAGAAAAACAAAATCAAGCCTTTACATGTGCCTCTGTCAATGGCTC
Organism: Penelope pileata; assembly: GCA_013396635.1. Classification (NCBI taxonomy): domain Eukaryota; kingdom Metazoa; phylum Chordata; class Aves; order Galliformes; family Cracidae; genus Penelope; species Penelope pileata. The sequence goes on along the minus strand of WBMW01001305.1, from coordinate 384,950 downwards.
TGGCGGGATGCATCTGTATTGCAAAATTCAATGGCTTGGGGAACTGCCACAATTCATATTTACATTGGCTTTCAAAAAAGCCCATTCCTTTTTATGATCCTCTTTGTTGCAGTCATAAAGTCAAAGCATATATTTATTTTATAGCCATATTTGTTACATGGAGGGAATGAGTAAGTGATTGAATAAATAACGAGAAAGCATAGTTGTGTCTGTGTGTGACTTTTTTATATGCTTATTCAGGACTGTTTCTTTTCTGAATCCTTAGGTCTCTGAACTTATGCGAGAGCAGTCATTTCTGAAGTCTGAACTGGGCTTAGGATTGGGAGATCTTGGACTGGAAACTCTACCAGCAGAGGGTACAGAGTCTGTATTCTCCCATGGAAACTCTGATTCCTCCTCAGTGTGCTCCACTGCAAGTAGAAAAGCTGGTGTTGGATCCTCTGAGCGAGCAGGAAAGTCTAAGAGTCATAGCAAGAAGTTGTATCGAGCCTCTGTTGCCTTAACACCGACTCCCCCAGTGAGAGCAGGCACTGGACAAGTAGTAGAGGTAGAAGCCTCTGAGGAGTTCACAGACTCCAAGTCGGAGATGGAACACAAACTTGAGAAAGTCCCTCTAGTGCCTTCGGTTGATGAAATCCACAGAAGCGTGGAGCAGGAAGAGCTGCAGCAAGTCATACGGGAGGTGAGGAGAGAAGGGTTGAGATCTAAGATGTTTGAACAGTGTTTAATGAAAATTAAAGACAAACTGCATGTAATTCTTTGCCACTGGAGTTTTCTATTCACTCCCAAGCCAAGGTGCTCCATGCTGTTACTGTCCTGTTTTTAAAGATTCAGAGCTGGTCATGAGATGTCCGAGTCACAGTTCTACTCTCAAGTAAAACAGTAGATGTTTTTTCAGTAACAGTGGTTGGCACGTAAATTAATAGCTAGTTGCTACTCTTAAGTCTGGGTGAAAAAGAATTTACTATCTCTACTTCTTAGTTAAGCAGCACTATTTCAGATTCCCAAGTGAAAATGTCTCTGTCACGTTTGCTTGCTTAAACGCCAATTTGGATTTAACTTGTTGATGAAATACTGTTTCTAAAACAGCTCTGTAGTAAATGTTACAAATACTTTCCCAGTCCCTCTACGCCAAACCACTAATGACCAGAGAAGTCTAAGTGAAGCAAGCTGAAGTGAGATGAGAAGTTATTTCAGACATCAAGACCGGTGTGGGACAGATGCTGTTGGACCAGTTTCATTGGCAGCCAGTGAAAGTGAAGGGCGCTTGGGTATTTCATTTGTGGGCCAGGTTGAAAAACAGGACTAAAATTGCCTACATTGTTTGTCAGTGGCATGGCAAAAAGCCTTACGGCATTTAGTATAAATGGGGAAAGAGAAGAAAAGAAACTTCTCATGAACAGTGCCTGTGAGAAAGCTGTGCTCTTTCTCTGTTGTGAGTACAGAAATGGAGATTGAGAACTTATGGGTTCTAGTCCTTCTCCCTCACTGGAGAGGGATCACTTTAACTAGAGAGTCCCTGTACCCTTAGCTTTTAGCACATCCCACGAAGCTTTGGTATGGTGCTGTCATAAACCGCTGTAAGAGAAAGCAGAGGTGCTGTGCTCAGGAATATGCAGCAGTTCAGGTTTTAATGCTGAGTTACCACTCAAGTCTGTTTGCTTTGAGACTGTGATTGGAACCAGCTTTGTCCTTAAAACAGTTGAGAGGCAGGCTTATCCTGCAATAAAATAGGAGCTTTGATCCCAGAGGGATCTTTTGCCACTTCTTCAGCCCTCAGTGCAGGTAAAGGCAGAGTATACTAGATCATCAGGTGTCTTTTTACTTGTTGTGTGACCTGTGTCTTTTTACTTCTTGTGTGCAGTCTTGACCACAAGACTCTGCAGCGTCTGTCTGTGCCAAATGGGTATGTTCTCTTGGCTGACTCACTGTAGGTTTAGCTGTGTGTAGGCACTTAACACTTGCGCAGTGAAATCTGTGAAGCAGAAGAGCATTATTAAGGAGTGTTCTGATTGAAGATGAAGCCTGGAAGTATATGAAAATACTACTTTGTTTAGCCTTGGGTAACTCCATAAATAACCAGAGCTGACACTGCAAGGAATAATGCTTCGCCACAGGCTCAGTGAGAAAACTGCTGGTGTTTGGCAGTTTGACGGTGAGGTGCAGACCAGCTTTCAGTAAATAACCTCATAATGCTGAATAATACTTTGCCCCATCAGTAGCCCCCTTAGAGTCAATGGGATGAGTTGTGGACAGTGGCATTATCCTGCAGAAGGAGGGGTACTGCAGTCAGCTGGTGGTGATGTACTGGACCTATGACCTCATCATTACTGTGCCCACCCAGCGTCAGGAGCTGAACACCTTCTGGCCATCACTCGTCCTTACAGTGGAGCTTGTGATGCTACAGATTTACATCTCTGCTTTGAATGCAAATGCATGAACATGGCAGAGTGGCAAGCATTCCTCTTTCAAGTGTCTCCCCCAACCCTGCCACATTCCTGTTGCCATCTTCTCCAAAGTAGCTGAAGTTGGTAGAAGTCTTGGGAAAGGCCTTGTTTTGGGAGATGTCATAAAATACTCCCAGACTTCACAAATTTTCTTTCTGGTCCATTTTTTTTTCTTTTATCCCTTTTTACAGGGTGTTCCTTGCCTAATGTTCAGAGGAGGCTTGCTCTTGAGGTGCTTATCATGCCTTGCACTTGGTTGCTGATTCTGAGCTGAAGCTAGAATGTTTCATCTGCATCATGTTCAGCCCTTCTATAAAAACTTGCATTTCACAGGTCATGGTGAAGTGCTGCTGAAGGAGAAATGGAAAGGAAGAAGAGAGCTATATTTCAAATGTAATGTAAGAGCAGCAGAGACAGTAAGGGGAGTTGGAGGGAATGTACAGTTTCTTCAATGTTTTCTTTGAAGTTATCATATGTGAGAGTTCCTTTTTAACTTAATTGATAGCAGATATAGATGTGTGCTCTTTGCGTAGAGATTGTACTTCAGGTTCTGTAGTGCTGAGGACTTTGTAATTCTAAAAGCATCTGTGCCGAACTGAGATACTAGTATTCAGATACGAGTAGTCAGCAAATAACTGAGCTTGACTCACTTTGTAAATGTTTGAGCACACAGAGAGGTTGTCCCTCAGTTTGGCTTCATTGACAGCCTGTTTCAGATCATCTCTGATTCTGAACATAAGTTTTGCATTGGTTGGTAGCACGTGGTAGCTTTTGCAGAGCCAAAATTTGCTCTTGAATACTGGTTAGGAAAATATTTGGTACTAAAACATAGCTAAACCATAATAAATTGAACTTGTCTTTAAGTAGCCCTATTGTTAGCAAAGGAATTCAAGTTTTGTTGTCAAAAGAAAGAAGTCTGTCAGAATGCATTCTTGATATATGCACTCACAAATGTTAAACTGTTTCTTATTCCTCCCATTCTCTGTAGCTGTGTGACCTCATGCTGGGGAAAGAGAAATCAGGCAGTGTTGCAGAATATGCCTGGGTGGGTTGCTGTGTGTGTGAGCTTTGACCTGCAACTATTTGCTGGCATTAAAAAAACCCGTGGATGTTAACTTCTAGCATTAATGGACTAACTCCCACAGAAAAGCATTTGACAATATGAAATAGTAAATGCCGAACAGCAGCCCCCTTGTTCTGTTGAAAACACAGCCTGATCTCTACTGGTGTGTCATGTGAGGTGCTTACTACTTGACTTGTAGGTCCCAGTGTGGCTAGCAGTGCAACCAGGCCCTCTCACTCCAACAATTTGCAGTTTAGATGTGATATAATTTAAAAAGCCTTCTGTTTAAGAATAATGTGGTCTTTGTTTTTGCTAACAGTTCTCCATCACAAATGGAATTTAATGAAGTCATCCTTTAAAAAAATGTATAACTTTCCTATCAGTGTGTGAGGAGGCTGTAATAGATCTTTACTGACATATAAGTGGTTTGGTAGACAATCTTCCCTTTTCCATTTCCATTCAAAGCCACATTATCTCAGCATTGATCAAAAAATGTAAATGTCTGTTGGTGGTTCCTTGTTTGCTTAGATCAGGCCATTTGGCTCCTCATCTTACTGTCATGAACATGCAAACCTGCAAGTGCTGCCATGAAGTGGCACAAGAAGAAAATGGAGTAGAAAATAATTATTTTAATTCTAGAAATCATAGATCAGGAATAAGAGGACTGTGAAAAGCCTTATGCCCGTTTTCCATCAATGGCTGAAGACAATCCATCTCCAGAATTGCCACTGGGGCACATTTCTTTGTCAAGGAGTTCATTATATAGCAACAATGTAAGATTATGGCAACGGCAATTCTTTCACAGTGAGAAGGATTGTTGGTTTACTGTAGTAAAACTGTCTATGAATGTGGAATTGTGTTATTAATACAAAATTAAATATTGGTGTTAGTGTATTATAAGTACCACAGATGAGTGGATTTTCTCCTCTTTCAAATGATCAATTTTTCATTCAGCCACTAAAATGTGAGCAGAGTGCTCACTGACTGCCTTCTGTCCTTTGTACAGAGAAAGCCTTGGCAGAGTGCTGTGCTCTGTGCAGAGTAAATGCACCTTGCCCTGAATTTCTTGTAATGAAGAAGACAAATATTGGCAATAGTCATGACGGGCACATGGGACTGAGTCAGTGCAGGAATCGATACTGCACACGCCACGCAGGGATGACCGAGATGGGTCTCAAAAGGAGCGAGGGAGCAGTGGCAGTGCAAAGCAGCGGTGGAGGGTGGCCTTGTCTGAGGGCTAAGGTGAGAGGCGGAGGGTTCAAGTGATTCACCAAGGTCAAGTGAGAAGAGTTGGAAGAGCTAAGAGCAGAGCAAGAGCTGCTTGCCTTCCAGTCTCTGCCTCGTCACGAGACTATCTGTCATACTAGACCATTTACTTGCTAATTTGGGAAGCTTTTATTCACTAATTCTGGAAAGTGATGTTTATTTTTGTCTATACAGTGAGAGGAGGGCACAGAATGTCTGTTTTGTAGTGTCCTTGGAGATCCAGCCCTGTGATGCTGGAGCAAAATAGGAGAGAGGTGGGCAGATCTCCGCACAGCAGGGGCCAGCTGGGCTGCTGCACGCCCTGTGCTTGCAAAACCCCTCCACCTGCTGCAGCTGGCGAGCCTGCGTGGTGTGTTTCCTTCTGCCAGAGTTTCCAAGTGAGGGAGACACTGAATTGACAATGGTCTTAAAGCTTTGTACATACGTATGTGTGTGTGCACATGGGCATAGATATCGTCAGGACTTCTGGCTGTCAGTAGAACAGGTCTTGATGAACACTGTCTTTTCTTCTGTCAGTTAAACACAAGCAGTGCAGCTGAAAACCTGCTTCCAAGTAATACTGTAGCCTCTGAATTTCAGCCTGGTGCAAAGTAGTAATGAAATGAGGAACATTGCCACTAATGGTTTAGGGATTGAATAGCTTGCCAGTGAGGACAAGGGATAAATAACCCATTGCTAATTCTGCTGCCACCCTTCTGACGTTGTTGCTTAATCCTTTTGACGCACCAGGAAAGGGGGAGACTTAAAAGAGTAATTGCAAGATGTTCACAGAGGTGATGGGAGCTACGCAAACATGGCAAGGTCTTTGGGAAGGCTAGATCCGAGTAAATATTATTCCCATGGTATTGGTGGGGCATCTGAACATGAAGGGATTTGTTACTGGCAAAACTAGGATTAGAAATTTAGTCTTTTTTTTTTTTTTTTGGCATTGAGTCTCACATTCATTACAGTCACTCAGGCACTTGAAAGCTACATCTGAAGTGACGCTGAACGGTATTTTCTTTAGTGTGAGATCAGTTATTCATGCCAGGAAACTATTTGCCCTTTATTATAAGGGAAGGAAAATGGCATTGCTTAGCTGGGCTGGTCAGTGTTTATGTGACTGACCCTGGCTGCCAAGCTCTCACCTGCCTACATTCTTCCACTGTCGTCATCATCCTCACCTGTCCCTATAACCACTTCTCAATTGTTGGTGCTTCCTGAAGTCAAAACCATCCAAAAGTGAGTTTGTGCCCAAGATTTGTACTTGTGAGCAGCCCATATTATTTTTCTTTGTTGTATCCTCCTTCTCCTTTCTGACACAATATCCTGAAATGTATATCCTGAAATGCTATTTTCAGAACTTTGCATAGTTGAAATATATTTCTTTCTTAACATAAAGTCAGTAATCCTGAATGGAAAATGCAGATATAATTACCATCTGGAAAAATAAAACTGCATTGCATTTATATGATTTGCAATAACCATAAAATTAGTAACTGTTACTGTTTCCAAGGGAAACCCTCTTATATTTTTCCATTTGCATTTTTTAAAAGTTGACTTCTTGGCATTATATATTTTCATATGTTGATAATGTCAAACATGTCTGCAATACCAATTAGTTTTATCTGTTGGTTATGTAACTTACTGACCTTAAAAAATTTTCTAATCCCTTTCAGATCAAGGAATCTATTGTTGGTGAAATAAGACGAGAAATAGTAAGTGGGTTGTTAGCGGCTGTATCGCCCCAAAGCAGATTGTCAACTCCAAAACAAGATTCCCAGCCATGAAATGGGTGCTACAGGTAATCTTTGTGAATCTGCTAGAAACGTTCAGTGGCTCACTGAAGAATTTTTTTTCCTTTTTTTATTTTTTTATTATTATTATTATTTTTTATCATGTGAAATGTCACTGCGAACTTAAATCTTGCTTTATTTGCACTTTCTTCCTGGAATACAAGCAATCAAAACTGAAGTTCGTTAAATACAGAGGATGTTGCTGACCTTGGAGAGCTTTGGAAAATCAGCAGGTTTATAGTTTGGCCCATCCTACTGTCAGTGTTCACGTAGTCGTCCTTCATTTTTTTTGGTTTTATGTCCTCCGTGATGACTTCACATGTGAATGCATCATGTGAGAAGATTTCTATAGTTTGCCTGCCATACACGAGTATTACCAAAATATATACTCAAGCATAGGAAGCAGACTTCCAAAAATCTAATTTAGATATTTGTCTTGCTTTTTCTTTTCTGTAAGGTTGGATGTAGTCTGAAATGCTGTGGAATTCTGCTTTGGACGGCATACAGTGACGGTGTCAAGTTGGTTTTGCTTCAGGAGATGTTAAAGCTGCTGAGATAGGCTACTGTACTCAACGCTTGGCTCTGTGATGTGCGCCTTTCCTTGAGTTCAGGTGTAAAGACTTAGACACTTTAACTAGTTTATTACTTTTTATAAAGCATCAACAAAACTGTGGCTCTCTGAAAGGCTTTGTATTTATTTGTATTTCTCTGTTGTAAATTTTTTGTTGCTAGTTTCTTTTAGTGATGCATCATGAAACTTGAACATTTGCAGACTTAACCAATTTATAAATAACATGCTCAAATTCAGCCTATCTTTTTAAAAAAAAATAATAAAAAACTAAAAAAGACAAAAAAAAAAAAAAAAACCTAGCACCACCACCAACAAAAATAACTACAAAAAACACTGACCTCTATGAGGTATTTATTGTGCAATAACTGATCCACTTTGAGAGCTTGAAACAACCAATAATTGTTTCCACTGCTGTTATTTAGTGCCACTTCAAAAGAAGGAAAATTTCCTGTTGTAAAAATTGCTGTTAATTCTTGGGGCGGTTACTATTAGCAGAGTGGTTGAAAGACATGAGGTTACTTAAAACTACTTAAAGTTCTGACACTGAAAGCCTTATCTTTGTGTAGAAGACAACTTTTACCTAATTTTATTTGCTTCCTTATTGTTTGTTTGCCCATCCCTCTGTAGAAAAGTGCCTTATTTTAAGCACTGTTTTTGTTTTTGTGTTGACTGCTCTCAGTCATTCCAAGAGAAGTTCTCTTCTGCTTTGTATTAACAAAATGCAATAAAAATACTGATATTCTGAAAGCAATTAGGATGTGCATCTTGGAATAGATGAGTGACCTTGCTTGTATTATGGGGAAAATGGAAAAAAAATTGGTTTCCTTCCCTATTCCTCACAGATTCTATTTTTGGTTAGTCTAGTGAACATGTGTTTGTTCCAGTGGAGAAAATTGGAAGTCATTGGAGGTTTTGTGTGGTCAAATAGACATTTAGTGGATATGTAATATCCCATTTTGCTGTGCTTGGAATCTCTTTACTCCTTTGCCACTTCCAGCGACTAAAACTCTTTATACTGTGTCAAGGTCTTTAATCAAGAATAGTTTCAAATATAACAATATTATATGATAAATTTATAAGTTTTTAATTGTGTTAGGGAGACACACAAGGGCTGATTTCTTTTTAAAAAAAAAACTCAAAAGGTGTATATTAAACCAATAAAATATTTATTTTGCCTATAATCAGTGTCAGTGTTTTCTTGAACTTCATTGTGCATCTGTTTCTCTTAAGCAAAGAAAGTTACGAAGATTTGGTCACGTAGTACACAGAATCGAGAGTGGCAGAAAGACTGGGACTTGGGTTTTAGAAAACTTTCAAACGTTCAGCAGACCCAATACTTTTAGGAAATGGGGGATATAAATTTGAGAGAAATATTGGCACTTGAAACCAAACTCTTAAAGTTGTTGGCTCCTGTTGTGGCTCTCAAGAATTTGGTTGAGCTCAGAATTTCTGAGCACTGCCAGAGCTTTCTTGAAAACCTCATCCTGCATGCTTGAAAGCTAAAATATAAGCTCCAGCAGCACTTAGAGATGGCAATTTGTACGAGGTTGCAAGCTGCTGTACATTTCTGCTTTCCTTTGCAGCTTGCTTTAGTATGTATTTCCATTTGAAAATGCCACCCAGAGAACCCCCAGCGAGACCCCAGTGCTCCAACCTTCAGTTGCAAGTGCACAAAACCAAAACTTACCCAAATAACTGGAGTCTCAGACGCTTCCCTTGTCCCCTAGCCAGATTAATTAGCACACCATGCGTTAATGTGAATCCTGGGCCTGTGCACTACCCAAAGTGATGTTCCAAGTAAAGTGATGGCTATGGCTCTGACGGAGCGGTGGAGGAGAGCGCTCCAGGAGCTGGCAGCCATCGAGCAGGGGCTGCCAGCAGCATCCTCCGTGGGTGCGGCAGCCCGGCCTCTGTCTTGGCGAGAGAAGTCGCTCGTGTACCAGATCTCACAGTAGCTGGAGTGCGTTAGCTTGTAGCTCGTAAGAATATTTGATCTCAGCAACTTGGAGTCTAATGTTTAATATATCCTGAGAAATAAAAGCTAGTGCCAATTTTTCATTCAGCTGATGGAAGGCAGATTTGTGAAGTTCTGGCAGAACCTAAAATAAAGATATTTCAAAATGACATTTCTAAAAACTATACTGCGACTGATGAATATGCAAGCACCTAATTTTCCATAATCCTGATAACGGGTTTCTGCCACTCTTAAAGACGCCTTCGTGTAATATTTTCTGAGTGTCATTTATGTTGATAGAGGAATGCCTATAAACACGTATTTTAAAACAAAATTGTAATGCGCTGCTGTCATATAAGTTAAGCCGAACTGATATCCACGTCTGTTGACATTTCTGCTCTTGCCTTAGGAACAGTTAAGATGCCTAACCTGGGTGCCTTGCCCTTCAGTAATGTCAATTCAGCTGTAATGATTTTCTGAGAAAGGATGGTTTTTCTTTTGTTTAACGATTGAAACTGCTACTTTTTGTACAAATTAGTGTTGCTTTTTTTTCTGCCAGCCTGCAATTTATTATGAATTCTATACAGTTTGAAGCAGCTGTATCAGTGGCTGATAAATATTGATCAATCGAATCTGCTATGAATAAATCCAGCAGTAATGCCAGAGAAATTTTGGTTGCTTTTCTAAACGTCACTGTGATAGTGGTCTTTGTGACTGCCATTGGCTGCAGGAACATAAAATGAGGGCTATATTTTGGAGAACATAAAAGCTAGCTGTTTTCTTTGTGTATGGGACAGCTCCATCCCTGTTGGTAGAATAGCAAACACACTGATATTTAGCCTACGGCAAAACAGCAAGTGCCTATGGCACTGTTCAGTTCAGGCGGAGGTTTCTGAGGGTCTAGTTTTTGGAGTANTTTTTTTTTTTTTTTTAGGGGAGTGAAAGCTTGTTTCTAGCCCCAAACATTGCAGTGAAAAGCTACAAAAATGACCTCTGCTGAAGTCAGGTGGTGGCATCTCAGCATTCAGCAGCTGAGGCAGACAGCTGGGGACACAGCCCCATGCACTGCTGCAGGGCTTAGTGCTGCAGGGCATGTGAGCTGCTGCTGAGCCACAGCTCTGTTTGCAAGGCCTGGGACGGAAGGGACAGAGGATGGCACCCGGCCCTCCTACGTGGCTGGAGGTGAGTGTCTAGGAGGAGCTCCTGCTGCTGGTTGGTTCTGCAGCTCTGCTAGGAGAGAGGACTGAGGATGGTCCTGCCTCTACTGAAAGAAATGAAGGCTTGAAGCTTTTCCAGGTCCTTTTGCTTACCAAGACCTTCACAGAGGGGAGACTGCCCTGTATCTTCTGCTTTCTCTCAAAACACATGGCATGCTAACCCTCAGCAGCCAGCTTTTGTGAGGCAAGAGATGTCCAAGAAGATGCTCCAAGCCACATGTTTCCTAAGGACTGATTTGCTCTGATTGCTGTCTCTTTTAAGGTGAGAATTCAGAGCCTCATTGATACAGTCCAACCACTGATGTTCACTTGTATTTCTCTGTTTTTTTACTGCCTTTGGATTTTGTATACTGCTGAAGAAATGACTTAAAATAGTGTAGGTTAGGACATTTTCCTTCATCTGTATCACGGATGAATCAATTTCAGTGAAATTGGCCAAAGGAAGCTGCCGATTAGAGAGAGGGAACAGGAGCCCAAACCAGAAACAAGTAATCCAAGTCATAACTAGCAGTGCAAAACAACATTGAGCCTAAACTAGTGGAAAATTTCTCTTTTGGGGGAGCTTCTTCAATAGGGAACAAAACCAAAACTCTGAAACTTACAAGAGGATGTAAAATAAAACAATTGTTGGCTTCTGTCCAGTATAAGACTTTCTTCTGAATTACCATGACAGTGTCAAAATAACACATCATTTGATTTTCAGGAAAACAAAAAACAGATTACCTTGGCATAATGCATGTTTACTTTGATATTTCACTGCAAATTTAGATGTGATAGAATTGTTTATATTCATGCCATAGAATAAAAGAAAACCGTACAAAAAATTGTTACCAGAAAAATTGTAACAATGAGATCAATAACTTTTTTTTAAAAAAAGAAATGTTCTGATAATTCCAAATCACTTTTATATCTTTCAGTTCTACATAGATGCTTGCTAAGTGATGGAGGCTACTATATACAGGAACTTCCTTCTTTCTTTTAAGCAGGATAAAAGAGGAAAGTCATGGCAATGGTTAAGTAAGTAAATTGTAGCAATGAGAAGGTAACACAGCAGAAAGCAAGAATTGCCTGAGCAGGTGAGTAGCTGTTCTGCCTATTGTGAAATCTTTGGTACAGATTCCTACTTGCATAGTGTTTTCTAAATTTGTGAGTATTTATATAATTGTGCAGTTTCTTATTTTTTTCCATTTTCTGAAGTATTTCTGGTTTTTATTAATTATTTGCTGCAACTCACTAGGAAGTTCTAAAGACAATTTTTTGTAGAAAACATCTGCAGGCATTTCTGCTTACTTCTGTGTGTTTGGCTTTAGTTTTAGATTTTCTTTTGAAAGTGTGAAGTCAAGAGAAGTCATTTTGAAAGCTAATGTCCTGTGCTACAGATTAAACAAAGCTTAGGCTGGAATAGCTCTTAAATGTCTGTTTTAAGGATGTACTAAAGTACATCTTTATATACTCCTATAATAATATAATTTGGGTGCTGCAGACACCGCCTCTGAGGGTCACCGTGACTTCTCTAGGTCTAACACTTCCTCTGAGATGAAGAAGAAGGCAAGAAAGAACAAAATACTGAGTATCTCAAAAATCAAAATTTTGAAAGCATGTTGTGAATTTGGCATACTGAGTTTTTATAGCTCAGTTGATGGCTTTCCATTTTCATCCCAGCAGCCTGTTTGTACACTGAGTTTTGTAACCCAGAGTCTGAAACCATATGAGTTCATTTCATGTTCAGCTTCCCTGTGCTCTGTACTTAAACTTTTGTTTAAAAAAATTATGGTAGAAACTGAGTTTTATGTTTCAGTTGTTTAGTTCATTGTTAGAGTCAATTTTTGCATGAAAGATTTAATATGGAAAGCAGCTAATACAATTTCATTGTAATGTCTATTTAAGCTGCCCACAGTAGTTATATTGAAAAATGTGTTAGTTTTACCTTCTTGATAAAGAAGCAAGCTCCAGCATGACTTCCTGAAATACCTCTGTAAGCCCATTACCAGAATGTTAGTCTCTGCATTGTTGAACTATAGTTTGTATTAGACATAGATCTTTTGGCCGTGTAAAGAGTTTATGTCCTATTAATACAGCCTATTTCCTATGTTTGGGATGTGCTGATTCTATGGACAGCAGTGGAGAGCACCTACCGGTGAATGTTTGTACACTTGATAGTCGGGAGAGCAGCGAGTCCCAGCGGAAGACTTGAATAGATCGCATCAGTTCTTACCTCCTTGGGTCAAGGTAGCTTTAAACTGATGATTACAATTACACTGCTAAGGAATGATTATCTCCACAAGAGAGAAACTATAAATAGAAATAGCTGTACTTTTTACTTATCTAGGCTTTATGAATCCAGGTATGCAGTTAGTGTTGACCAAAGCCTGGTGTTTGATGGACGGGTACTGGCAATGGAAATCTGCATTAAGCTCTTTTAGTTCTCCATCCTGATCTGCCTGCAGCAGCACTTGCTGCTCACAAGAAAGATGTGTTCTTCTCTGTGTTGTTCCTCTCACTCATACATTTGCATTTTCTGCATATCAATATCAAGCTGTTTCCAGTGATTGAGTGGGAGCCACCCTGACAGTGACACCTGTATTTAGCTGTTTGAAAGGAAACTTTCAGGGCCCTTTTGGAAACGCCAGTGCTCATTCTTGGAAGACTTGCATCTGATCTTAGTGGGTTGATTTCACAGGCAGCTCCAAGTCTCTCTCATCTCCAGACCAGTGCTGCAGCAGTCCCTGATGACAGCAGAGAAGCTGAGGCGGATTGCAGCCACAGGCAAAATAGTGCAGAGTGTGGGACAGAGCCCACTGAGTCCCCTTCTCAGCAGCCTGAGTCTTTGGCTGTGAAGAAAATATAAGCCTCTCCTTATACAGTAGAGAAGATAGGCGGGGGCCGTGAATGCTTTGATAGCACATTGTGACAGGGGGGTATATTGAAAGGCAGCGGTTCATAACAGAACCCAGTGGATGGCATATAAAGGGAAGATTATAGACAGTTATTAATGTTTTTTTTCCATGATAGTTTTAGCTGAATCATGAAGGAATTCAAAACATTGTGGAGAGTGCACTAAAAACAGAAGATGAGCTAAAAGGATTTGGCAGTACTTAAATGCATTTCAGCTCTTCCCCAGACTATGATGCAGTCTATAGAAAATGCAAGCGTACTTTGCCTGGAGACTATGCTGCAAATTAGGTGTAAGAGTGAGCTGATGCAGTAATCCTGAAATGCTATATCCGATTGCTCTCTGCAATACGCCTCTTCTACTGTTTTCAAAATACTTTTATGGTTGTAGTGGAGATGTCTGAGCAGCTGGCTCCAAAGCAGCTCAGAGAGGAGAGCAGTGGAGGCAGGCACCTCCACGTCGCGCTGTAGGCCTCTCCCTGTGGCCTGGCACTCCGTTAGGGCCCAGTCCCTCTGTCCTGCCCTCACTGTCTGGCTCCTTCCTCAGCCTGCCAAAGAGTGGCTTTGTTGCTTTGTTTCTTCATGTGGCTGTTGAGCTTGTTTCTCAGGTACTATTGCTAGCAACAGCTTTGGGACGTGATTCCTTTAGACAGCAATGTCCGGTAGTTGGCAGCTGAAACACACCTCTGTCAGCCCTTCAGCCACTTAATGTCATAACGTTCTTTTCATAATTTGAGTGCGTTTGTTTTCTTTTTCTTTACCTGAGTTTATCATTAGTGTAAGAAAGTATAAGCCTTTGTGATGAGAACTATAGCAATACTGCAACATGCACTGTAATTGTAGCATAATTTAACACACCAAGTTTCATAGGCGTCTACAATAGATATTTTAAGGCAGTTTTTTTCACAGAGAAACCAAACAGTTAAAATATATTGCTTTATTAGTATACTTTATAGCAAAGTAGCTGCAAAATAATTTTCTCACGTTATCTGGGACTGTGAAAACAAGAATATTTTTCTTTCAAGTATGAAAATTTAGCAAAGAAAAACTGAAGCTTCAGATCTCTCTGTGTCTCTGCGTCTGCAAGAACTGTCTGTGTTTGAAGCTGTCACTGAAGTTAATGGCATGTCCGCTCATGGTGGTTTTGTGATCTTGGATAATCCTGAAAACCTTCTCCAACTCTCTGACTGTCCTTGGTGAAAGCTGCATGTGCCTCTCGTCCTTCACTGTAGACTCTTAGCTGTACCAGCAGAACTGCTGCAGTTGTGCTCTGTCTCTTATTGTCTATCTGTGGAAAAAGCAAACTGTGATTGGTCTTTGTAGGAACAGTGAAGGCTTAAGAATGATCTTATGAAACACTGAGCATCACTGTTCTGACAGAGAACAGGTGGCATGAGGGGGAGCAGCGCTTTGAACTGTAGAGCAAAGAAGGGAACTAACGGCCCAGGAGCCGGGAGCCTTTGCTCCGTACCAGTTCTGTGTGTCCCTTTCTTTTGTTGTGATAAGCAGAACTGAGTGTTTCACCTTAGCACTATAAATATTGCAAAATCAGCTGAGAGAGCCCAGGATAACCTGATCTCAGGCCCTTCTTCAAGCAGCAGGTGGGGACAGGTATCTGCAGAAGTCCGCTCCAACTAGGACTTTTCTGTGGCTCTACGGTTCCAAGTTAATGCACATAAACTATCACAATAAATCTAACAGGAAAATCACCAGCAATGAGACACGTTCCCTGACCTGGTTCAGTCTAGCCTCTGAACACCAAATACTTTCCATCCTATCAGATGAGTATGTTCTACTCATCAAAAAAACAGTGAATGTTATTTGTTACACAGCTCAGTAAAGAAAGGCTTTCTTCTACACTGCAGTTCCAGCTGCACAGTTGCATTCATTCAGGCATACAACACTGAGTAGGGTATGTGGGCAAATTAAGTGGTTGTAGTGTGGAGAAAACATGTGGGAAGACAGCATCAGTGCAAATTCATTGCATTCTCTTTTATTTAGTCTCTCAGGGAAAGGACATTTTTTTAGCATTCAGAGGTACTTCATTTGAAGGATATTATACACCTAATTCATATTTGTAATGTGGTTGTTTTTAGGGAAAAGAAACTCCACAGATTCAGTCACACATAATATTTGTCAGTATCTTGCTTTAATGGATTAATGGAAAAAGAAATCAAAGTTATTACTAGAATTGGTTCCAGTCTATGAGTGGTGTATTTGCAGGTTTCAGCTTTAATTAAATAAAGTTCAGGGATCATATATATTGAGAGAAGCAATACAGTGGAATGTGGGGGCTATTATTTTTGGTAGGGTCTGCAATATTGACCTCCATGACTCTGTTCTGCCCTCTAAACATCTGCTGTATGCTGCAGCTTCCCCCTAGCTCTCAAAAATGGCTTGTGCCAACCAACACAGTGTCAATCAAATTGTCAGTTAAGTCACTGGCATATTTTCCAGCTACTAGCCATCAATCAGAGAGCGCTGTGGTACAAAGGAGTTCTGATTTGGATGAAGAAGGGAATTTCAGCCCTCACTGTGAGTTATTTTTAATTATTGAGTCAATCAGGTCTTCAACTTTTAGTGTACTCTCACCTCGTGGGCTAGACCTGCTTCTTCACAAACTAGCTGGATTGTCTATTTGCCTCTGTTCACAAATATCCTGGTATTCTGATAATGTCTTAACAATTTTCTTTTGTATAAATCAAAGCTTTGACTTTCTGGTTTATTCTGTTGCATACAGCTTGTGCATTGTTCGTGCACAGCATCCCTGCTCCTTCCCCTGCCTCCCCAGCTGGCACAGATGGGGAAATACTCTGTGGCTCTAGAATAAACCTATGATGAACTGTGAAAATCCTTAACACTTTCAGTGGCCTGAACCAGAAGTGCATTTTCAAATTCCTTTGAGTTTTGGCTACATTCAGCCTCAGCTCTAAGTTCTGCTACTTCTGTTTCCTTCCTGCAGCCTGTCAGGGGCAGGCATGAGTTGTTCTCTGTGTGCTCCACCTGTTTGCTCTTCATCCTGGCTGTTTGTATATGTTCTGAGAGAGTTCACAGGTCTTCCAAAAACCTGACAAAAATTTGCTTGCTCTTTGCAGGCAGCCTCATCCCAGACAAAATATGTGCCATGCCAGTCGGACTTTCCTTCTGCACCTCATTTTCTCTTTCTTTACAATTGTCAGTAATGGGTACCAGGAGATTGGCCCACTGCTCTTTGGCTGTGGGCTTAGAGCAATGCTTGCAACACAGTCCTCTGACCGTCCTATAGCATTTTCTGTCCAGGGATGCAGCTTTGGCACCAAGCTCAACTTCGCTGCAGGAGATCTGCTGTGCTGTCATGGAGTGGTTGTGAGCTCTAAGAGATAGGTTAGCTTAGTGGTTACTCTGTATCACTTCATACACTTCTAATTAAGATGAAATAAAAGTGAAAATCAAGTACATTCACCAGAGTATTATTAGCATGATTGACCATATTATTTTCATGGTCTTAAAAAAAAGGCGCAGATTTTACCCCAAAGTACAATTTAGACCTCTGAGTTTTAGCCTGAGTCATCTTCACTTTTTCAAGGGTTGACAGAGAGAAAACATCATCTCCGGTAGATGCTATATTTCACTCGACTAGAACAGGGTGAAATGAGCTCTGATATGTTGAGCAGGAGGGAGCCCAGACTGCTGGATTAAAAGTGGAACTTCTCAATATCTGAAGTTATGTGAGATGGATCCTACCAGAAGAGGTTGTGTCCTAAGTCTGAACTAGCCTAAGGTGCAAACTGCATGGAGCACACCAGGTATCCTTCAAGAAAGTGTGGGCATCTATGTAACATCATCAAAAATCATCCTGGAAGTGATTTAGAAAAGGATATGGAAGAGCAAAGGCAATTGTGTGATATGCGAGAAGAGGAGAGTGGTTCTGGCACAGTGTAACAGAGATGGAATTATTGCATCCACCCCTCCTGCTACCTCCACCCCCAAAAACTGAAAACTTCCTGATTCGTGTTCATCAATAATTAAGAGCCCATCAGCAATGCTCAGAGGGAGCTTGCATTGCACTTCTGAGCAGCCAGTTAGTAATGTACGGTGGAGAGATCCTCTCTTTCAAATCCCAGGGCTCCAGGCCATGCAATGCTAGTATTGCATTTTCAATTAGCTTCTGAGTGAATGCTTGGCATATGCCGAAGTGAACTGGTACACAATTAGCGTATTGTTCCTTTCAGCTTTGTGCTGAGAGGATCTGAAGGACTGGAGAAGAGAGGGGGGAAAAATAGCCAAGCCGGCAGCATCTCTGTGGATGTGGAATAAGGGAGCTGCTCAGCTCACACAGATCCACTTGCTAAGTCGGGAATTACAGCTGTTCCTGAGGAGCACGCGGCGCGGCTCTAGGGAGGGTGCTGGGGGGAGCGGCAGAACCAGGCTCTGTTCTCAGCCACTCCGGGCTCTGCTCTCACCCGCCTCACCTCAGCACAGCAATGGAGCCCAACAGCCCGAAAAAGATCCAGTTTGCTGTGCCACCGTTTCATAGCCAAATAGATCCTGAAGCAGCTGAGCAGGTAAGGAGGACGAGTTTTTCTTGCTGTTTTTAGGGAATGGGGTAGACCGGGGACAAGGTATAGGGTGGTAACAGGCAATATGGCCTAAATGCTTTTCTAACATATAGTAGTTTAACTGCAGACTAAACACTCTGGAGGTTATAGCTATATCTGGATACATGCAGAGAGAGAGATGGATATATCCTGCAGACAGAATAAGCTTTCTTTGCTTCGAATAGGCTTGTTCAATGTGTGTTTGCCGTGCCTTTTCCGTAACTGGACTTGTGCTCTCAGGCATACACTGCACTTGAATACACATTCTCAATCAACTGAAGAACATTGCTTGTATATAAAGCAAAACATGAAGTTGATAATAGTTACCTAATAGAAGTATTGCATGGTCCAGTTAGAAGGCAGTTTACCATTCATTGTACTACGAGAAAATGAGAGCTACATTTTGCACAACTACCCCTTCAGTTATTTCCTGAATTTCACATAATTATGACAGAATCTTCTTCATGTCATTGTTAAAGTGTTTTAAATGTTTGGAAAATATATACACAAGTGTAGAAATGTGCCTGGATGTAGAACTATGTACACATGAGATCATCGTGTACTATTTTGTTTTGACTCACATACACAGACATATATAAAGTATATATAGCACTACAGCAGTCTGTGGAGAAAAAGATGTCTGGTATTCTGAACAGCTAGGCATAGATGTACATAAAGGAGGGCATGCATAAGCTTAGAAGAAATGCTGGCAAATCATAATTAGGTCACCCAGTATATTTCTCTCAGTGCTATTCCTTCTTGACATTCGCTTCTATTTCTGTAAGTCTCCTTTTACATGATACCAGGGGAATATTATAACCTTGGCAGTTCTGGGTTAATAGATACAAAATTATCTGCACCATTTGGACAGGTGTCTTGTTTCCTGAATATTCTGGTGTCACGTCTCTTAAAATACAGGTGCTTTGCTGGAAAATTATGAGTGAGTGACCACTGAATTAAATACTAGAAGGAAAGAATTGCTGCAGGTCTTCATTTTGTCCATAGATACTTCTGAGCTATAAAATGTCTGTACCTTATGGAAAAGTCCTGCAATGAGTTCAAGTAGGATGTGTTCTGACTCTTCTGAAATTTGTGAGAGTCTTAGAATTTGGATTTCGCTGCACTCCATGGCATTTGAAATGCTATGCCCCAAACTTGACCCGGTATTGAAGGGCAATCCTTTTTTTTTATGTTAATTCCTAGTGTTAAGCAGTTATACTATAGGTGTGTGTGTGAGGAAATTAAATTAGCAAATTCTGCTGCCAGCTACATTTACTCTACTCTGGAATAACCCTATTAAACCCGATGATGTAATTTTCCATTTACCCCTCTGAAAGCAAAATTTGAACCCAGCTCACTACAGATGTTGGCTCAGCAACTGAAAAAGAGCAAATGCACTTGACATTGAGCATTTGTGTCAGGATGGTTTCTAGCTTAAATACTCTTGGTCTCTCAAATTCAATATAGTATTGATAGCCTGGAGGTTTCAGGAGTAGCAACTTTCAATGCAAATGTGTCCATTATAGGAGGGTAGTCCAATGCCGTGTAGTTCCACCAGTGTTAATGGAACAAAAAAGCTGAACCAAATAAACTTTGAATAAGAATACAATTCCTATTCAGGATTATATATTGGTAAACAGCTATGGTGCAGTGCTTTTTGGAAACATTCTTTTGAAAGTCTGGAGTATTGTTTTTCTTTAGTTGAAGAACAATAACACCACCTCTGGCCACAGTTCAAAGATATGAATTCATCAGAAGACATATGTGCAATAGCAGCTCTCATGTATGCGTACAAAATATTCATTTTAATAATTACTTGTGAGAGTTATAACAGCAGTAGGTATTGGAATATATAATCATATATATAAGATCATCAGCTACTGCTGTTTTCCTGCAGCAAAGCTAAATGCCATTATTTTAAGATATAACTGAAACACATCAGCAATACACATCCAAAAACTTATTCAAGATGACTGCAAATCACAAAGGTATTTGGGAAGGCTCTCCCTCATACTTTACCTTTCCATATACAAATAACAGCATGACCAGGTCAGTCAGGTCAGCAGTCACTGTCAGTCCAGAAGAGCAGAAAGAAAGGCAATGATGTACTGCAGTTCTTTGAATGTTTTCTATTTTAACTCTACCTGGTTTACACTCAGGAGGGTAGGTATCAGATCAATTGGTTGCTTTGCTTTGGGTGTGAGGTGGTTGATGGTCCCTGATGACTATTCTTGGTTTGTGCATGTTGCAGATCAGGAAAAGAAGGCCTACACCAGCATCACTTGTCATTATGAATGAGCACGTGCCCCCAGGTAAGTGCCAGCATACCATCTAAGCCATTGAATTTGTATACTCAGGTTTGCCTGCAAATTGGTTTTATTAACTACGTGATTTTAATAATCCAGTATTAATTTCATAGCACTAAATATCAAATAATATGTCCTAGAACTGTTGACTCAATATGATGTCAGTAATTTCAGGATTCTATCCTTTTTAATCTTCTGCTGTATGTACAAGGAGAGTAAACATGATCCTCATCCAGCACGTCTGTCCACAGCCTTTTCTTTCCCTGGGTGAATGCTGTGGAGAGCCATACAGTCGTAGTGTTGATTTTCCAATCTCTAGAGACGCTTGGATGACTCCAAGGCTAATTGAACAAAGCAAATTACTTTGCAAAACAGGTTGTTTTCCAGTTTTCTGATGAAGCACGTGAGTTTTGATTTCACTATTCTTTTTCAACTATGAATACTTTATCTTCATCCTGGATGCTTCCTAGAAGCTTGTGGGATGGGACAATACGAGGTTGCAACATGCTTTATCGTGTAAATGTGACTTCAAAAAGACTCTAATAAACTGATTAGTGAGCATTATAAGTGACAAAGCTCAGCAAGATTGAATTGCAGGAAAAAGTCCTCAAGTCACAGTTCCTTTAAAACACACTACTTACTTCATATCAAACTTTTATGTAACCCTCTGCAACAGCGTTTTCCTGCCTTATCTCTTCATCACCTGATTGTTTTTTTTTTTAAGACAGTTCAGGCTTTTTCTTACTGATATATCTCCTTACTATATGCACTGGCAACTCAATAAAATTAAACCATCTTATCTCTGCTGTGATCCCACATACTGCACCATTCTGATGATATCCTGTTCTGGCTGACAACACGAACTCCTGAGAACCATGCAGAAAGAAGCATTTAGAAAGCCCTCTTCTTAAGGTTGTGATCATTGCAGCATAGCACAGATTAGGGCTGTTTGAGGGTGGCATATGGCTGAGGTTATATTTTTTTGACACTGCAAGTGACCTGGGCATTTGTTACAGGGTTAATGCTGATCCCATGACAGAGAGTAGCATTCTGGCCCAAGTTTCAGGCAGTTCAGCTCTCAGTGGTGAAAGATCTGCCTCAGACCAACTTTCCTTGTGTTAATGGGATCTACAGTGCCTATACTGCTAGGACTTAATTGAAAGCAAACTCACCTTGACTGTTAATCTCTTTTGCAATTCACTTTGTACACTTTGTGCAGTCATATTTCCTTTTATAAACAGATACTTGGTACAGTACCAAATCAAAACCAAACAGAGAATAAGAACTCTTTTTAATTTACAGGAAATTTTAGTGTAAACAAAGTGGTGCATGTCTGTTATCTCCTTTCCTGCAATGTTCATAATAAATCTTTATATAAATCATTTTTATTATCAGTTAGGATTTCTGCAAGTATCAGTCAACTTCCATGTAAACCCAAGAGCTAATATTCACCCTCTTCAGTTACATATATTTATTCATTTATATATCATCCCCTCTTACTAGGTACTGGGAACTACTATCAATGAAAGTATTCTTTGGTTAAATTATATCCTTGACTTTTGTCATTGTTTTTTATTTTTAAATTTTCTACAGTCAGAAAAAAATAAAAACATTACAAGTACCTTCATTTTCCTGCACCACACCATATGGTTTATGCATGCGTGTACGTTTCCACGTGGTATGCTTGATACGGGCAAGTGTTTTGAAAGGAGGGTGCACATGCAGCTGTGTAAACCCATGGAATACAAGCTCTGCACAGCCAAGTTGGAGAGACAGACAAAAAGTTTGCAATGAAAGTATGACTAGTTGATAAATCTATTAAGGGCATGATCTTGAAAGGTGCTGAGTAGCTTCTGGACTTATTGTATACCTTCAACTTTCAGAAGAGTCAGCAAGTCCTAGAGGCTCTTGCCACCTTGCTGGTTAGACCCCAACTGCTAGTCCACTACTTCATTTTGAAAAGGGTTCAATGGTATGAAATAATAGTTCATCTCCAAAAATGGTTTATTTATCACTGCACGTGTTCACAGTCAATAAAATAATAACAATAGTAAGGATGCTGACTTGACACTGACACAATTTTCATTAGAAGCATGATTCCCTGAATCAATAAGGAAACTGTGCAGCAGAAAATGTAAGTGATATTGTCAAAGCCAACTATTAAATCAGAGCTGGGCTAAACCAGAATTCAGTCTCTTGAATTTTATGCACTGAAGTACTCAATTCTCTCATTAGGAGCAGACAGTTACTGAAGGATATGCTTCCAAGGGCTTAAATTTCATTGTCCCAGTGCATTTCTAAATGTTTAGATGTGCATGCAAAGTTTACTCAAATTATCTAAACTTCTTTTATTTTAAAAAACAGAGAGGCATTTTCTAAGAATCAGACTTTTCTATAGACTTCTGTTGCATCTGCTCTTGATTGCAGCATGAAAAAACCCAGCATTTTTGTGGTATTCTGGCATTCTGGATCCAGATCCATCTGGAAAACAGAAAGGACTAAAATGTATTTCAATGTTTCAGAACCTTACAATAAATTCAGTTTGAGTTGTGCCATATGTAGATCTCAAAGTTGTGTTTATATAGGTCTTCTCATCCATTCCTAATGTCTACAACAGATTTGACAGGAATCTGTCTTCACGGATGTAGATAAGGGCAATTCTGCCATAAAGTGGAGATGGAATGGCTATTAAGGATAAGTCGTTTTAAGCTGATGACATCTACTCCAAAACTGTAAGAAGAGTCTTCTTGGCTTTCTTGCTTCCAAGGAGTCAGTAAGTGCCAGACCACACTAAATGATTTAAAGACAGGTGGTAGACGTGACTGCAGAAGCTAATATCCATCCCATAGTATCATTGATTGGTGTATTTTCTCCTGCTCACTCTGGTTGGCATCACATATAATTGCAATCAAAGTCAGCAAAAGAGAAATTTGAATTGTGATGGCATCGATAATTATTGCAGAGGACAAAATGGGCTTGTGAAGCAACAAAATGATGCAAAAACCTTAAGTTTTTCTGAAAGTGTTCTATAAAGTGCTTCATGGTGGATTATGTCACATCTGAGCATAGAAGCTAGCACTAGAAAAATTGAGACTCAACTTATGAAGGTACTTACCCCTATCGTGATTCAGTTGCCATCAAATGAGCTGTATGTCATGAAAATCTGATGTTTGATTTCATAACACCTAATTGGTTTTACTTTAATTTGAAATTACAAGACTCTTTTGCTATCTGTGGGAGCAAAGACAAATGTTAGTGGGCAGAGCTAGAGAAATGTGCAGTATCTCATCCTAGGCAGGGTGCCTGTATGGGCTACTGGGGTAACCCAGTCATATCCTGCTTTAGTCACAGTTGCAATATCATTGGAGCCAAGAGAAACTGAACATCTACCTTGAAAGCAACTTTTTCTGCACTGCCATAGTACATGCAGAACCTCCTGTTTCCTTACCAAGCATAGGAGAATACGTGTGAAAATTAGTTCTTGCAATCTGAAATACAAGTCTAACCATGCTTTAGACCAGCACTGTTGTACTGCAGTGGCTCAAGGGAAAGCTGGTAATAATGTAGAGAAGTGACGGCTGAGGGAGAAAAACATATCAGACCACAGCTCAGGTTTAATGCCATTAGTGCTCACTTTGATCGGAGCACAATGCCAACATTCTTGTGTGGACTGGCTTTGTCACTGAGCCAAGGCAACATCAAACAGCCTGGCTGGCAGGGTCTGCTCTACTCCTGTCAGAGAGTTCAGTCTTCTTGAAGTATGAGAATATAGGTAAACATCAAGATAAACTTCTGCACTTCTGAACTTTCTATGTATTTGCTGTTTCCAACTCTCTTCCACTTGATTGCATGTTTTGGCTTCCTTCCCCATAACGTAAACATTACTCGATGTTTGGAAATACGAAAAACAGAGCAGTGTGTTTTGATAATTCTCCAGAGCTGCCTTTTTCTATTGTGCGAATTTCTTTTCAAGGCAGAAAAGGTAACTCGCTACATCTGAGTTTTCTGAAGGCTAGAAGTTGTAACCTGAAGGTAATAAAGCTGTACGCATCCCAGGTGAGGAACCTGCCTTCAGCCTGTGTTTGGGCTTTAGCAGTTTTTTGGTTGCATTCCCAGCTGACTTGCAGCTGTCCAGACCTCACCCCTTCCCCTGCTGCATCTCAAGGGCTCTGGTGAGATGCCTCAGGGGCAGCATCAGAATTTAGTACAGCAGCAAACAATGCAGATGGATGGGTGGTAGGATGAAAAACAGCCTTTACACCTGCTGCAATCCCATGGCAACCCAAAGCAGACCAGGTTTTTTTATGCCAAATTTGTTTCCTGCATAATGAACCTTGTTGCCGTGCATAGCTGTGCTTTTCTGATGATGCAAACTATGTCAGAAGCATATCCTTGAGAGGATAAACGTGGCGCGTTCTATCTGACATTAAAGTAACGTTTGTTAGCTTAGGCTTCTAGGTAAATGAATGTGTTTGTCTCGCAGCTAATGGTTGCATTTTCTTCCAAGACAAAAGAGACTTGCTGGGTAGGAGAGGCTTTTTCTGGGCAATTGTAAACAAGCCCTGAAGTCCTTTCTTAGGCAAAAATCTCACTGAAACTTGAATCAGAAGAGAATTCTTGGTCTCACAGTTCATGAAAATTGATATGTTTTTCAAAAGCATGAGATTCTGGTAGGACATACTGCTTTCTTTGATTCAGGAAATAGAAAGTGAGCAAGCCAAACAGCAGCTGTTTTCAATTGCAAATTTAGGTTTCTAATGTGGTAGTAAAAAAACCCCTTCATTAAATATTTTTTTTGCCTAACTAGTTGGCCTTTTTATATGATAAATTTGAGCACCATTTAAGCACACTGTTTTTATTGTCATCTAAGACTTCATGGAGGTATGGCAATAAGCAATGACAGATTTGTGTGCCCCCAGCACAGGACTGGTACAGCTCTGTGCAGGTTACCTCTGGCACAGAGATGCTCAGAGGTCAGGCTCTGCTGGTCAGGGCAGTGCAGCCCTTGGTGTTCTCCAGGCCTGTGCTGTGACGGGCTGGCTGACACGGTGAGACAAGGAAACACATGGAGCAAACGTTGTATGAGGGCTGCTAGGTGACAGAGGGATTCCTGCACTGGAAAGAATATGTCTGTGCTTGAAAAACCCTACTGTTTGCAGGTTGATGTGTGACTGCAGATGTCCAGTGGCAAACTACATCCTTTTTTCTTGCTTGCTTACACTGTGCCAGGATGCTCCTTTGTTCAGGTTAGTTTGAACTCTGCAGTTCAGTACCACAGAATCCCAGGGACAAATCGCAGCGTAAGTTCCTCGCACATATGCTGTGTGAGTAAGGACTCTGTGACCTGACCTAAGAAAATAAAAGTTCGTGGACTTAAAATAAGTAAATACATAAATAAATAAGGACAGGAAGCTGTGCTTGAGCTGATTTTAATGCAGCCCTGAAGCAACAGCTCATGGGTTCTGAACAGAAGCAATGAAACTGTTGTTTTTAATTTTATGGGGAAAAAAAAAACAAACCTATCTTTAGCATCTTTCAAAGGCAGACTCTTCCACACTGGCATGGATAGGAGGCATGCACTGCTTTCATGAGAGGGTGAGGATTTTATGTCAGTGGCATCACCTGCCCAAGGAGCGGTCCTGCTGCCTGCAGCACAGTACAGACAGCTGAGGACCTGACTTTGATCTTTGGGTGCACCATGCGGTCCTCAGCTCCGGCTCAGGATGGGCCTCTGCCATTTGCAGCTGACAGCCTAATCCCAGACCACAGTGCTGAGTGCAATTTGCTGGGCTGAAGTGGAGAAGTTTACAGTCAAACCAAGTTCCTGCCTTCTCTCCCCAAAAAGGCAAAGCACAGGATGCAAGCGAGGTCTGAGAAAGGTCTGGGTTGTGGAGAGGACAGAGCCTGACTGCAGACTGGAGATGGAGGCTGGACATTTACGGCCAGAACTCAGATTTTAGGCTTAAATGGGAGAAGTGGTGCACCTGAGCTCATTGATTTGGCTGGAATTGCATTTATCCATTTCTCTCATTCCATCCTCAAATATCCAGCAGGTGAATTTAATTCATTTGTCATTTACCTGTGCAGCTGCACTCCCAATGTGCTCCATGATGCTGCTTGTCGCTCCTGTTCCCCACCTTCTGTTGGTTTTGCATCTGAGGGGTCAACGTCCGTGGAGCTATCTAAAAGAGAAGGAGGTATTTTTAGACCTGAACTTTGTACTCTTCATCTGTTTTCCTTGTTCCTCATACAAAAGCACCATAGAAACAGCCTTCTTCCATCCCAGGAGATTATTTGCAAATCATTTTTAGTATATAGGGTTTCATGTTACAGATCTCCAGCTCCTTGATTATTCAGTGTCATCACTGATAAGCTTTCAGGACAGTTTGCCTCTGTTTTCATCTATGTTGTGTGTCGATGTGACAAAGAGGTGTGCCATGGGTAGAGATTAGCAGTGTGGAGAATGACACAATGCTGTGAAGAAGTCAGTTTGACAGCTTTCAGCTTTATTACATTCATAATGCTAGGTACATTGCTAGAGGAACCCTAGCAGATTTGCTCTGTGCCAAATGCTTCCACACTTCATTCAGTGTGTTTTGGTGAGAAATGAGAATAGATGGTTTCTACGAGAATAGATGAGTTTCCTATTTTGAAAATGAAATACCTAGGTATATTTAGCTACTACTAACAGTCAAAATGCTTTATCTGTATTTAGTACAGCTACTTGACTATAGAATTATTAAATATTGGTGGCATTTATATAACTTTTTTTGATAAAAATATGTTCAGTTTAGCCTGTTGCAAAATATTCTGTTTGTATTTTGAGTGTGTATTTTGTGTGCAAAAAAAATTCAGAGATAATTTGAAACAGTTTTTTAAACAGAAAATGGCTGGAATAAGAATGTCAAATTATTTTGGTTTTTGTTTTAAGTTATAATTCTATGATGTGATAATATTAATACTTTCTTTTTTACTACAAGGTAGAAACTGAAATCCATGAATATGTTTCAGCCTTGCAGAGGAGATAAAACAGTTTGTCTGACCTCTATGATTTAGTTCTTAATGCAGCACTCATTTTCCATTGTGATGTGTGCAGAATAAATAGCTAATGCAGACAGATGAGAGAGAATCCAGCTCTTAGCACTAACCTCATTATGTTAGGAACATTGGGGAGGGGTTGCACTTAAAGCATCAATCGAGATAGTCCCATTTATTGAGCTTCCGGGGGGGGAGAAAAAAAAAGACACTTAGCTATTTACGTGAAGTAACTGAAGTTAAAGCCTGACTTCAAAATCCACCAAGAGTAGGAATTCAATGAATCTGGACAGAAAGCTAACAGAGACTCTACGCAAAAAGATTCTATCAGTCAGGGAACTTTTCACCATCTACACAAGGCTGGACTGCTGAAAGTCAGTGTACGAGAGTGCAGAGCCTGGCTCCGCTTTCCTCAGGCCTGAGCTGGCTGTGTCACCAGCTGGTGGAAGCGTGATCACCCAGAGCAGCCTAACCTCTTCTGACAGCCATCAAAGCAGCTGTAAGGTAGTATTATACTGTATGTTTACTGGAAGGAGCTCTGTTTTCCTCTTCTCCTCAAAACCCTAATCATATGTCTGCATTTAAGATCATCACTTCTAATATTTTTCTTAAATGGCTTTACTGGAGGATCAAGAGATGTCTTCCCGAAGTTCCCTGCTGTAGCAGTTCTCAGGCAGTGGTGCCAAGCAAACATGTAGGTGAACATTTTCCGTCTCTATCTCTGACCACCACCAAGAAGCAGCAACCTCTAGTAGCAGCCACCATGCACCTGCAGCATGTGCTCTGCCTTCTCCTGTCACACTGGGATCTGCAGGCAATGGCTGGGACAGGAGCAGAGTAGGAGAGCACTTCAGCCTGCAAGGCCAGTTCGTCTCACGGCAACATGTTTGTACTACTCAGTGCTATTTTATAACCTTTCTTTTCAAAGTGGAATTATATTGAAGAACTAAAGAATGAATGATGGACTGGAGCAGGGTGGAGAGAGGAGGAAAGAATTTTCCTTTTAAAGAATTGTGATTCAGATTTTTGATCCAGATCAACATTAGTTTTTTGCTTTCTGTTTTTGAAATAAGGTAAGTAGACAGCAGAGCTGTAATTGTTCAGAAATGTGCTTTCAGGCTTCCTAAAATGCTGATGCTAGTGGATGAGTCGGGCCTTAATGTGTATAGCATATCCTGTAGGAGGGTGTGGAACAATTCATTCCACATGAATCACAGCGATGTGCTGCTGATTGTGACAGTCGAGATGAAGATGTGTAACACAAAACACAGGATCCCCTCTGACTCTGGTATTTAGTGAGGTTAGTAGAAATTCTGAAAAACGTCTTTGGAAACTACAGGCTAACTCAGCCAGAGTTAACAAATAATCACCCTGTCATTTCCATCCTGTCTAGCCATGTTCATGGTGAGAATGAGATTATGGAACGTCATCTTGTTGACTCTGAAGACTTCCAGATAGAAAAGATTGAGTTTACAGAACTGACATCTGCATCTCCCTTTTGTAAAATAGTCATAAACCCCAAGAAGCACTGTTACTAGCAGTGTACTTGTTTTGCACATAAACTGATACATGTATGTGGAGAGTTTTATGCATGTGCAATCTGATCATAGGAAAGCAGAGAGTAGCTGGCAAGGACTAGCTTTAAGACACATTTTACTGAAATCCTTGAACTATTATTCCAAAAGGAAGGAAACTGCAAAGGCAGCAATAATAATCACTGACTAAGGAAGAGTTTTATTTTCTACTTGTTTTCTTCTCCCCTGGAAATACCACTTTCCAGAATATATAATACACAACTGTTCAGCTAGGATTTTTGTTCTTTTATGGTTTTATGAGCTATAGTATGTAAAGAGATGTTTTATTTTTTTAATTTCTGTTGTTGGTGATGGCTTTTATCTTAGAGCTTAGAATGCCCTTACAGCTCACAGCAGAGAAAGCAACTGCTCACAGAGGCAGATACTGCAGCTGCGACTCCAATACCAAGATTGCCACTGGTGCAATAGTTCTGAGCCATTTTTCGTCACAACTGATTCCTCTGTATGAAGTTATTAGGAAATGGTTTAAATGTACACCAGGGGATCCACCAATGTTGTATTTCTGGTCATCATGAATTTTTCTTTATGATCCTTGCCTCAGTTAGATCTTCAGCCTGTTCACTGCCTCATTTGAGCATAGACCGCGCATAAAGCAAGCGAGCAGCCAGGAGGTAACGCATTGCTGATGCTGTTCAGTATTACTGGTGAATTCACAACTCATTGTCTCAAGGTACTTAGTGTTTTGTATTTGAAAATATTTAATGAACATGTTAAGCCACCTCACAAACTGATACATTGGTATGAGTGTTTGAGTCAATGGGCAAACTATTTGGGAATTCTTTTGTGAATGAGTTTTGGTAACAGCTGGTAAAACATTAGCCACTATTTGCAAATACTTAATAGTTTGGCAGCACATTTTTCTTGGAAACAGTAATTTCAGAAGGAAGTTTCTGCTTTTTGATCCCATTTCTCTGAGTATTTGCTGGTAGTCACTGAACAGCTCTGGTCCCCCTCAAACCTCTCAGAAGCAGTCTTTATCTTCACTTCTTCCTTATTGCCTTCGTGCAAACCTTGTCTTTCACTGTCACGCTCCTGTCAAGCATAGGTAAGGTTATTCTCGGAGTTTGGAAAATGCCCTTATCCCATACAGCAAAGATGTAATCTTTGTTGACGTCTGCTTTTGTGTCAGAATAGACCTGGTGTCAATATAACCTTATCATTAGGTAAGTTCTCCTTCTATTCAGTCAGACAAATTTTGAGACAAAGCAGGGTGCTTTAAGTCTATTTGCCAGTGCTTGCCCCTTGCCTTGTTTCATGTCTCTGTGACACTCTGTTTTCCCAAGGTCAACTTGTAGTTCGCTTTGGCCCTCCAGCATATCCTGGGCACCCAGAAATGCTGGCTGCCAAGTTCTCCTCTTACTGCAATGACGTTCTTCCCTGTAGCCACCAGAGCTCATGCCAGAAAGACAGCATCACCCTGGTTTGCATACATTTGCTCCATGAAGAAAGGAATTTTACTTATCTATATTTTAATCTAAAAGAGAGTTGAGTCATCCTAAATGAATACCTGTAAAGGAGAGGTATGTGTAAATCACCATGTATCTTTTTAGTATTACTTTACATGCGTTTGAGATTTGAGTTTCAACCTCCAGGCCAATAAGCCAAAAATTTTAAATTCTGCATGACCAATCACAGCAGTGTGCTTCAGTTTGACTCACTTTTATTTAATTGAATGAATTAACCCGAGTCTTCAAAGATGGAGTGACTATCAATGTGACTGTCACTACTTCGTTTAGGTAATGAGCAACAGTTTAGACTAAGAAACCAGTTGACATACAGCAGAAGTTCTTTCCAAGTTGCTGTAACTTGGAAGTAATTAAATGACCAAGCAGTTTGTTTGTTTGTTGTTAGTTTGTTTGTTTTTACCAAACTCATACTATATATCTTGGATTAGATCTTGACTTTGAAGTCAATGGCAAAACTTCCTGTTGCTTATGGCCTAGTAAATTCAGCAATGAAATAGTTTTTTGTCTTTCGCTTCTCATAAATTCTCTTTTGCCTGTTTTGTTTTGTTGATGTAGACCTTAGATTTGCCACAGTATCTATGCTGAGCAGCCCTCATCATGTTTTAAACTTCTGGGCTGGAATCCTTTTGTCTGGAGCACCACTCAGTTCTCATAATGCCAGCTTAAAGCAGGCACTGAAGCACTGCCCTTTTTCAAGAGGGTCAGCGTGTAATAGGCAGTGCAATGCTTGTGCACAGATGAAACATTACAGAGATTTGGGATTAAATTTAACTCTGTTGTGCTGGAAATGGGAATAAGTACTTTGTGTTAACTAGGTGATATTCTTTAGGAAGGAGTCAGTTTACTGGAGCTCTGAAGCCAGGTGCAGGGAGCCCCTGACCTGGTACTTCTGGACACGGTGATGCCTCATGGCTCTGCTGGCGATGTCAACCAGCCTTAATGCCATGAAGGCCATACTGCTCAGCTGCAAATTTATCTCAGAGTAATTCTCAAAAATCCAGTGTGATATTTATATTGGGACCAGAAAATGTATTATCTAAGAGACCAAAAGGAAGGGGGGAAAAAAGAAAGAAAAAAAAGACTTTTATGTTCTTCCTTCTGATTCCACTTATTTAGCCAGTTGCTCTTTGAGAGCTATCTCAGTTGACATCACCCTAGAGAAGTCATTGGTGCTTAGCAAGCAACTCCAAGGAAGCAGCTCCAAGCCTAACACTTGCAAAGCCAAGTCACTCAGTCAGTCACCAGTTATCCAAAGAGAAGATTTATTTTAAGCCTACTTCTCTTGGGTTAATTTTTCTCTGGGAAGGTCTGCCAAGTTTGGAAGTGTCCCTATATGAGGACGTACTGGTCAGGATGCTCTGCTCCAGCACTCCCTGCTCACTGACCTCCTGACAGAGCCAGGCCACAGAAGAGGCCTCACGGGCGCAGGGATACAGGACTTGTGCTCTGAGAAACTTCTGCATGGGGAGATTTTTTCACGACAGATTTTTCCACAGAGCCTACTTTATGCTCAAGTAAAATCACGAGAGGGCTAGTAAGTAAAATAATAAAAAGAAGTAGTAAAACAAACAAACAAGAACCACCAACAGCAAAACCCACTTGAATATTGCAAGGTGCTTTTACCATTTTGTCAAATAAGTTCTGTTTTCTTTCTTAAAAAGAATCCTCTGTTTATGGTGCATATTTTGCCAGCACCCTTAAAAATTGTTAAAATTGGTGAGTTGTGTAAATGCTCACCAAGGTGGAGAGGAGCTGCTCAGCTCGCATCCTGCCTATGCAGAGTAGCAAAGCACAGCAGATGCAGATGTGCTCTTGCTTATGCCCGTCTGCTTAGTGCATGCTTCCTGGCTGTGTTGTGAGAGGATCTCCGGTAGCAAAATGGTTACGATTACAAATGTGACAGTGCTTTGCTTAATGTATGATCAGAGTACCCAAGAAGGCAGAAAAACCAACTTAGTTGCTCCTTATTCGTAACTATTCATTATTATTCGTTATTAATTATAAAGGAGAAGGTAAGGAGTTAAATTTATATTATCTTTCAATGTATATATATTTTTTGGAATTTATATTTGAGAGGTTTGGACTGTCATAGGGAGAGAGACCAGAAGGTTGAAAACATGAAGCTTAGGAGAGGGATGATTTTTTGCTGCTTGTTATAACAATTCACTACTGCTCTGTGTAAGGCTGCAGAACTGATTCATCACTGCTATATTCTACTTTAATGCCAGTGAAACTAGACTGATTTCCATGAGTCTGGCATGGAACTGGAATAACAAGCTGGTGAAGCAGGCAGTATAATTCCCTTCTGAGATCTGTGTGATGTGAACAAATACATTTAGATTAACATTTGAGGTTTGTAACGTCTCCAGTTTCTTCCAAATCAGATTACAGTATCAGAATGTACATTTTAAAGAAATGTTGATCTGTGTAATTTATGTAAGGATTTTATTTCACATTCTTATGGCTGTGCAGTTGTAAGTGGGCCCTTGGATGCTGTCTTTGTGCTCTGCAGCGATGCAGACACTGTATGGGCCAGATGCTGTTGTGTTGGTAGGAGAACTATGATCATTCTGCTCACTTATAAGTTGATTTCAAGCACAGTTAGGAAGCAGTTGGACTAACTAATAAGATTGCTGTCCGTACTCAGTACTAGCAATGGCAGCTTGAATATTGAAGGTGGGAAATACAAAGCTATTTAAATATAAATGGAAAGGAAGGAAAATATGGAAAATATGAAGTGTTTGAACAGCTAATTTGTTTGGCCTAGAGCATTCAGTGAACTCTGGAAAGCTGGTTACAGACAGGGGCTCGTTAGGAAAGACTGGATAAGCCTGGGCAATGTTGAGGCAACTTAGTGCAGGAGTCAGCATGGACAAACACGCTTGGGCTGAAATGGCTAAATGAGTAATGAACTCCTGCAAGGGCTCCTCATGAGCAAAGAATTGATCACGGCCACCTCACTCCATCCCACCTGCACATTTCTCTCTGTCTTGTTCCCTCAAGTTCCATCAGTTCAATCTTTCCCTGTTGTCTCAGCCATCATGTCCTTCATTGCCATATTGTGCCAGCACTTGGCGTATGGAAGCCATCCACCACAGTTGCCTCTGAGCCAGGGTGGCAGTAGCCACATTGGTGCTGTCCAGGTAGCGCAGGATCTCCCACAGGATGTGTGCCTGTGCTGCAGGCACCTCACAGAACAAGCGTGCAAAAGCTTGTTCTTGCAGAAAATTCCTCTCCCCCTCGTTTTTATTAATATTTCCTCTACAAATCCCGCTATCTGTGTTCCCTAAAGGAGCAGGCAGTAATTCAGATGCCCATAAGCGTGTGAAATGCAGCACAACTGTAATGAAGGTGCTCTCCTGTCAGCGTTTGACTGAGGAGGGAGAAGACCCTCTAGCTATGTTTACCACAGCAGCTGCAATAATGGAGTTTAATGAGGTGCTTTTGCAATGAGAAGATTTTCAGAAACATACACTCACACCAGGAGGGCTTACCAGGATATTTTTTTGTAATTAGATGTAATTACATTCATATCCACAGTCAAGTTTTCATCGATAGATACAGACAAATAAAAACCAGCAAGCTTTTTCAAACAGTTAACTATATGACCTTTTTTTTTCTTACGCTTGCCTTACTGGACTTTTTTCTATCTCCTACCTCAGTAGTTTAGTAAAAAGCTATGAAGTTCTAGCTAATCCAGGAATGTGTGCTTAGTGCTCTGCCAGAAGAAGAGCATGAAATACTTTATTTATTTTATTTTGTCTTCTGGAGGAAAGGAAAAGTAGTTTATGTAGCAGAAAAAAGAAAAAAAACACAAAATAATATTACGACAGTTAAATTCTAAGCCAGATTTCAATGAGTTCTTTTACAAATACCAATGACAAACACAAGTTGTGATCATCAAACACCAGTGAGGCAAAAAAAAAATCCTTTTTGTACTGATGAAGAAATTGAAATGTGAAATGACAGAAACCAAAGTTTTCAGAAAATTGTGGCTTAGCCTTCCACTGAGTGGCAGAAGAATGAAGAATTATCTGAAAAATTATGAATTTCTTTCACATTTTTCAAGGGAGAAGGCTTTTCTTGCAGGTGTGGTTGAGTTTGGCCATGGCCACTTCATGAAAACAGAGTTGAACTGTTTCATAGCAGTAGCGTCATCTGAGTTCTGTCTGCATAGAGTGGGGTGTCCAGCACTAACGTCTGCATGTAAAAGGCTGTGTCTGTGGCTCCGTTCATCTGCTTTGCCCTCTCCAGCACTGTTGATGTGGGGGGGACAGGATTACAAGCAGACCCACAGTGGTATTGTGTCCTCCCTTTCCAGGCTCATTTTTCTGAGATTCAGATCCTTCTTGTTTAACTCATTCTTTAACATAAAACTATTACAGATGTGTGGCTCATGCATTATTTCCACTCTGAGCAATCAAAGAGTAGTGTGGTTATTATTGTTGGTGGGAAGTTCAGGCAATGACAAAAGATAAATAAATCCAAATTCCTCTGTGATTTTTATCTGAAACTCCTCAGCTTTGTTTTCCCAAGGAGAATTCCAAACTCTCTATGTGAAGCTTTCTCCAGCAATTATGCCAGCCTCTTACTGGGTTTCTCTTGTGTAAAAGCCAGCCTCTGACCTGCTCTGTTTCTCCCGTGCCTGACTGAAACCCTACAAAAGAGGCTTTTACTTGCTTTTGCCAAGAGGAAAGAGAGCTGGGTACTTAGCTGGATGAGATGAGCTTTTGCTGGATGACTGCACTGCGGAGTCCATGGGTGATGTCAGAGGCAAATTCTTTCAAAATCTGTCACCTCTCACCCTGCGTAGCTGCTGGAAGTGCATTAGCATTGTCCAGAGGGAGACAAGAGGCATTTGAATTTTGATCTTACTTGAAAATGATCATAAGGTTTCCCCCAGCATGACTTTGCCATTTGCACCATAATGGAGATTTAGAGAAGTGGTGAGCTGTATCAGGTGGATGTCATTCTGCACACAGCCAGAGCCTTGGGTCCTGTCTGCCCTCAGAGAGCAGTGCCTTATTTCTGGCTTTGTGTGAGGGTAGCCTTGGAGTAGTTCAGCTTATTCTGTCAACTTGGTTGAGTGACTTTGCTAATAAATGTTAAAATGAACTAAACTAACATGAGTGTGTGGGAGACAAATCCGCGCTTTGCAGTAACTTGCGTATGTACAAATCTGTTCTCAGACCTTCTCATGTGATTTAATATACCACTTGAAAAGAAAAACATAAAAACTGTCAAGAAATGACTTGAGTATTGATTCTCATTGGCTAAGTGTAGTGGTCAAGAGTCAAACTGGAAAAATGCCATGTGTTCAGATTTGTAGTATAATAGAGCAGTCTTGTGTGCTGTTAGGGTCTGTGAGAAGAAAAGGGAGCAGCATTAAACAGTCTTCTTCCCTCTCTGGCCCAAAAAAAAGAGGACTTTTAGGGAGAAGTTATCTCCCAAGAGCTGGGGTTTTGTTTCACATAAGACAGAAATACCTAATCAACTGAACTTATATTCTCCATGTCTAATTGCCTAGTTACAAACATGACAAGGAAATTTTTCGTTCTGTATAAGTAGGATTCTTTTACGAGTAGAATTCTGACAGCACAGTAGTGGGAGCAGGAGGATATTTAGAAACCAGGGGTTTCATTCTCCCTTGTGAATCAAGTCTGTTTCAGATTGTTCCCTCACCCCTCTCAAGGGGAATTTATGTTCAGAGTTTAGTAAAGAAATTCAGTTTTTCTTTTTGTCAATGGATTTGACAGGGATTTTGTTTGGTTTCAGCTGGGTGGATATGTTGCAGCAGCTGACTGACTGTGTTCTTTCTTACCTTGTACCATCCATTCCCATCATAAATTTTGTTGTCTCAGAGATTTCTCCTCATGCCAGAAATGAACTTTTGTAGTGAAAGCACCAATTTGGACCTGAGATGACTCTCTTATGGACACTCTCTTATTAAGAACATGCTTTCACAACATTATTTAAACTGCTTTCAAAGCAAAAAAGTTACAGTGGAAAAATGCTGTTTATGTCCAAAGAAGACTGCTCATCCAGATATAAATGCAGTCCTCCAGTTAGGTCATCATGGCTCAAGGTATTTTCCTGGGCAGAGAGCTTTTGATCAAGCTCCAGTGCACATTGCACTCCTGCTCTGCTCTCTGTAGTCGCTAAATACCTCTTCTAACTTCTGCTTCAGCCCACTGCCTGTGCCTCTCATCACTACTTCAGCTGCACGCACAGAGAAGCACTACTTTCTTCTTTCTTTGTCTCCTTTGCTTTTAATCTTTTCCTTCTCTTGTACAGTCACAATTTTTTATTTTCTACTCCCTGCCTTGGTCTATGGCAAGCAGTGATCTCAGCTTTCCTTGTTCCTGTTTCTTATCACCTCTCTTTAAAGATCTATATACTCTGAGTCTTTTCTATCAAATTGCCTTTCAAAAGTAAGCATGCAATGCTCCTTCTGTCATCAAAACAAACAGCCACCAAAATGTGCCGTTAACCAAACAGTATCCCTAACCATCTCTGCCTTTCATCTCATAACTCATACGAAACACTTCACACCTGCTACTTCAGATTTGTCTGCTTTGGTTGTTCAGGTTTTTTTCTGACCTCTCCTTACTGGACTTGAAAAATCGTTATTGTGCTTTTGTAAGTCATTCTTGAATTTAGCATTGTTTGATGCTATTTATTGGCACTCTTTCCCCTGAGGATATAAATGATTTCTCTAACACCATAGAGAACCAGTTCTTGTTCACAAAGTTACTCTAATTTAAGGGTTGCTGGATGAAAATAAAGACTGGAAACTTTCTAGTTCTCATAGGTTTAATGTTACCCCACTATGAGGAACACCTGAAGTGCAAGCCCAAAGGGTTAGAGAAATGCAAATCATTGGAAATGAGACCTGAAACTCAACAAAGCTGCTGACTACAGCTTTTATTCCTTATGCAAGTCTCAACCTGGGTTTACCAAAAATACTTTGAATCTAGAGAAGCCTAGAGTTTCGAGAAGGAATGGGATGAAAGTTCCTTTTCATTGTTCCCTGCTGAAAGTTCCTTGTTTATTAAACTTTCTGCCTCCAATCTAAATCCAGAGTCTTGAGCTAAAAAATCCAGTGCTGAATCATTGTGTCTCTGTCATGCTACTACCAAGAAATGCTACAAGCCGTTAAATAACCACCCAGTTAGACAGCCTATCTTCATGCTCCAAAGTGCTTTGAAATGATACTAGGTGCTGCTATACTTATTTACAGGTAGGGAAGTCAAGGAAGAGATCAGTCAGCTGCAAGGTCATGCAAATGCCAATGGCAGGAACTGGCCTCCTGATATTCTTGCCTAATTCCGTAGCTGTGGGACCACACTGGAGTAATTAGAGCTGTTTTGAACCGCACGTTTTAACCTGGAATGTAAGTCATATGAAGGTCTCTCGTATAAAGCGATGTGAAATCCATACTCGAGAAAACCCAGTAAGTCAATTTGTATTTGCAAGATGCATGGAGATGAGGGTAAGGAGCA
The DNA here is from genome assembly GCA_013396635.1 of Penelope pileata. NCBI lineage: Eukaryota > Metazoa > Chordata > Aves > Galliformes > Cracidae > Penelope > Penelope pileata. The sequence continues at coordinate 347,284 of WBMW01001305.1, read as the reverse complement.
TGATAGGAAATGCAGTTAGTCTGCCTGGACTGGTTCTTCCCCTGGCACACAGCACGCCACAAGCAGCCAATACCTAGGTATGAAGTTGGACAAAGTGATGTTACACAGACCTCATTCGTCCTTCAGATCTGCCACGTGTCAGTAGAAATTGCTACAAGTTGTATCTACAAGTTACAGCTACAAATGGTGGCACAATTAGAGATCGATGCCTCTGGTTTTAATGGTACTTTATTTTAGAGCTCCTAACTACTGTGCATCAAAGATCCTCTATGATCTTTATCAAATGTTTGGAAAAGTATTACCAGAAGAGACACTTCCTGACCATTAACGACATGAAGGCAACACTAGAAAAATAATTTTATTTCATGCACAAACTGATTTTGTGCAATGCTTAGGAAGTACTTTGGCTCCTGTACTTCATGTAATTTCACTTAGTTGTTCACACAGGCTTCCAGAAATACTTATTGTCATTAGAAATCTCTATTATTTACCATTTCTGCCATGCCTGTACTCCGAAACAAACTAAGGCAAAAAAGTAAACAATACTAGGAAATATTTTATAGCCTTTTCTAAGGCTACACTAGTAATGTCATTAAACTTTTAAGATGAAAGTTCAGACTTACTTATGCTTTGGTTTGCTGATTTTGCATGCTACTGCTAGGTGCTCTTGAGTGTCATTACTGAAGTATTAACAGCTGGAGGGTGGCAAGGGTCTGGATGGTGTTTACCGAGGCCCAGCAGAACCCTGGGTGAGCCAGCGGCATGCTGTTCTGCAGCCAGAGTGCAGTGCCCGGGCACAACGTCCCCACAGCCACTTGGACATGGAGCCCTGCTGCCAGCCCAGCCACAGGGCCAAGCTGCCAACTCAACCAGACAAAAGCCGGGATTGAAGGGCTCCAGACCCAGTGCCCGTGTCTGAATGCTGATCAGGGCCTCTGGTTTTCTGAGGCACACAAAAGAGAAGCTGTAGATCAGCAGGGTAATTTCTTATTTACAGTCATGCTGTAGGCTGTAGGGCAGAGCCACAAGACTTTGCACTGAGAAATATTTTTGTACTAACTTTTCTCTTCCTGTGTCTTTTCCTCCTCTAGAAAAAGATGAGAAGAGAACAAACGTCTCACAGGCAGAAGTAAGTGAAATCTTTTTTCTTAAAACATATTTACTGTTCGAACTGCTGTTAAAACCCCTCTGAAACGTCCTGGTCCATCACCTGCACTTACAGGATTGCACAGCCAGCCCCAAGCTCAGCACTGCGCAGGCTGCAGGTCCCCCAGCTCCTGCCCCGAGTAGGGAGCAGCAAGGGCACATCTCCCCACCTCATTGTGATGTCTCTCAAACCAAAGCCCAGATGGCCCAAGGTGGCCCTACCAGCTCACCCCAGCCAGCACTGTGCTCAGTTTGCAGGCAGCTGCAGGGCTGCAAAACCAGCACAAAATCCCCTTCTCCTGTCCTTTGCCAAGCCCAGAGCAGGCACAGGACTGTGCTGTCTGCAGAACGGCTGAGAGCCAGCTCCTCCACTCTCATTTCCCCTTGCACAGCTCCTGCAGTTCCCGACCGCTTTCTCCTCCACTGATTGCCCAGAGAAGCCAGCAAAGCTCAAAATAGCAGCAGGAGGTATTGATTGTTTCAGATTTGGACTCAAATACAGACTTACGGTGATGCACTGGGGTGAGGATCAACAACCTATCCTGCTGTGTTTATAAATAGCTTTCTCTTTCAAAAGAAGACAATCTTTTATTTATAAATGTTATCACTCCATCCGTTGTGATAAGGTAATAGGATTGGGTGCATTCATGTGGATGTGTTTTTCTTAAGAGCTGTCTCAAATGCTCCTTGAAAAGATTTAAATTCACTGACAATTTACCGGAGGAAAAGTGGGAGGCATTTTTAGCAAATATTTGGGAAAAGGCAACATAATTATGAGCAAATACAATTAAAACTTATCATGGAAACCAAAGCTTGCTTAGGCGCAGCTTATTCACATTTTTCTTGGGAATGTGCTATGACACTTATGTTTTCAAAACCTAGCCATGGGTGAGATGTTATGTAGCTTTATTATCCTTTGTATATGGAGCTATTCCAGGTTGGTATATACACCAATTTTAACTGCTTTCATTTTGCAGATGTTGCGATGCCTCAGTGCTGGAATATGTTTCAGTTAGTTTTTGCTAGATAAACATTGATGTAATTACTTTTGTTACTCTGTGTGTAATTTTACTGCTGTCATTTTGGAATAATCCATCTTTCATGCATAGATGTGATTTTAGGGTCAAAAAAGTTTAGCTGTCTCTAAAAATGTCACTTAACACAGGCCTAGCTAAAGGCTGAGTGGCCGATGCAATTATTTTGGGACTATTGCAAAACATTGAGAAAGTGCAGGAGGAGGGAATATCCATTTCTTTCTGGTAAAATGTATGTACTAATAATTTCATTATTACCTTTACCTACATATGGAATCATTATATTGTGGTTAGCTGGAATATTGGTTAAAGTAAATCTTACATTATTTTAATATACCTAAGTATTTATTTGCCATATGAGAGTCAGTCACATAGACTGTTAAAAACACAGGCTACCTTAATACTATTCTTGACAGTATTTTTTACAGTTAAGGGCAATTTTCAGTGGTATTGGTTCTGTTTTGCCTGGGAGCTATGAAAGTCGCTCATTAAACATATTTTGTCTATCTAAATTTTCCTTGTCTCCCTGAAAGCCCAGCAGCTGGCATCAGATTCACACAATATCATTTCCATACATGCTTCTCAGAGCAGTGTGCTCCCTGAGCTGGCAGCAGTGCAGAGCACTGCAGTGTATCCCAGACTTGCCCATCGCTGCTGCTGGGCACTGGGGTTTCAGTCCTGCACTGCTGAGGCCATAATGGGGTACCACTGACTCTGGAAAGCACCCGGGGTGATTTCAAGCATGAAATAATATCTGCCTTTGTGGCAAGACACCTCAGAGTGTTTTCAAGGAGCGAAAGGGAAAAGCTGTGCAGCAGGGCCCTGAGCTGCCAAGCACAGGCAGCTCTCTCTGCCTGTCTCTTACTGTCTCTCTCTTTTTCCAATCCTCAGTCCCAGAGCGCATCTCCAAAGCAGAGGAAGCAGAGCGTGTACACCCCACCTGCCCTCAAAGGTACTGTCCAGGTACTGTCCCTGCCTTGTGAGCACGCCCTGGTCCAGGGCCGCTTTGTCCCCCCGCACACAGGGGACACAGAGCTGTAGCTCCCTGTGCCCACGAGCACAGTGTGGGAGCTGTGAGAAGTTGGCACGTATCCGCCTCTGGTCACACACATGGGCGTCACTGCCTGGCAGGGGCTGTCTGCCTGATACTGGGCCACTGTTTGCCCTCATGGCAATATAACAACAGTGGGGAATCTATTTTAAATATATATATATCACAAATTCTTACTGCTGGTTTTAGTTTGAGATAGCAGATAGTTCTATTGCAAATCTCGAAGGGAATTCCCTGAATACGCAGGTTTCAGTGGGGTTGTGGGCTGAGCACATGAACATGGCAAGTGTGAAGCATCTCTTGTGAGAAATCTCAGTATCTTTAGGGAGCTTTTCAGGAATGAACGCAGAAGTGGTGGGTTATTAGCTGCAATCAGGCCAGCTACACTCAGGCCGTGTTTCTCCAGTGACTGAACACAGCCGGACTTGATCATGTTTGCAGGCAGGCGAGATCTATAGGGATTCACCAGCTCTTCAGACAGGCACTTGTCCGTACAGGACCAAAGCCAAGTGTCTCCTGATAGATTATGAATATCCTCAATTTCCATTCCTTCTGCTCAGCATAATTCATTACCTGACAAAATAAAGAAAGTAGAACATTTGCAGCGTGAAACGCAATGGCTATCGCTAGGGAAATAATAACAGCCACTTCTATGCGCATACGCCTTTCTGTAGCTTCAGTTCTCCAGCACTCAGCAACACTGAAAGCATCACCTAGGTGCTGCACAGGACTTGCTATCTGTCACAATGGGCTAAAGTTTCTTTGCTGGATTTTAGAAATAATCTTCTTGTATTCAATTGTAACGATTTATGAAAGGAAGAAGCTTTGCATGGGTAGCAATAGCTGCTATTGATCTCATAGCTGCATAATTTCTCTGCCTAAGTCTAAACTAAACACTGTGTAAATGAAGGGCTCTGTGAAACAGGTCCTCAGAGTCCTCTCTAGGACTGCAGGCTACTCATTGTTACCCCTGCTGAGGTCTGGGGAAGTTCCTGCGTAGTTTGCTCCTACGTCGACTTAATTGTGAGGGAAGTGACTTTCTAGTAGGAAAGCTAGCTCGCAGCTGATCAGAAATATCTTGTAAGCAGAAGAACGCAAAGCACAAAATGCTCTCCTGCACACCTCTACTCCCTAACCAGCATGATGCTCCCAGATAGACCGGCAGACACCTGGAAGCTGATAACTGTACTGTAAACAGGCTGGATTGCTCCAAATTTAACATTGTATCTGTTATAAGTACAAACATTTTTATTTTAAAAATGTCCTGAAGTAGAAAACTCTTTATTCTTTCCTCTTCATTGCTATGAAAACATGAATGCAGTTTTGTTTAGGCTGAAATTAGGAGGGAAACGTAGCAATCCAAAGTACGCAATGCTATGAAAAACATTACTGTGTAATGGTTTGAATAGCTCAAGTTCAGTAGGCTTTTTGCAATACTCAGCAATATTTTCAGAGTAGCAGGCTTTGTGATTTCACACTATTCCCACAGCCTTGTGTGTGCTTTCCCTGTGGAAAATTGAGGGAGAAATTCCACAGGGAATATGTTTATATTGAAGCATAGTCTTCAATATAAACTAAAGAATGAGATGCTAGATATTAATATGTTTCTCAGTACAGTATCAAGACTATAGCCCTTGTTACATGAAATATGCAAATATATTAAAATATTTGAAATGAAATAGATGAAAATGCAGTACTGCTGATATTCTACGTGTCATGGTAAACGCACGGAGAACTGCTTCTTAGCTAAATGTGGGCATACTTTCCCATCCTGCCATAGAAACCATCTAAACCAAAAGACGGTGCTATTATTTGTCTAACAGTGCTCCCAAACACCTTCCATCCTTAAAATGGCCTGCACTGTCTTGAGGTGGGCCTGTAGTTGCTGTAGCAAGCTGTAGCAAAGCCATGTGTCTGCAGAGCCAGGGTCAGGTTAGGGTGCAACAGGTAGATTCTAATTGCTGTGTATGTGTGTGTACTTCGGCCTGCTTTTATTTTCCTAAATGAAAATGCAGCAGAGTCCCTGCAGACATAATAAATAACTGACTCATCTCAGAGCATTGTTCTTTTTACTGGAATACAGTATGCTGGAAAAATCAATGTGAGAGCTATTGATTTAGGTGGTAATCTGGAGAACAAACCAGAGAGCAAACCAGATAACAGCTCAGTGCAGAGCTCTTCCTAGTATTATATTACCATGTCTAATGGAAGGCAAAGAGGTTTTTCATTTTGCTTTCAAAAATATTTCTTTTGTTAGCCCTACTACACTAGGGTTTGTTAGTTCCACATTCTTACACAGCATGCAACATTAGCAAAGGTCAGAATTTGAAGATCACATCAAATTCATAATATTTCTAGTATATCATGATTTACCTCACCATGTTGTTTTCCAGGTATATCAACACCTCTAACCTGAGGATAGTAATAACAACTAATGAAGAACTGAACATAAGGAAGGCTGAAACTGCTTCAGCTTTCAGGTCTTCAGGTCAGCTCTAACATCATAGACTGAATTCTCAACTCTACTAAACTTGCACCAATCCACATCAGTGATAGGTTTATCCATGTGCCTGAGAATCTAGTAATTTTTCTACTGTTCTCTGAGTTCATCATCTCTGTTTTGCCTGATTGTGTTCCTTCTTTCTTCCTTTTCTCTTGGGTTTTTATATTGGAACTTCAAGTTCCCTCTTCCTTCCCTAATTTCCGATGTTCTAATGTGTTAATCTTGAATCCCTATCACTTTTTCCTTTTATTTTAAGCTATTCTTCATATGCAGAAGTTGACTTGTACATGCCCCTGGTGTTACCAGAAAAACAACCAGGGGAAGGTCTGAAGAGTCACCAGTTGTATCCAGGGCAATTTTTTTCAGTCAATTCTTACTGCTTCAGGATGGTTTCTCCTAGTTACTGCTTTGCTTCTTGTTCTGTTTGACAAAATCAAGAAGAATCCTTTGGTCCTTTTCCTCTGTATCACAGCAGATATCCAGTTGTTTTAGAAAAATGTCCATTCTTCCATAAATGGCATCCTTGAAGATATCTCCATTATTCTGGACAGGGAGTTAGAGGAGCCCTTGGAAGGTGTACTGGATTCTCATCCTTTTCCCTTCACTTTCCAGAGAAGTCTGAAATGGATCAATAATCCTCCCAAGTAGCTCAGACTGCACTTGTCCCTGGTTAATGATACTTCGTTGGCATCTCATTGCCACTGAACATTAAAAGAGCATGTTTGAGACTCGGAGCTACAAAGGCAGCTTTCCATCCCAAGGCATAATTTGTACCAAGGCAGTTTTCCTTCTACCAACATATCACGTTTTGTTTGGTGTATCTGCTCATCCTTGAAAGGAAACACAGACGGGAGTGACAGGAAACAAGGTTTACAAAGACAAACAGAAGAGAGCCTGAGCTGTTCCCAAACCTGCATTGCTCCCCAGAGCTCACAAGTCTCCACACCAGCCTCTTCTATTAATACTAGCAGCTATTTAAACACCATCAAGGTCTTCCCTTGTGAAGGAAGCGCTCATTCTCAAGTGGTTTGAAGACTTCATTTGTGAGCTCACTGGTGTGGGTGTGCTAGAGGTCAGGGAAACAAGAAACCTTCCCTCATCTGAGTTCACCCTGCAGGGGGCTGTTGGGACCAGCATAAGGATCCTGCTAATCTCAGTGGGCCTTAAAGAAAGCTTTTCCCGTTTTCTGTGCTCATTGGATCACCTTTGCAATTAGCTGCCATCAGATCATAATTAAAGCCTTTCCCCACAGAAGTGAAAGGTGCCTTTGACTCTGTTTACCCTCTACCCTTTGGGAGAATGCATCCTTTAAATTCCCCTCTTAATTTATTTTTCTTCGTATAGAGACAAAGATTTTTTCCTCAGCTATGTCCTTGCTACAGCATTTGAAATGAGATTAAATGTAAGTTGTTATAAATCTAAGGAATATTCAGAGACATCTTTTTTGGTTTGATTCACTAAAACAACCAGGACTAACTAGCTGTTTACAGAGTGTTCAGATCCAGGGATTTGATACATGCATAATTCTAGTATTTACAGTGATGGCTGATGTTTCTAGTTTTTGCCATGAATTTCAAATGCTGAGCTTGTTTAGTGCCTGCTTGTTCTTCTCTCTGAAGGAAACAAAATGCAGAATAAATGATTAAAATCATGATGTCCCTCCTGAAATATGTAATTTATTAGAAGCAATTAGTACAGTATGTGGCCCTCATCCAAATTTGGAACCCCTTAGGCCAGCTTGACGATGTCTGATGCATTTCATTACTTTGTGACTGAAGGTTAACAAGGAACCCAGATAGAGTCTGAAGACATAAAGGACTGTTGTTAGTGTGGTAGGCATTGAGTTCAAAGCTCACAAGAATCATCACGGAACAAAACTCTCAGGCTAAGTTTACTTCAAGTGGCAGAGGAATTAAGTTTGTGAGACTTAAGCAGTGACTATAGAAACTTGTATCGTTTTATGGGCTGCTTTCTTACATGGCAAACTCCGAAGAGCTTCTATCATTAACTAAATACATGAGGGTGAAAACAAGAAACATATTGTACCAAAAAGAAAAATGCTATGTCTTTGTGTGATCTGTGCTTCAGACACTGGCTTAAATTTAATTTTTAGGAAATTAATATTAGCCACAAACTTTCACGTGTCTTGTACTGTTTTCTGAACATCAAAGTCGGTTTGTCAAATGTACAGACTGAGCTGGTGCTGTTCGTATGCTTTTCTTATGTGGGTAAGTCACTTTGGCTCAGGGCATTACATTTTTCCAATTTCTACAATGATGACAAAGTACCTACTACTTTTTTAATGTGATTGTGCCACACATGAGCCATGAGGTTAAAACAAGAGAAGGAATTGGCTTTCCACTCTCAGTCCTGAATGAGTATCCCAGACTTCTTTGTTTTTCCACTGGGCTAAGGGGCTGAGACAAATTCTGTGCAGATGGCTGGGACTGGTCCACAGTGCAGGTACAGGCCAGTACCTGAAATGATCACCAGGGGTCAGGCCAAGTCCTTCTCTGAACTTAGCAGCGCCCTCAGCAGAGCTACAGTGCTCTTGTACCCATTCTTCAATCTCTTCTTTTTAGGTAGAAGATCTATCTCAATCGTTGTTTCTTGGGTAACAGAAGGCAGCAAAGCTCTGCTTCATTATTCATGTGCGTTGCTTCTGTTTGTCAATGTGTCGTGATGTGACACAGCACCATCAGTGTGTTTTTCTTCAGGAGTGGAAGCCCCACAACAGCTAGGACTTCCTGAAGCACTGGGTAAAGAAAGTTCATTCTGCAGCCTTGCATGGTTACATTTTTTTCTTTTGCATAGCTAGATCACAAAAGAAAGGTAGAGCTTTGGTATCAGAATTAGTTGTGTGGGTTTTTGTTTTGTTGTTGTTTTTGTTTTTTTTTTTTTTTTACCATTCTTACCCACATCTTACTCAGAAGGCACCTTGATGCAGCCACATCACTTAATATAGCACGGCCTTGAACCAACTTCCTGGCTCTGTTCCATCTGATGTACCAGAACTAGTTACAGAGGTGTTATTTCTGAAATTCCTATATATACACTGCTGTAAGAAAGAGACAGGATGTGCTTCTGTGTTGCTTTTTCTCAGGATGCTTCATCCCTTCCAGTGCTTCATCTCTTTTCTTCACCCTCTCTATGCCTCTCTCCTTTCTCAGATTTGTACAGTAGTATGATAATAGTAGGTACAATTTAAAAAAAAAAAAAAAAAAGAAAGAGCTAATTAGTGAATCTGAGTTGGTGAATGGGATGCATTAGGTTGCTGTCACCTCGAGTTGAACTGGCTGCCACCATTCTGCTACTGCCCTAAAAGCTGGCAAACGCTGCCGTAGTCTGTGTTTGATTTCTTACTGCTGGCAGCATTGAATACATTTCATTTCACACAGCTGGCAACTTCTAATTCAAAATGGCTGTGGCCCTGGCTGCAATACCTTTAGAGAGACTGAGGTGTTCAGTGAAGATTAAGCTTGACATCTGCTGTACACCAAAAATGGGGCATTTGTGCTGTAACTTGTCATCTGCCACTGGTACTGGCGTGTGAAAAAGAAAAGATTGCACTGAGCACTAATATCAGCCCCCAAACCACCATGTGTGGTTTAAGGCCAGGTCCAATGCTGACCAAAGTCTGGCTGAATATTTCCACTGACTTCAGTCATTTGAGCTTCACATCGCTATATCTGACAGTTCATTCTAGCTTTCATGGAGCGAATGTTAAACTGGCCTCTTTCTAAGGGCAGACCCTTTTATAGGAGAAAAAAAGATTTGTTTTCATGATAGAAGGGTAAGCTTACCAATGTCTGTGAAACAGCATTTATGGCTTGAAAATAGTATTACTGCGTATCGTTATACCAAACACAGAGCTGTGTAAACATCATAGGATCATTAATTGCTTCTAAGCAGTAACAGAAGACATTAAAAAGTCAACCTTTAAAGAGATAACAACATAAAATACTACAGAAAGAGAATGTGAGAGACTTACTACTTATTTTTAAATATATAGTACAAGGCTCAGGAAGAGCAATGTGTTATTCTGGTTACTTTATATCATAAGACATATTAGTGTGCAATTCCAAAGACTTTGGCAGTGCTGTGCTCTGAACTGAAACAACTTTTGAAGAAAAGATAATAATTTCTGTATGAGAAGATGTTAGGTTCCTGTGAAGCCAGTCATCTGGCAGGGCATTAAATTTTCTTTCCTGGCTGTGGCCATATGTTCTAGGTTGGAGGTTAACAGCCAAGCCTCAAGGCAGACATTGACTCCAGTGAGCCCTGTTGTAATAAATAATTGCCCGTTTGTTATTCTCAGGCACTTGAAACCCTGAGTTTGATTCCAAGCAAGCTGACCAAGTGAACCACCGGGACTCCTGCACAGCACTTGACCTTTCCTTGGCTCCTGAACAGAAGCTGCAGGACTGTGTGTGTGGGTTGGGTGGGTTTGTCAGGGAGCTTGTCAGGCTTGTTGTGAGCCAGTCCTCTGGGCAGGGCAGGTCCCTCCCTCTGGGGGAGCTGGCTGATGTTGTACTGGGGGCTGTGGGGGCAGAGGTAGGAACAACTTGATTGCAGGGGCACAGGATAAATAGAGCTACCTCCCTAGGGAGGGTTTTTGCAAAGACCATCCATAGGATGCAGGCTCACCTCTTGCTTAATTTTCTCTTAAACAAAAATCCTCCCCTGTGTTCTTATCTAATTGGGTATATCAATGGTACCTCCATGTGTCTCAATGTCTCCAGGGAGCTTTGAAAAATGCTCTTCCAGAGCAGTAGCTTAGGCTTAGTTCTTTTACTTTCTACCACCAGGTTTCACTTTGACCTGAGCAGAAGTCCAAGCAGTACTCTAGCATTGTGTTACCTCTGTTTCTGAACAACGTGGTTCCTATTTCCGTGGTTAGACCAAAGTAAGGCTGAGACTTGCTTCTGCTTCTTGGGGGCCATCTGTGCTGGGTTCCTTGTGGTGGAGATGTTGTCTGATTTTTATGACTTGATTTTTTTCCTTTTGAAGTGGATGCCTAGTAGTCTGAATTTATTGAAAAGCAAAAATTTTTCTAAAGATGGCCGTGTGGTTCTCCTCCCCTCCATAGTTTCTCCCTTCCCTCACCCCTTGGGATGCAACATTGCCCAGTTTAGCAGGAACAGAGAGTTCCCAAAACCCTCCACCAGAGCTTTGGCATGGAGACAAGAACATGAGCAGCCTGAAGATTTCAACCACATCCTTTTAGGCCCATGGCTAGGACTGAAAACTCAAATGAATTATGTGTGTGAATGTGACCATAAAAACACAGGAAATACTGCAGCAAACATATGGATCTGAAAAGGGATTCATTTTCCTGTGAGCTGCATGAGCTGAAAGGAAGTTGTTTTAAAAGCTCTCATTGAGTTTAGCTGTCAATTTTTCCTGAAACAAGATTTTTCAGTTTTTTCAGCTTTCACACAACCTGTGAACCACTGTTATTCTGTGCATCTTTTTAATAGCCAGAGGAGATTGTCAGCAGGCTCTGAGCAATCTGCAGAGTAACTGCTTTCAAGAATACCCTTAATAGGACTTGTGGGATCTAACAAACAGAAGAAAAATAAAAAATAAAAAAAGACCTAAAAAGTTTGCTATGATCCTCTCAGCCCAAGGTGCGCCAAATTGTATACATTGTGCCCACAGCAAGAAATCTGTGTGGACGTGTCTGGCAAACCCTGCAAATGGTGCAGCCGTGCCCAGCATGGCGCAGTGCACTGGGATGGACAAGGCCAGTTTCATGAGGGGAGCAGGGCCTGAGAGACCACCGCTGGACAGCGAGGCTGGAGAGTGGGATCCGCAGGGCCAGCAGGGCCAACAGCCCAGAAACACCCAGCACCCACAGGCTGGCCTGGCCTTCCCTGCAGAGCTAAAGGTAGGCAGCACATTGCTCCTTTCCTTTCGGGAGAGTTGATGTACATTCAGCCTTTTCTTCAGCTGCCTTGCAATCCCTGAGAAAGCAGAAATATTGAATTACTCACCGGGATTTTTGGCATTAAAGCTCCCTCTGGCGACACGCGGGTGTATTTTCTTACCATTAGAATTGGTAAGGGCTTTATCAAAACACTCGCGTCGAGATTTTTGGGAAATTGATTCAGGCTATATTGATTAATAAGGTTATAATAGAAGGAGCAGAATTATATTAAAGTCCAACTGTGATTTATATTTCCCATCCAAAATCTGTGAGATGGTTACTGTATTTCACCTGCATGTCACTAGCTTTCCCCAAATCCTGGAGTGCTCAGAGCCTGATTTTTGCTTCAAGCTTGCTCTTGGAAAAATCAAAAGTAAGAATAGTGTTAAAACTTATTTTTACAGAATCTATGACTCTGAAATGAATGTGTCTAAGCCTTAGAGATGTTCCTACCTTTTCTGCACTTTTTGTCTATATTTTCAGCAATGAAACTGAGTAAACCGATACTCTTCTCCGAGATTATTGTTTGCACTTTGCAGAAAAATTGAGAGCAACACTTGTTTTCAGCCTCTGACTATTAATTTAAGTGCCAGCTTGTGTGCTTCCAGGATGTAATTACATTCTGGTTATATTGGATGTTGGCTCTGGGGTATTTTGATGCCTAAGGCAAACCAGGAGATGTAGACTAGATGCTCAAGTCACTCACACAATAAAGAGCCACTAAAGATTTTGCCCCTGATGTTTTGCTGCCCATGGCAACTGCAAAGTGAGACCAGCCGTATCTACGGTAATGCAAATCATTTGTGATTACTGCATTCCATATTGAACAACTGATTTTTTAATATTTATTTTATATTTGCTGGCAATCAAAAAAGAATCTTAAATATAAGAATTTGGTAGACTTTCAGTTGTCAGTAAGCCGTGCTACCCCTGCTCCTACAGAGCAGCCTGGTGTGTCTCAGAAGGTTTCAGCAAAGAAAACTATTCACGCAGTCTCAGACAGGATTGGGATGTTAAGCTGGTAGAATTGATGAGACATCATGCTCTTCACTGTGTTTCTAGCTGCAGCTTATAAGATAAGCAGCTATTTATGAGCTAGGAGCATGGATTCTTTAAAAATCCTGCTTGAACGTTGGGAACAATATTGAAAATTGGGGATATCTATCCACCATCCACCTGCCACTTCTATGCAGTTGCTTTTCAAACTACAGTTACAGTTTTATGTTAAGTACAGCTGTGTCTTATTAAATATTAAAGTTAGGCACTGTTCCCTTGGTGACACTTTTCTCTCTTTTAGAAAACAGGAGTTTGTATGCGATGTGAGGACAAGAGTCAAAGGGCACAAACTGAAATGCATGAAATTCAATGTAACATATGAATCTTTTTGGTTTTGCTGTGAGAACAGTCAAACAGTGGAACAGGTTGCCTAGAAAGCTTGCAGCATCTCCTTCCCTGAATATATTCTAAACTCAACCAGACACAGTCATGGACAACTTGCTCCAGCTGGGCCTGGTTGGACTAGACAGTCCCTGTGGGTACCCCTCCAACTTCATCAATTCTGTGGTTCAATAGCTGGTTTACTTATCATTTCTGAAATGCAACTATTTCGTAATATGGTAATGACAAGCATGATAAAAATTTCATCCTGCAACTGTCCGTACCAGAATTTCACCTTTGTTCTGATGGATGACATCTTTTGTGGTGGTGTTTTCTCTACTTCTGCAATAGCACTCTCTAAAGGTTGATTTGCTTGGTCAATATTGTGGGAAAACATTTCAGAATCAGAAGTTAGAATTAGTGCAGGCTGCAAGCCCCAAAGCTCTAACACAAGAAACATCTCTCTAGTAACCAGGGTGGTAAACCAGGAGAGGAACTGGTCAGAGCCAGAAGAGCTCTGGTTCTCCAGGGCTGTTAGGCTGACTTGGTTGAAACTCACTGCATTGGCTTTGCTTCAGTTTGCATGAAATGCCTGCTGCCCAGGCCCAGGGGAAGGACTCAAGCCATGTTCAGCTTCAGCCTTCTGAAACCAATCCCAGCTGTTTGAGGAGATCTCAGCAGCTCACAGACAATGAGGTGGTGAAAACTGAGCAGGCTCATTCTTCCCAGCAGATTCCTATTTGGTTGTAAGAACTGCAGCTACTGTGCATGTGACATAAAGAAAATGGGAACTGGTTGGTGTTCACATGCCACCTATGAAGCAACCGTGATGGGGATAATATAACGTAAACACTGACCTGTCAATCACTTGTTTAATCATCACAATGGTTTTGTAACTTTGAAGATATTTATAAGATACTTAAATGAACCAGAGAGCTCATTCCAACATTTACAATATTACTGATGTCAGGTTATGTGGATGCCAAAATCCTATCTCTTTGTCATCATAAGAAGGATCACAATGAAGACTGTAATTACAACTCAGTAGGGGATTCATCAGCAAATTAACAGAGAAGCTTATAGACTTCTGGCAGAAACCAAACAGACTGGATTAATTAAAAGTGAAAGCCACACAGAACATGGAAGTATGACAGTGAAACACAGAGCTGGATTTTTGGGTGACCAGCAGAGACTTTGCTCCAATTGTATAAAAAGTGCAACTCACTGGAAAGCTTTCTATCTGCACTCTAAAAACTCAGGTTGTACAAAGGGTTCAGCAAGAGATCTAGATCCACCACTAACAAATCTTGTGCTGCATCTGGCCCAGACCAAGGAAAGAAATAATGTCCACAAAAAGAATGTCAAAAATAGAAAATAGAGATGCGGAAGACAAACAAAACAGAATGCCTGGGGCCCTCTGCCAGGGCTTGGGGTGAAGCAGAGGAAGCTGTGAAGCAGCAGAAGCTGCTCAGCCCTTACATGCAGAACTTCATTCATCCTGTCATGAGCTCAGCCTCCTGCTTCGAAGCACTGCAACCTCCTCGCCTCGGCCAGGGATTCTCTCCCCTCAGGATGTGGCAGTCATTTTTTTCTTATCTGTTTAGGTTTCCTGACCTCAGAAAAATCCCCATGTCAGCCAAAATATGAAAAAGTAGAACACAGGACCATTGTCCAGGAAAACAAGAGCAGCTGGATAATTCCATCTGTTAACACTGAAGTCAGATCAGAATGCCTAAAGAAAACTGAAATACGGCTGCTCAGAAATGTCTCATGGAGCTGTGGAGATCAAAATGCTTCATGAAACATTTTCAGTAACGTTTTGAATGCACAGATCTCTGAGTGTTTAAATTAATTTCCCTTGTGTTTTCATCTCAGATCAAAAGTTAAATTACTTTTCGTATAGCATGCCTAGATTTTCATACAAAAAAATAGGCAAAACTAAATGTTTTTACACCACTAATATAAACTGTTTGGGTGACTTTTGTTTTTCCTTATTAAGGAAATTTTTTAATTTCAGAGGTTTTTTCCTAATCTCAAGCAAAAAACAATTGTAAAGCTCCAAGCAAGTGCAAATATTCAGATATTGAAGTCTGCTGCTGTCATTTTTATAAATGCTTTGGCCTGACTCCATTCTGCTTAAACTGCCAGTCATGTAGTTACTCTGGGCTTGTTACAGGCTGCCAAGTGGAGAAACATACTCTGAGAGTCTCTCTCTTTTGACTGTGTAAGGACTTGGAAGCAACGTTGTTCCTTCCAAAAGTACCCAAATGTCAGTGGACACCTGTGCGCAGCTGTACACCCAGAGTGCCCCTAGACATCCCAGACGGACATGCCGCACTGTGCCACAGCGGTGAGCAGGAAACAAGAGAGTGACCTGGGAAACGAAGAGAAAGCAAGGATGGTGTTGATGGTGTTACCTTTTACAATGTTTATCATTATTACAACATGGAGGATCACCAGATATCTTTGCACTGAAAACAAAATAATACATCCCCAATGACTAACAAAAAAGTCTGAATTGAGTAAAAATGTTTGCCGAGCAGCAAGGCCCATGCTCGTGGAACTGTGATGGCACTGGCCCTTGTATCTCAGGATAAGCACTCCCAATGATATGTTCTAGCGAACGGGGCTGTAATCAAACACTTAGTGATTCTGTCTGCTTCTAACCTGTGGTGGGACCTAAACTTAACTGCTGGTCGTTGTATGAGAAGCCAGTCACAGCTGGTGAGCACATGGTGCATCGAATCCGGATGTGGTCTCAGATCTCTTGTCTCCTTAAGCCTGCAGTAGTACTCAGTGTTGCAGATGTACGTATGTCACTTCATTCCTTGTACACAGTTTCTTTAAGCTTCTTTGCTATAGTTAATAGAAATCTACACACAATTCGGACATACAAGCATTTTTCCTAGACAGGTTATTTAAATTTTGCAGAGAAGCTGTCTGAGTAAGCCTTTCCTGCCCAATGGGGTGAGCACTGGGACTGCATTATGGTGCCAGGGCAGTGCAAACAGAGCTGGACAGCCTATTTACATGGTTCAAGTTTGCATCTATAAACATCCCTGTGATTAAAAAAACCTTCCTCGCCTTACAGAGACACAACCAAACACAAACACACACACTGAGATAAATATTTGTTTTCATAAAAGGAATGGAGTAATCAATCAGCCTTTATTTATGTAAGATGGTTTTGACTTTGCTATGACGTTTTGTTTTGTGTTGTTGTTTTGGGTTTTTTGTTTGTTTGTTTGTTTTTCTGAAGGGGAACCTGCAGAAGCATTGTCTCCAAAAGGAGTTTGTGGAGGTGCCGGACTGGGGAGGAAACGGTGGCTCTTAACATCATCCATGGTTCTAATGCATGGTGAGAGGTTGTTTTGCTAGGTAACGTTTCCCTGCCTTACTGATTGGAGTTTTTGCCAAGGATTTCGTTTGATTTGGAGCAAACCATTGTAAGCAAATCACAGGTGAAAGCTCTTCACCTTGCTCTGACTACTGCAAAACCAGGGGCAAGCAGCAGTTCCCTAGGCACCAGGCATGTGTGCTGCCACAGCAGCTGCCTGCAGCCTCACCCGCCCCACCGGCCATGCTGGCCTTCCCACGCCTGAGGCACGGCCAGGCCCACAGCACCGCGGCTGTTGGTGCGTCAGGAGAGGCAGACTGCCTCGGCTGTACCGCCATGAACATGCTGAGTTTAAGCACATAGCTCTAAGCCTCTCTCTGAACAACAAAAGACTGGGATGAGAAAATGTCATCTGAAGAACCTCAGCTCTCTCCCAGCTGCAGGCCCCAGCAGCCCAGCAGGACGTCGTCACACACGTGGAAGCCATCTCACAACATTTTTCACCTCCAGCTCTCGCTGAGGTATTTGACCCAGAGCCATCTTCCACAGAATCAGCTGAGAAATGTTTTCTGGCTTTCCAAAGGGTAAATCAAGGATGGACTGAGGTTGTTCCCATCTGGAAGATCCATGTAGGTTACTGCAGGGTCTTCCGCTTTTCATTTGAGCCCTTAGGTCTGGCTGACTTCTGCAGACAAAGTGCTAGCAAGGGAACCAGCAAAAGGAGATGTTTATATACCAGCAGAAGTTGCCTGGAGCAACAAAAGCCGCTCTGTTTACTCTGTTGGCTACCGTAAGTGAGAGGTGCTGTCCCCTGATTGCAGCTAGCTGACCTCTGTCTCCGGTGCATGTTCCGGCCAGCCTGTGCAGGATTAACAAAAGCATTTCTGTGCTGAAATAGCTCCTTCGTGCTGGTGTTACAGAGTCAAAGCTGCTTCGAGCAGTTTCTGGAAGAGGAAACTGGAGTGGAAAGTGCTGTGTGAAAGAATAAAATGGAAAGCAGCCAGAACTTTGCAACAGGAATTTGCTGCTCTTATACAGTCTTCATTGTGATACTGTAACAGTGGATCTTTTGACTGTGGAGAAAGCAGCACAAGCCCCAGAATTTGTCATTTAAAAGGCTCACCATAAGGAGTAAGTATTGTATATCTGAAGCTAAGAGAAGAGTTAGTAACAGCCATCAGGCATTTAGAAAATTAGGCAATCCTCGTTGCTTGGTATCAGAAAGGTCATTCATGAATATTTATGAGGCCATGGTGACCTGCTGGATATGCTGATGATCTGATCTACTCCAGGTGTGACCTACATAAACCCACCAGATTTGCCAATACTTCAGATCATTTGTTTTCATTTAGTTATCAGTATTTTTGAAAGAGATCCATGTTATTGGGGGGGGGGGGGGGGGAAAGAGGAAGAAGAGAAAGTACTTAAAGCTGCAGATTGAATAGTTTCATGGTCGTACCAGACGTGATAACTCTCTCTCCTCCTCAATCTGAGCTAAGATATAAAATAACATAGCACACAAGTTGTTTTTCTGATTTACAGCTTGCTAAAATGTCAGCACAGTTTAAACTGCCACACTGATCCTTCAAATTCCTGTTCTGAACTTCGAAGGCCCACTATGTGTGCCAGCCTTTGAAGACTCCATCACACGCAGACTGTGACAGCCTGGCTTTGCTTTCCCTTTGCTAATCTAAACAGGAGCCTGAGAATACTTATTTGTGTGTCACTTTATCTCATTTCTCTGAAGTCGCATGAAACATGAATTTATAGTATTGTACATACATTCATTGTAAATAAACAGTAGTGGAATTATTTCTTCTTTATAACTGGAGACAAGATCAACCGCAAAAACTGATCCTTCTCCTGAAAGCAAGAGTAAGTCCCACTGAGATCTGGAGGAGCGGGACTGAGCTCTGTGCAATGACAAAAGACTTGGCTGCGTTCAGGCTGCTGCTGATCACAGAGCAAGGGTACTAAACTGATTATTGTTCCATGGTAATGCACAGTTGGATATGTACAAAGCAAATTTTTCCACGTCCACTTACTCTCATTTTGTCTTCTCTCCCTCCTGTTTTATCTTCCTGCTCACTCACACACGGGAATTGTCAGGGTCTGGGTCTGTGTGTTTGGTTGTTGCCATTTCACAGGTTACTGTGGTTCTTTGGCCCACTGGTGGCTCAGAGACCACCCACAAGAGCGGCTGCAGGTGGACGTGCAAAAAGGTGAGGATGCCAGGGCTGTCAGTGAGGCTGGGCTACTGCTCCTGTGGAGACGGATATTGAGTACCTATATTTCCCTGTATTCCTCAATCCTTATCTTTCATCAGCTGTATACATCACCTTTTTGGCAATGGAGCTCACTCACAGCATCCCTGCTTAGCCAAGGCAGTCTTCTGGTACAGCTGCTTGTTTTCCTGCATCAACGCAGACCATGGCTGTGCTTGGAGGAGGCTTCCCCTGAAGACCCGCCAGCTCTCCTGGGCTCCTCGTGGCTGCCTCCAACTGGAGCCAGCTTGCCGGTACCCTGAATAAGCCCAAGATGTGTGGTGGATGCTGTTTTTCATGCAATGTATTTTGTTTTTCTGTTATTGTGCTGTTGTTTTTTTATTTCAAAAATTTGTTTCAGTTGAAAACAAAAATATGACAAAGGAGCTTTAGAGGAGTCAAAACATTTTTGACTGATTTATACATTCAAAACAAAATGTTCCATAAAAAAAAATGTTTTTCCAATGTAGTGCCTTGAAGACATGATTTTTGTTTTGATATTCTCATTTTTGCTGAAGGAACAAGAACATATTTCATTTAGGATTGGCATGAAGTAGACATTTTTATTTGGCTACGATCCTCTTTGGCCAGGTTTATTTGCTTGATAATTTCAAAGTGATTTAAGTTTTGAAACTCTGAAAATCAGTCTGCTTTGTCTGTGGCTCAGCTTCAGCTTTCACTAGTTTTTGAAAATTTGGAAATCAGTTTTTGATAAGGAGAGGATCAGTTCCAAATCATAAAACTAAATAACCCTCCAAACTTCAGGGAATTCGAATTGCCAAGCAGACTTCAATCTGAAGTTTCGTAAATGTCAACACTGTTCCTTGGGCAGTGAAGCAGGGTGAAGGAAGAAGTGTTAAATAGGACAGGGAGCTGCCTTAATTACTTGAGATGGAGAGCTACCTTANTTTTTTTTTTTTTTGGAGAAATGTAATTCCGGAACAATTGGTTATTTCATATCTTGTGACACTGCTTAGCCTTCTGACCAGATGCTTTGGTCAGATGGATAGAAGCAAAAAGCAAGCTGTTGATTAAACAGCATAGATGTTATTATATGACTGCAAAAATGCCAGGAAGTTGTCCCATTTGCACTCATAATTTATAAGTAATCTAGAAATATGCTTTGAGGCAGTGACTTCATCTAAAAAGAATTACCAGTTCAAAGTGTATTAGTGTGCGTCTGCTGAATATGGCTTGGCATTAAGGATTTCTTCATCAGCATTAATTGGATTAAATTACCTGCAGTGAAATGTGAGCCCTTTGAGGAAAAACAATTCTTGTCTTGCTGGCTTCAGAAGCATGAAAGTGTGGGGGGGTAAAGGGAAAAAAAAACCCCAAATGTCAGTGTTTAGACAGGCTTTGTTTTAAGGCAGTATACAGTGATTTTGAGCAACCAGTGAGTGCGAGGTCATCATGGGTGTGCAGTGAGAAGGTGAAGCTCTGTCTGGGGAAGCGAGCAGCCTCGGGGCTGGAAGGGTTTTGCTCTCAGAAAAGCAAAGTCCCAGCTGGAGCAGGGCTGGGGACCCCATGAGCTATCTCCATGGGAGAGCAGGGACGAGCACCCGGGCTGGGGACCATGAGAGACCTCGTGGGCAAGGTGCCCACAGGTTGAGGTTACCCACTGCCTGGAGTTAGGGGTGCTGGTGAGACAGAGGGACTCGCCTGTGGATCGGTATCTGCAGTCCTTCCTATTCACAGTTATTAATACTGTCGAGTTTACATGGTTTATATGTAACCAGACACTTGATGTTTTGTACTTAGATCTGATGGATGTACAAGCAGTATCTTCTAAAATATCCTGGGTTTAGGTTTGTGGGTTTTTTTTTTTTTCTGTTCTTTTTTGCTTTGTTTGTTTGTTTGAATGAGTAAAATTTCAGTCTACACTTCTTGTTCATCTTTAATGTGTTGCTTCATTGGTGAATGGAAACAAACCCAAATAGAGTTGTCTGGTGCCTCTTGATTACTGTTTAGGAAACAGGATATGAACTATGTTACCAGTGTAATGTGTATGAATAGTGAAAAGAAGAGAAAAAAAATTCTATTTTCCTTTTTATTAAACTAACATCACCATAGTAGCAGTAGTAAGAATGGCAGGCATGACCTGAGTATTAAGTTTTCACTCAATCTTCAGCCAGAATATAACCCTTTTGCAAACAGATCTTGCTAAACAAAGACGCTGGGTAAGAACAGATCCAACTTCTCAGCAGCTTGCATAGAGAATAAAAAAAGGGGAGGTCACACAACTCAAATAACCCTGCTGGAGTGACACCTGAGAGCTGCTGCAGCGGCCTCTCCTCCTGAGCTGTGTGCGCTGAGCAGAGCTGTGGCACAGCACTCCTGGCTGTGCTCAGCTCCCAGGCCTGCAGCTCACAGCAGGGCTACATGACTGGATGTGCCTTTTAATCTTGGAGTACAATTGATACCGCTTAACTTCTTTTTTTTATTAACCCAGACTTTTTTTTGTGCCATAAAAGTCTAACAATTTGTGCACAAAGTATAAGCTTCCAGAAAAGCCACCATCTTCTGTCGTGTATGTTCGTGTAATATTGACAGGAGTTTCATGGCCTGTATGTCAATGCATGCTAACGTCCTTCGTTCCGTAGCTGGCTTATTTCATAACGTTGCTTATAATTCAGGCAACCTCCACTGCAACATTTTGAGGTTTGTGAATGGTGGCATTACAAGTCTTCTACGTGTATTGGACAGTGCATGAAATGCTGTGAGTTTGTACATCCCAATGGTGTTGTGGCATTAGACGACTGGCAGAGGGGAGGGCAGGCTGTATAATGAAGATTATGACAAACAACTAAATAACATTGATAGCAGCTTGCTATGTGAGAATTTAATCTTCAAAATCCCTGGTTCCTAGCAATTGCTATTTGAAATGCTGAATAACATACATTAGACAGGTACAGTGAATGCACAAGAAATGGCTCTGTAAGTCCAGGGATAAACAAGAGGAGATGAATTTGCCATACATTCATAGTATCATTTTGAAATGAATGTCTTTTAACCTATAGTTAAGTGAAACCATATTTAAACTGTTTGTCTTACTAAAGGGTATTGCTAAAGAGGCCAGCTTGGTGGCAGCTGAGCACTCACAGTGTTTCTGCACCTATCATCACAATTACTTAATTGGAAGTGGGGTGGTTATTGCAGGGCACACTTAACAAGTGCTGTGCTAGGAAGCATTCATTTATTTGCGTGTTTTACATCTGAACAACTGTTTCCCAGGGAATTAAGTGCTGTTTGTGCATGGTAGAAAGAGAAGGAGCCCAGAGGCCAGCACAGTGATACGGGCTTCTGCTGGATGTGGAGCATGCTGCACTTCCCTTGTTAGATCTTCTGTAAGACCCTGCTTTCAGCTGCTTGTAAATTCATTAAACTGGAATGACTGAATATTTTCGAAATGATGAATTTGGAAAAAAAGTATCCCATATTGTAGAGTGAGTAAGGACCTTCAGCAGATCAATCTCAGGGAAAGGCTCAGGTTGAATAATTCCTACACCTACTCTCTGACCCTTTAAAACTCAAAGCTTGCTTGAGATTGGCAATACTAATCTGATCAAGATCACCACGAAGAGAAAATAAGCTGTTCTGTTCTACAAGGCATCCGTTAGTGGTTTTTCCAACAAAGTATGATAAATTTCTGAAGGGCCCATATTCAAGAAAGAAAATATTTCTGTTGGAAATACATCATAGTAGTGTTTGAACTAAGAGATTTGTGGGGAAAGGGGGTCAGTATGGGCACTAAAAATATTTCTATTTGTTTGTTTATTGCCTTGTTTCTCCCTGCAGGAAAAACATATCCGATATTAAAAAGTTAACACAACTTCTAACTACTACTATTATGTTTTCAGGGATAAAGCATCTGAAGAGTCAGAGCGATTCAGCATTTCCAGAGGAGGAAGAGGGAATCAGTGAAAGAGAAGAGGAATGGGACCATTAACCTGCACGAGGGTGCCTGGGGGCCGGGTACCACGACGACCAAGCTGCGACACCGCGCGTGTCCCACGATTTGCCACCGCTTGTGTTCCCGCGGAGCAGGGTGCGCTGGGGAGCACGCCTTGACTGGGCTTTATGGCCACCTGCAAATTCGTTCTGTGAGCCTTATACCCAGAGATAAAACGGTTGTTTTAAGGTCAATCTTCTTTCATTTTCTATGACGTAGAAATATCATTGCAAACGTGGTAGCGATCTGACGGCATTACTGCCAGAGCTTAACTTCTGCGTGTGAGCTGTGTTCTAAGACCTGTTGTAAATAAATACCATTTCAGAGCTACAAAATAAATAATGTCTTCCTTTAGACAAGACTGGACGTTGTACATTGGGTTTGTCTAGCCCGTGGAGAAGTGTTCGTATGGAATGACCCCTTCAGTTAAAGGCAGCGTTTGTCAGTAACGTTATCTGCAGCGATGCAGTCAGGAACCAAACAAGCAGAGGGGCCTCTCCAGCCCAATGGAGAAGGATGCAAAGATGTTCTTTGGTGTCCCCTGGATACGCAACAGTTAAGTACTTATCTGGCTTTTGGATTAACTTTCATATTAGCTAAGTTTGTTACAAAGTCTTAACTTTCCACTGCTTTCAGTCACTCTTAGAGGGCTGAGCTAGCAAAAAAGAAAAAAAATAAGGCGTATGAAAACACAGAGCCTTCTGTCTATGCCTTGTATGACAATTTCACTCGCAATCTGAGCTCTTCCATGAAGATCTGCTGAGAACAGGATCTGTTAACAAGCGTTTCTTTGTATTTGGGAGCCATCTTTTTTGCCTTCTATCTGCATTCCTGTATCTGTCCTCTTTGTCACCATTATTGCAGTCAGTTTCTGTGACTCCAGCTCAGTTCGGTTACACAGGAAGGACTCAAAGGACTCCTCAGTTATGCAGGAGCAGCTACAGGCTGAGGGCTTTTTGTGCCACAAGCAAGGAAAGGAGGGAAGTGACCCTTCATAAAACATCTGAATGGGCCAAAGTCAAGACTGGAGTGGTAACAGGAAAGCTGGGCTCTGGTTCAGCTTTGCCACAGCTTTGATATTGTGCAGCACCAGGCTCTTCATTTAACCCCTGGCTGCCATGGTACTCCCAGCAGTAAAGAGGTGACCAGCTTAGAGGCACCGTGTCACTGGCTGGTAAAGCATTATTTGTATTAATTAAATCTTGTTGGCTCTTAGTATCCACAGACTTGTAAGAAATGTCTGTGGGACAAAGGAATAATACATGCATAAATTGTTATAGTTGATACCAACATAAGGCATGTTGGGACTTCAGTATTTCAGAGGCAGCACAAAACACCTGATAAGAGTGTAAATTCATCATGAATAGCCTGTTTCATGATCACTGTTGGACTGGACTTTAAAAAGTCATTACTCTTTAAAAAATTAGATTATAAATTAGATTTGGTTTGAATCAGATCTGTGTGCATTGTGGGGCTGTTACTGCAGCAACAATAGCACAAGGAGTCTGTTTTACAGCCCTGATCTGCATGAAGAACCATGGTCTGATATCAGCCTCAGATAGCCACGCCAGAATTTGGATGCATCTTTAAACCCAGGTCTTATCGCTTCCCCCATCTCTAAATATTCCAGCTGTGCTTTATCATTTTAAAATCCTGTTGCTTTCTCTCTTTCCTGACGCAGGGTTACACATGCAGCATGTCTGAGTGCAGGAGCAGACTGATTGTTTTTGGCAAAGTGACAGACTTGTCACTCAGAAGTTTCTGTGGATCCACCATGTCACTATTTGCTAGTGGAACCTCCCCTAAAGGACATGGACAGAATGCAGATTTTTCTGATGACAGCTATTTTTAAGTCAAAAAGATAAACTCAGTTTGATCTTCCACTTGTGAGGCATACCATAAGGAAGGCTACAAGGAAGGAGTCTGTAAAACAGCAGAGCCCAGAAAAAAGTGTCCAACTAAGTGCTTGTCATGGAGCACAGCAGTGGTTTGTCAGAGAACTTCATGACCTAAATGTCTGGGAAGACAGAAATGGAGACCAGGAAAAGCCATCTGCTTCCTGAATGATGGCTTTTCTGGGGTTCAGCCCAGCCTGTGACCTTTAAAAGCAGCAGCTCTAGACAGAGAGCTTCTCAAACACTTTGGGTGCAGTTGAAAGCTTTGGCTGCCTCACAGCATGATCAACTTTGTAGAGCCTTACCTGAACCTTGTAGATCTCTCTGTAATGATGTAAAATGTTGTCTGCAGTCAAAAAAGACCACAAAGATAGCTTTGGTCATAATAAGGTGAGAATGGCAGGGGGAAGGAAGAAAATCATTGAAATAAAGAACACCTGGGCACCTCCTCAGCTGTCTTGTAGGGATTTGTTTCTAAAGAGTAGCAAACTTTTTTATAGTTTACTTACAAATACCATAGAAAATTTAATATTGTTTAAACTCTGCTTTTCAAAACAAAATAGGGTGTTGTTGGGCAACCCTTCCATGGAAATCTTCATTCACTTTCCACAAATGCTGTGTTTCCATGTTGTTATGACTTGATTTGACCTTTTTAAGAAGAGTCAGCTGGTAGCACTGCTGAAGAAGCAAGCACTGGAATCGATGGATCAGGTAGAACACAGCATGTTCTCTGCCTACTTTTCAAGATGCTAAATATTAGCAATCACTATAAACACTTCTAGTCTTTCACTTGCTCAGAAACAAAGGTGATTTCTGCATGCTTGTAGTGTAAGAGATGACAAAAGAAAGTGCAATCAGGCATTTTAGAAATGGCTTTTATTAAGCCATACTCCATGAATAAATTGATAGAGAAAGAAAGCAGGGGTTTAAAAAAAATGAAGAAGGCAAGTAACGAATATAGTTCTTTTAAATGAGCAACTCTGATTAGTTGTTGGTTTTTTTTCTCACCTCTCATCATGTTCTTACATCTACTGTCTTTCTGTGCTGCTGAAAATTCTCTGCTCTTGCTTTCAAGATTTTGCAGGAAATGTTATTTGAAAGAAAACTGTCTCTTTGGACTGATTCCAGCCTTTTCCCGGAACCTCCTAGCTCATTAATGTACAGCAGTTTAAAGGCACTTTGTTATTGCGTTTTACAGCCTTGTTTCTTTTTTCTGGTGTTATACTTGTTATTCCACGACAGATCCTTCCCTTTAGAGAGATTTATTGAGACATTGTGCTAATAAGTTGGTTGGAAAAATTCCACGACTCGACTTACAGGATGGTATGTGTTGTTTATTCTCCAGGTGCAAAGCCAGATAATACTTAAATAGATACAAAGTAAGAGCCAAGATTTAAAAGTCATTTCTAAAGTGTAATTTCCACTGAAGTCAGAGGAATTTTGCTCGAAAATGGCCACAGGTTTTGGCTGACAATGTACTTTCTTTTGGAAAAGTATGGTGTGTAGTGTACAGGAAACTTCCTGTCATCCTGCTGTCAATTTAACTACTGAATTTCTTGCATTCTTTTAAGATTGCCATAAATGCTGCTGAAGTTTTCAAAGACTACTCCAGTCTTCTCAAAGTGCTGCTACTTGTCCCCACTGATGTGAACTGGAAAAGGATTGGATTAGCTACTGTATTAGTCAAAAAATCACCACCAGGTTACTGGTCTTATTGAACCATCACATGCAGCACGACGGAGCAGGGCTGCAGTTCTGCTGCCTGGGGAAGGGGCTGTCTGTCTGTCCTCCCTCCAATCGGCTGCCACACTGAAAACCAGGCCAGTGACAGGCTGTGCTCTTTAGAAACATATTTATTTAATTCCAAGAGACAAACCGGTGGATTTGTGGGCTGGGTTGGCTCTGCTGCTGCTGGTGGCTGGGAAAGCACCTACATGGGGCCCTGCAGGCCTTGGGGCTTCCCCCGGGGTGAGTCTTGCACCTGGCACCACGCAAGTGAGTTCAGTGCAACCGCAGCTTGGTGCAGAGCTCCCCCTTTTTTCTTTCTCTTACAGATTGAGACATGAGCATTTTATGAGGGACTTCATGCCTGAGGAGCATGAGGTGACAGCATACCTTCTGCTGGCAGGTTTGTAGAAGAGAGAGTTGCAGATGATACATGGCACTCTGCACTAAGATGGCCATGCAGGGCAACACACTGGCTGATGGGCACTTCACTACTGGTTTTACAAGGGTTACATCCTCTGTGTGTGTGTATATGGTTGTTCTCTTATTCTTTTTTCTTCGTCAGCTGCTCAGCACAATGGTGAGTTGCAACAGAAGTCTCAGTTGCTCTGTAGGTCCCTCACATATGCAATTACGTTTGACCTTTCCATTACACTTGGCAGCTGAGTTGATGTTAAACGTCTCTCGTGCTTTGCTGTGCTCACTCATCCACCCAGCGAGGCAGCGGGGCCATCCTCAGCAGCAGCACCTTGGGCAAATACCAGGCAAGGTGTTCATGCCCCTGTACTAGGCCTCAGGCTGCTTGGTGACACGCTGCTGATGTCCAGATACAGCAGAGCTGGCTGAAGGAGTCTGCTTGAGTTCAATGCCAGCAGCAGGGGTATTTCTGCTATAGGTTTTGGGTGTTTTCTGGTTGCTTATAAAGTAATCAGGGCTTTCACAGAAATATATTTGGTGCTCCTGCTAGTTGAAACTAACTCCGTTTCAATTCTGTAACAATTCATTTGCCTAGTATATACTGACCCTTAGTGGTAAGGTGAAATTATAATTGCATTGCCAGATTTCTAAATTTTTCTTTTCTCTTTGGCCCAACTGTTCAGAAAATGGCAAGAATATTTGCTGTGCATCAGGACTGTCTAACGATGTAAATAGCCCCCGTTGTCTTTGACAGACATAATGGGCATGCTAAAATAATGACGACAGGTGTTATTAGCTCTTCTGAAGGGAGGGCAGGGGGAGCAGGGGTGCCGAAAGGTTATTCCAAAGTGCAAAACAAAAACCTTGGCATTGAGAAGCAATACTCTCCACATAATGAGAAACAAATAAGAACTCGGTATCTGGCACTAACGAACACCTCAAGCTAACAGTGGAGTGAGTATTAATTAGGTTTCCAAAATAGCATCTTTCTGAAAAGCAGCTGAGGTGTAATATTGCTCCTTATTAATCAAAGCAATGGGACAATGTGAACTCTGCAAAAAATAAATGGTTTGCAGATGGCTGTGTGCATCTTTAATAATGACAGAAGAACACAAGTTACAGCTTTAAATGCCAGAGAGCCTTTCTGCATCTTCCCCTTTTCAGAGAGCGATATTTGCAGTTTTCAAGGCAGTGAGGAAAGTGTGTTGGTTTCTTATTACATTCTCCCTGCAGCATAAATTCTGTTGATGTGCTTCTCTAATCATGCTAATTACACTGCCATATGTTGCTCTCATCTTTCTTTTTCTCTCCTAATGGGACATAGATTCTCTCTTTTGAATATGTCATTTGTTTATTACATTTATCAAGGGTTTTAACATTATATGAGACTTTTAATTGCTTTTTTAAACACTCGGCAGATTGAATATTAAAAACAGACATGAAGGTCAATTATAAATAATATTTAAATTGCTCATGCCATTTTTATTCTCTAATTTGCTGGAAATACCAGCTCCATAGCCCTGGTCCCATGCCCATTATTTACTTGCGCACACACACGTCCATCAGAACTATTTGTGGCTGCAGTCACAGCTCTGTCCTGCCCCAAAGCACCTTGTGACTGGCCGAATAGGGGTCTCCTTCAGACAGGAATGCTAAAATAAAGATGTATCATCCATCAAGTCACAGTGGTTGACACAGGTTCACTGCCATTCATTCCCACTGAATGCTGCTGGAGTACGTCAAGAAATAGAGGCAAATGTTCATTTCTGATTGGAAAGAAAAACATAAGTCTCTCTCAAAGGAGAGAGGTCTCAAAAAAACAAAAAATAAAGGAAATATAATTTCAATAGAGTAATTAAAGACAGCTAAAATTTGTGTAGTGCCATCTACAGAACATCAAAGTTTCCTCCTACTGCAGAAAACACTCAGAAAAACTGCTAAATGCAGAGAAATAATCATTACCTAACAATCAGCTATCCACAAGCTCTCCAACAGTAATCAGTTGGTATGCAAGGAGCATCAGTAACAGTCTTCCTGCTATCTTTTAGAGGTTAGGGTTTAGGAGTTTTGTTTGTTTGTTTGCCTGTTTTTCAGTTTATTGGGGTTTTTTTTTGTTTGTTGGTTCTTTGTTTGTAGTTGGTGGTGGATTTTTGCAAAGTTTAATTTGCTTCAACACTTTAATTACTTAAATAACTGTCAGTTTACCAAGCACCAAAACATGCTTTCTTTCCTTCCGACTGAAGAGCGGAGCTATACACCCCCAGCAGCTCACAGGAGCAGAGCCTTTGCTGCCCTCCAAAAAAGGGCTGTAGGAAAAGGACTTGCCTAAGCAGAGGGAAATACTTTGCAGGAAAGTTCAGCCCCAAACAGTTAAAATCCTAGTTTTTAAAAGGTGGTGGTTTTGTTTTGTTTTTTCCTCCATTTACTACTCTGTGGTTATGAGTTGCCTCTTTGTTCCCAGGGGACTACTTAGAAGTCCGTGATTCTGTAAAACTTCTGCGTGTTTGTCCTGGTACATGGACAAGGGGGTCTCTGGAGACCCATTAAAGAATTAGATGACCGGGAAAGTAAAATTATCCCAGGGAAGTTGCCTAAATGTTTTTGACAGATGACACTTCCTTTTTGTTATAGTATTAAATGCCATTTCTACTCCTTTTTCCACATCTGTGTTTTAGAGGACTTGATTTTTCAAAGGACGATTTACAATTGGAGGCACTCCCTTCTCACACAAATCTTTGTCTAAGCTGTTGTAAACTTGGGTCTTCTTAATCTGCTACTGAAGAATGTTGTTATTATACTTAAATTTTACTCTTTCTCGTGTAATAAATGTATAGTCAGGCAAAAACTTGTATATTTCATACATTACCACTAGGGATCTGGAGTAATTTGTTAATTTGATGTCTTAGTAGTGGCTGGTTTGACTTCTGGCATATACACAACAGAGGAAGGTCATCTGAGCATGTGGCATCAGGGAAAAAGGAACTGCAAAGAACGTGATATGAAGTAGCTGTCTCGATTTATTGCCATCGTGCACCCTGCTAGGATGTGATACAAGTCTAAGCTGACAGATTCTTTCCACTGATTTCCAGTTGTGGAAGGATGAGGCCCTGCTCCACTGAACTCTGCTGATTAAGTTTGCACATGGCATAGAGGTGCCTGTGAAAGTTGTACCCTCCCTGAAGAACTGCTGCTGACATGAACAGTCCCAGCAATTCCAACAATGCCAGCCCATGGTAAAAAGATTTGGGAAAAAAATACTTTTTTATTGGTTATGATTTCCTTCATGTGAGGGCTGTCTTAGTAGTAAAGGTTAAGAAATCAAAGCATACTGATAAAAATTGTTGTCAAGCATTCTAGGAGGATGCAAGGGAGTTTGTGCAGCAAACTGGCACTGTCGTGGACAAGGCGTGGAGTCAGAAGCAGGCGAAAGGTGTGGGGACAACCCTTTTTCGGAGACAATTGTAGGCAAATGAGCAAATGCTTCAGTAAAGCAGATTGGTAACTAACACTCAGGAGCTTCACAATCCTTGCCCTCAAATAAAATTTATTTAGGAATATCATCATAGGAAATACGGACAAATACAGCAGAATAGAAACACACAGTTGAAGATTGCCTTGTTGAAAATTAAATAAAAAAATACTGGCTAGGTCCTAAACCATAACAATATTACATAGTATATTTATCAGATATCTCAAGATAAAAATACAAAATAAAATTTTTGAGGGCTAATCTATAGCTACAGCTCCTCCGTGTGCTCGATGCAGGGGTACATGCCCGTAACGCTGTGGGAAAGATGCACATATAAACACCAATTCTTATGGCCCCATGCAATGTTCTGGTAGTGCAGCCTTACAGGTTTTGGAGTTAGACTCCTGCTCAGGAGAGGCCCCAGCAAGAAGCTTCTCTGCCATCTGAATGTGAATTCCACCCAAGGTCAAAGCCTTAACTAGCATACCTTGGCTATTACTGTCTTCTCCACCAAAGTAAATTTCTCCTCATCCAAACAACACACTAAGCTTTGGGTCATGTCCAGATAAAACCTTGCTAAGAATGAAGGAAGAAAGAGAGTTATCTGGCTTCAAAGAAAAACGAAGGGCGCTTGTATTTCAGTAACATCTACCACAGTGATTAAAACTGAATAAAAATGAGTAAGTAGGATTATTTATACACAAATCACATTTCTGTATTAACGAAGGAGTTGTGCAGGCACTGAGTGCCTCCTGTGAGATCAGGAGTGCCTCCTACCTTCTGGAGGACAACAGGACACCAAAAAGCCCAGCAGGATGCTCCCAGTACTCTGCAGAATCTGCTCTAATGTCTGCTTGTACTTCCAGGAGAAGGCTTTTGCAGAGTATATCAATCACAAAGGGACACAGACACAGAAAGAAAAGGACAAGTTCAACTATGGTCAAAGTCTGAAATTGAAAGTACAATAAAAGTGTTAAATTTGGATTGCTCCAAACTTTTGGTCTCAATGAATCATAAACCACAATGCTGAAGTTACAACACTGTTAGAAACAAAGATCTAACTGGGCTAATGTTTAAAGATACCCGCCATTGTTTGCGCTTTTTAAATCTGGTGGGAACTGCAGATGCTCCACATATTCTAAATAAGGTCCCATGTTTTGAAAGAAAAGGCATAAGACCAAAGTTCTCAGATCTTAAACAAGAAAATTTTCTACAACCACAGCATATGGCAATTTACAATTAAAAAAAAAAAGTCTGATATAAATGGTATATTTCATTTTTGGCCTAATGACAATAAGAAACATTTCATTATAAAGGAAAAAAAAAATATATCCAACATTCCCCAGGAAGGATGCAGAGGTGCATGGAGTGATCCAGGCTACTAATGATTTTCTCAAACACTGGCAGAGAATATATAAATTCTTAACTCTTAGCAAAAAATATCAATTGCATTATAACATATATGATACAATTTAATTCATTAACATTTCATTCTTTAACTGCACTGTACAGAACTTTGTCCATGCCAAATACAAGCCCTGGACCAGACACACAAAGCAATTTAAATGCACTTTTTACAACTTCTATGCACAAGCATTTCTTAAGTTAAAACTATGCACTTTAGTTATGCATAGTGTGTATATGGCTTACATGTTCGAGGACAGACATTTCACCTTTTGGCACGCCCTTATCCCAGGGCTCGGAGCTTGTTGTGTTCCCAGCTCAATGTCAATTGCTCCGCTGTCGGAAAGGAGACAGTCAAAGGAAAGGAGACGTACCCACCCCTCAGTACAAGGCGGCTGATTCACTGTTTCTTCTTCAGCCAGGGCAAATTGTGTCCTTCCTGAGGCTGAGCCTGATGCCTGTGGTACGCGTGAGCTCCGGTTAGATCCCTGAGGCAGCAGACGAGCAGCCCCCTGGGCTCTGCATAGCGGGGAGCGATGCTGCCCCACGAGTCCGCTTCCAAGTGGACCATGGCTGACTGCAGACTTGTTGGTCACTGAGGTAATACAGGGTCTGAAAAGGGGAACGGGGAATGTGATGACCAAAGTTATCCAGGAGCATACAACATGAAGGCAGGGAGAACAGCTCCTGGTCGGTCGCAGCGGAGGGAAGTGAGGTTGGGTGCAGGCTGCATGAGGCCGAGGGGCAAGCTGAGGGGCCCCGTGCAGCTCGGGGGGAGTGGAGATGAACGTGAAGCCTCTTTTGGGCACAGCTGGGCTGGAGGGCTCGTTCCAAGACATCTGGAAGAGGTATCTGCCTTCATGCTCCGCTTGTGCCGCTTCTCAGAGAAAGATGCTCTGGTGTTTCAACGAAGCCAGGCCAGGAAAGAGCTTGCTGGATCCACATTGTCAACTTCGCATTTGAGCAAAGTCACAATATAAGGCCTCAGTGTCACCTTCCAGTTCTGTCTGAGAGGCAACACAACGTGTTGCTGGAGTGCAGCAATTTTCATGTATTCATGTAGCAGTCTCTTTCACCTGCAAAACCATAAGCACCAGCTTCATAGGGCTGACACTAGTGCTGACGTCTGACAAAACACTGTAGGGCTGAGAATGTTTTAATTATAATACTGGGTGCTAATTAATTAATTTTTAAAGAGATATTTCAAATACTGTTTTGTCAAACACCGTTTCTCTCCATATGGCAGCCACCACAATGGGAACGAGTCATCATTCATCGGTACAACTCTACGACTTCCCTCACAGTCCACATATTTTTCTTTCCAGATATTTTAAGGAAGCTAACAAGTAGAACTTGAATGTTGCATGCAGCATGGTTGCATGAACAAGTGTCTGTAACAGCATTTCACTTTGACTTTCCATTAGATGCCAGTAGCAGTGACATGTAACAGCAATCCAGTGCAGATGATCTTTGTCATGTTTTCACATGTCTCATGATTAATTGGAAATGTCTGGTGTCAGCGATGCAACAAAGCAAGGTCCAACTTTGGCTGAAAAAAGTATTTGGCTAATTTAAGAAAGCAGAATAGAAGAGGAAATAGCAACAACAAATACAACTGAAATCTTGAGAGTCGTTAAGTGCCTTGAGTTACCAGCTCAGGGTTTAATGTTTTATGTTTTTGATCATTTTCTCCAATCACTCTCCACAGAAACAAAATGATCCAATAATAAGTTGACAGATAACAGCCTCTGAGAGCACGGAGGTAGGAACAGACAGTATTCTTCTTCTCTTCTGCAACAGAGTTCAAATGAAAATTCATAAACAATAGATCTTTACTACTATTACAAGGGCTGCGCTGAAAATAATGCCTCCTGCTTTATTACATTGGCTCCCAACATCAGGGGTGGATGTTGGTGGGATGGCAGTAGAGGCTGAACCTTCCCACCAATGTTCCGTTCCATGTTGTTGCTGTGTGACAGATGGCAGCAGAGGGGCAGTCTGACCCAATGGGGTCTTACATGGAAGTGATGATGAAGCAAAGGTGTGGAACTGAATTCCTCCATGTGGAAAAAATGGCACCTGCTGACATTCATTGACAGTTGCTGAATGTTTACGGAGACCAAACAGTGGATGTGAGCACAGTGAGGCAGTGGGTGGTGCATTTCAGCAGTGGCAAAAGAGACACGAAAGACAAGCCATATTCCAGCTAGCCATGCACTGCTGTCTGACCACAAAATGAAGAGCATCTCTATCAGTTTATGTATGTGAATCGGCTAATGGTGGTGACCATGCTGAAAAATAGTGCTTTGTAGCTGAGAATTTTCTCTATCAAATAATGTTATTGTGTTCTTTGTGTCTGTTCTAGTTTCCATGGAAATAAACAGGAGGCATTACTTTCAGAGTGACCTATGTATTTTCTGTATTCAATATACTTGAATTGGCGATCTTTTACTGCATGATTATTTAGTCTCGTATATAAATATTTTTTTTTCCCTTCTATTACACTGATTTGATTTTTAAAGGGACATAGAAAGCGGGCTGCAACATGTTCCAGTCTTAAAATTTTGCAACAAGACCACAACTGGAATAGAACAAGCAGAGTAATAATGCAATGAGAATCTTTACGGTAGAAAACTCTCCTCATTTTAAGAAAGAAATGACAAAATTACCTGTCCTGCCTGAAATGTCAGAAGCTCTTAAGAAACAGCAAATCTAGTTGTGTACCAGTGCTTGATTTTGGTCAGTGGCTTTCACTACATCTTCTGATTTCTTACAGTGTTTAGGCTCACCTGGAAGGAAAAAAAAATGTTGTTGGGAACTTGAGAGAGGAAGTAAATCAAATTAATAGCATCTACATGGCTCTAGACAGGTAGAAATGTTTTTTCCTCTTTCCTTTTTGAGGTTACAGTGAGGGTTTGTTCAGAGCTTTCTTTAACTGCTTTCTCGTCGTAGTAAATACAGGATTTAATTAACCAATCACTGTGGTTTATCCAAAAGGCAAAAGATAGAATGAAACAAACATACCACACCATGAAACAAAAATATAACAACATTCACATGTGTCAAAGAAGTGTTATCTTCCAACTTATTGAAAATCAGAATTTACCCTCTGTAGAGATGGGCAGTCTAAATCCTCTCCAATGTAGGCAACCAAAATAGGTGCAAGTTTCTCTTAGACAGTGGAAGATGCCAATGTCAAGTTTTAAAAATTCAATTAATTAAATCAGATAGGAAACATGATACCACGTGACACAAGTAGATTTCAAACTAAGTGATACATTACAGACTTGGAACCGCCAATCACTATACTGAGCTCTTGCTTAAGCTGTTCCTTGAATACATACAGCTGGGAAAATTACAAACTGATTACGGATGGTAGGCGCGGAGGGGAACGCAGTGCTATTTACTGACTGCATGGTAACTTCTCGGCTTTAACCAAGGGATGGGATGATCCCACTAATACTGACCTGAAAACGTGAAAAAGGAAAACCACACAAGTATCAAAAGTAGACAAAATGAGTCGTGAGAAGGGAAAAAGTTATAGAAATAAAAATGCAGATGGGAAAACTTTTGAAAGACAAAAACCAATGGTACAAGCAGCTAGAAAGGAAAGTAGAAGATGTGCAATTTGAAGGGAAAATTGAAATATAGTTGAAGGTGAAGCTCAGTTTAGAATGGGAAAAGAGGAAAGCGAGCTCATGACAATGAGCATGGGGAAAGAAAAAAAAATGAATAGCTCTGAGTTCAGCACAGCACCACAGTAAACAAGCAAGAATTTAATTACTGGATTTTACCAATGGTTTCATTGCCAGAGTGCTGCCCACTCTAACGCTGCCATCAGCAGATGGGCCAGATTCCTCCCCCCACTGTTTTTAGGTGAATGAAGCGGGCGAGTGATAGACAGTCAGTTCTCCAAAGGATTTTGAAGTCTCAGAACTGGAGTAACATGAATTAGAACAGAAATTCCTCCAGTTTTTCCTGTCTGCAGTTGTTTTTGGAGGGATTTACCAAAACTTACTGTTATCCATAAAAACAAAAGCAGGAGCAGGGAGGGGTATGAAAGTAAAATCTACTGATTAGTTAAACAACTAGGTGTCATGCTTGACTTTGACAGGCTAGCAGGGTTTTATGAGTGGGAGTGTTTTGCACAGGCCTTGTGGAACAAACACTTTGTATGTTTAATCTTCATAAAAACTAAACACTGAAGCCTAAACCACACAACTTTCCTCATGGTGGTGCATCTGTTTTGCAGCAATCTCCAAATAGCTGGTGGTGACTTTTATCCCTAACCTTTTATTAACACATCGCCTACTCCTTTAACATCCCCTCCCCTCCGTGGACACGGATGCCTCCCTTGGTCTCCCACTGCCAGCCAAGTGCAGGGTGTGCAATTAACGCTAACGAAGTGCACAGCCACCATCCGTACCCACTCAGCACCAACAGGACCAGCAAACGAGGCCAAGCACCCAGGGCCACCGCAAGGCTGAGTGGCCGCCGGCTTCGCCATGGCGCAGGTTTGATGCCACCCGCATTGCTGTTAAGTAAATGGCGCGGGGTTGTGCTGCTCTACCTGGCTGTCCTGCCAAGGCTTCCCAGTAGTGGCCGCTGGAGCTCTGAATGCTCTCTGCATCTCACTGTGCTGGCCAGTCCTCCACTGTCAGTCGGGACAAAGTTACCGGGACCCAGCTTTTTTGCAGATTTATTATCCCTCTACATTTTGATATTAAGGATTAATGTGACTATCACCATGAGTGAAAAGTTAAAAGTGTGCCAATTAGCTGTTATAAATCATTGAAACACCAAGTTGTTTAATTAAACATAAGCAGTTTTTAAAATTAATGCTCTAATTAATAAATCACTCGGGAGAAAAGGAAAATCATCACTTAAATAAAATCGCCTTATAATAGTCCCAGTTAATCTTGTAACATGCAATTAAATGACATGGAGGCTGAGCAAAAGGAGCGGAGAGGCAGAGGAAGACACATTCGGTCCCAGCCCGAGTTCTCCCGGCAGGGACCGCTCCTCTCTTAGCACTGACCAGGACGCAGGGCCAACTGAACCCAGTAATAACAAGTGACAGTGTATAAGAACTAAGAAAGAGGTGTGATAGAAGGAGAGGAAAGCAGTCCCTTTTCTCTTTATAATGGAGAACCCTCTCACAGTGTGCCCAACCATTCAGTGGGTTCCAAGAAGGCAGATTCTTTCCCTAGGATTACCTTTGTTTTCCATCTCTGTTGCATTGCCATTGCTTACCCACAGAAAACTGAAGGAGAGTTAGTTTTCTGCTTTTTGTGAAGGACAGAACCACGACAGCTAACATGAAATTAAACCTGAATAACTCTGTTGCTTTTGTCCTTACCTACCCTCAGGTCTCTACTTCTCCCAGCCCGAGGAGCTTGCTTCTCCTCCCCACTGCCCCCACCCTCAGTACAGGGCTGGCAGCAAGTACAGAAGTAGAAAAACTGCATTTGGAGCATGTTCATAATGCCCTGATAAACGTAGAAAGAAAACTTAAGGTTGTGTGTATGCTACATTCTACTTGCTTGAAAGTCAAACAGTCGGCTGAAAATATCTGCCCTTAGTTTAAAAAGTGTCCTGCCTGGGTCCGCTGGCCATCAGCAGAGGCACAGAAGTGAGAGGTGGGGATCCTGCAGTGCCATGCAGGGACAGCTTCCTGCTGGGCGGAACGCCACTGCACCTTACTCAGCTCCCTCCCTCTCGGTCATTTCAAACAACTTTTGTTTGAGAGGGTGAGAACGGGCACAAAAGTTGTTTGCCCCTATCTGATGTTCGTATGCTAACAGTAAGAAATGTCAAAGCCGAGCCACAAGTTTTAGGTTGTTAAATGGAAAAGTACTTGTTACACCACATGGAGGAACAACAGATGAGTAAAATCACATTTAAGATCAGTGGTTGTACCTGGGTAAGGCTGAATCTAGATTGAATACAGTTATATGGATATATTTTTTTCTTTAATTAACTTCAATTCATTATCTGCAATTAGGTAGCTTTCCTCTTTCTCAACAGTCTGTTCTCATTTCTACATGCATTTATTCTTCCATGTAAACATACATTGCTGTATTCATCATTTTGGATTTTTTACCTTTCCTGACTGCTCTGCATTATTTTTCCCCAGCCTCTCTTTTCTCCCAGGGAAAAAATATTTTTATGGGAAAGCACACCTGGTTATTATGATGACATGGTACATCTGACAGTCATACTTCCTTTGAGACTTAAAAACTTACATAAAGGTTGGAGAGGACACATGCACTGTTATTTTCCTTTGATGTGTCCTATTCCATGCACAAATAAGAACTCATCCTAACACTTCTACCCTTCTAGATGATGCTGGACTCTAAGATTAAATTGTTGCAGTCAAGACTGCGGTGAGTTTCCCAGGCCTAACTGTCACACTGAGAAGCCAGTCACTACCCATCAGCTGTCACCCAGCCTGACTCTCCTGCACAGCTATTAGAGCTATTGCAAAATGCCTGCGTTTAATTCTAGCTGTTTTCACATTCTGAATTAGTGAAGGACATTGTCTGAAAGCTGCAACATCCATTTCTTTCTTGTAATTTCTTACTTTTACTTTAAGAAGACATTCTAAATATCTAAAAATATTTCTCATGTCAATTTAAAAAATTTCTCACTTGATTATTCAACTGAAAGAGCTAATTGTTTGAATTCATTCAGTATTTTCCATAGGAAAATATAGTTTTAGTGAAATCACATTTCTCACATAATGAGAAATAATTTCTATCCAGAAAAACCAGAAGCAATTTGAGATTTGATGCATATTCAGTGTACATAACGGTCTCTCTTTTTGAAGTTCATCATTTGCACTTGATAAGGGATTTTAATATGCCATTGATTACTGCACAATATATGCTAAATAGGAAATACTATATTCTGGATGCTTTTCTCAAAAAGGTTGATTCTCTGTTCCAGTAGAGTTCAACATCCTGAAATTGCAGCATTATGCACCAACCTTTACACACACCGCAGCCATAAAAACCTTGCAAAGCCACTAAGGTTGTGTACATTTAGACAACAATGACACTTTAATGCAAGTGTTTGCATTTAGGAGGATAAGAAATCATCAATGTGAAAGAGAAACGTGAAACATTTTAGCCTGAGGATTCCCTTTGGTGTCAAATATTGCCAGCTATTTCAATACCAAGCTCCTGCTTTGTCTTTCTTTTCCACTAGCTGCAACATGGCGGCACGATCTCTGCAGAGGTACTTAAAGCTGCTGTTGAAACCCAGTCTTAATTCCTTTTGTCTCAGAGAACCAGGACCTGAGCCTCACCTTGTATTTGTAGAAAATCTGCTGCCCTGGCCTCTGGGCATTGCTGTGACACACGTGCCAGTAGTGCGCTGGTTTAATTGCAGGCACAGCAAAAGCCCACTATAGATATTTTTATTTATATCATCTATAATATTGTTGAGTAATTAACTTAAGACTCCTCTAAAGTTTATAGAAGTATAAAGTTCTGTGAAAGGATTACTGCTGACTTAAAAGACCATAATAGTCAGATCTGTCAATGAAGTGGCAACATGGCTGACCACCTGTCCTTAGGAAAGAAATTTTTAAGAATATGATGACATAGTCTCTCTAAGTCATTTCAAAAGACCAGAAAGAATTCAAAATAGTTTTCTATGACAGATTAAAATTTGGATAAAATGAAATAATGAGATGTTATTAAAGTATAAATCAAACTATTTGATGAAATAACATAAATGAACATAAATGACATAGTGACTGACCAATAAAACCCTACAATGGAAGAAAGCTCAGTGGAGATGGGCAAGGGCAATGTAACATCAAACATGTTCGTATAAGTAAATTCAATATTAAGCATCACACCCTCAATGCGTGGAATATCTAAAAGAACCTGTTCAGAGAGTATTATACTCTCACATTAATATGCTACAGAAACCAGGCAAAACATCAAGCTCTCCACTTTCCTGTGGTTTATCTCTACTGGAATATGAAAACAAAGAGCTACTGAAGGAGGACGCTGAGAGTCAATTCAACACACTGCAGTGAACAGAAATTTCACAGAAGAATCTGCTACATAGAATGACAACAAAAGGCCTTCAAAT
The DNA here is from genome assembly GCA_013396635.1 of Penelope pileata. Taxonomy (NCBI): domain Eukaryota; kingdom Metazoa; phylum Chordata; class Aves; order Galliformes; family Cracidae; genus Penelope; species Penelope pileata. The sequence continues at coordinate 307,675 of WBMW01001305.1, read as the reverse complement.
ACCAGATTACTTTAAAAAATGAAACCCAATCAGTATCCTTACTCTATGCATTGTAGAACTCAATTAAATATTTGCAATAGTCTAAATCAGAAAACAGTTCTTCAGGCAAAACAGAAGTCCAGCCTCATCTCATGTTTTTCTGACTGGTGGGACTAGGAGTTATGGCAGGATCTATGAAGGGGTCACGAGACTAAAAGAAATTGTGTCTTACTTTCTGTAGGCTTAAGCTGGCTGACCAGGGAAGCACATTTCCACTGGAAAAAAACATAATGGCTTTCAGGTCTAAATAGGTGAAAAGTCACTATTCTAGAAGCAAGATGCAAAGAACTGGGAACACGTATGTTCTCCGAATAACAGTATCATTCCCCATGACAACTGATGACAACATTCATTAACAAACTATAGCAGATGAATAGTTTCCAAACTATATTGAAGAACTTTTCAGAACTTGCAATATCTGGGCGCATGTTCTATCAACAGCGTGAGCAGCAGCCTCTGCTTCTTACTCTCATCAGGAGGAAAATGCATGGCTTGTAGCACAGGGCAGTCTCTAAAAAAATCCTTTCAGTTCCATTTTGTTTCCAAAGATCTTTATGCAAACAATTAAGTTTTTCAGGTACAGATGTTTAGTTGATGTAGAGAAATGCGCATTATTATACCAAAACTTTTTATGGCTATCAGCTGCAAAATCAACAATGGCTCAGGTGTAAGCTGGGAAATCCCAGTAAGTGTGTGGTGGCTCACAGCTCAGTCTCTGGAGTTGCCTTGAAAAATAATAAGCAGATTCTCCCACTACGTGACTGATCACTTCATGCATTATGTCTTCGGAAACAGGAGGGATGTATCAATGACTTGCTTTTATCCCACAGTTTAGGTACTGCTGCCTCTTCAGTGACGCACGAGGTGAATGATGTCCCTGTACGAGCTCTGGCTTTTCATTCAGGACACTCCCAACACTATTCATTTCCAGAAAAATAATTAATCTCTTTTTTTCTGCACCGTTATTCATTCGGACTGTTTTTGACTATTGCCATCTCAGGTGAAGGATGTGCCTTAGGTGAGTGGAAATCATGTTATTAATCTTTTTTACCATCTTAAAGAAAAAACTCCTTCCAGAGCACATTTGCCATTAGAAATAAACTGTTACAAGCTCAACCACTTCCTACCCTGTTTATAAATTTTGCAGTTTGAAGCACTAAAATACAAGGCACGCTGTAGCGAATTTCCTGCCTTTAAAAATGAATCTCTAAGAAAAAAATTAGCTACTTTTCTACAAAATCTCTATCCTCATATGAAAGGTGGAATTTAAAGATACACAAGGCAACAGGGTGCACAAGCTGTATGCTGAGTTGTATCTGATTTTACAGACAGTGTTTTTGTTGGTCAACCATCTAAGGATCCCCCAGTGACAGCTACATGACAAAAGTCTTCTTTGGAGCTTGAAAGATAACAGATGCAGCTTTTTCTAGTGTGCTCCTCACCTAGGAGAAGGAAAACTTTCCTATGGCACTTAAATTTCAAATTGGGCATGAACAGAAAAAATGGTATACAAAATACATGTCAAAGACAAAAATGTCAATTATTAGACAACTTCAAATGCTCTGGAATTAATTTTAGTGTAAATGTTTTAATTTAGGATCCTAAATTAACCATCTGTTATTGCTGATGGAAAAAAAAAAATCTGTCAACAACAAAAGCACGGGAGCACTGAAATTGGTGGAATGTTGGACTCCAGAATAAGTGGGAGTTTTTCATAAAAGGGAGTGTTTAGAAATACACCAAGTCATATACTTATGTCTAGTCTAAGCCTTATAAGCATTTAGCGTTGTTGCTCAGACAATGCCATACTTCTGGCACAATATTGCAGGCTCACTGTTGTAACAGCATTAACAAGTTTAGCATTGCAATTGAAAGTGAGGAAAACAAGTGTCATTATAGTCCTTGATTATTCCTATCACCCTAACACCTCAAATGTATTCTGAAAATAAGCAATTCAGACCATAAGAAATTAAAATAAAAGTGCAGAGTTTTCTCTTACTTTGATAACATCTATTCATATTGCCTGGGCATCTTGAACCTGATAATGTCATATAATCAACAGATACCAAACCATAGCCAGCTTGTGATAAAATACTTACATTCTAAAAAAATATTCTGACATTATAGGAATGTTTTGGCTGCTCCATCTGTTCAGCAAACTACAGCCAGGAGACTGATCTTTCTTTAGAGAATGACTGAGTCCCATGACTAATACTGTTAGCAAATCGCGTCTACTTAAATTGATCAAAGTTAATTCAAAATTGTCATTGTATTTAGTACAAACAATGTGGTTTACAACATAATAGCCATATTAGGTGCCCAAACTATGGCTTTGCATTTTAATAAAAATTACCTATTTGAAGAGCAAACGTTTAATAGTTCTGTTTTGGAAGTGTACCTCATTCTCCAGTAAAAAAAGCGGTATAGAATTGCAACTATGCACCTTTAAAGTACTTTAAAATAATTCTTCTGTTCAACTAAAAGTCTTGGTATTTTATGTAAAGGACTTCCCACTAGGTATCAAATAACTAATATCAAGAAGATGATATTTGCTTATATCAAATGTCTTTTATTTGATGGGTTTAGGACACTATTCCTTCTACACACGCCTGAAGAAACGTTCTTATGCAGGAGGTTTTACAACACCTTGTTTTGATATTTTACCACTGTCGAAGTTTAACAGGGAGATACCAGACACTGCTGCAGCTTCGCCCTGGACAGCTTCATTAGATTGACTGGTGCTTTGTCATGAAGTATTACCATTCAGTGGGTCTGTATTCTGTGTTTCTTGCTGGGCATCGGTGAGGTCTTTCTGGTTCGGATCAGAGTTAGTGCATTTTTCTGAGTTGGATTCATCACTCAGAGAAGTGCTGGAAGTGACTACTTGTAGGACGGTGGGTCTGGTAGGACAGGTTGTACCATCGCTTCCCTGACTACTCTCATTTTCTATGCTTCTTGTCTCTTCCTGTAACTGTGCATCTGTGGAATTTCTGCTCTGGTCTTTTTCCTGTTCATCAACATTTTTCACAAGTTTTTCTACAAAGAGGGAACAAAACATGTGAATTAGATATGAAGGATATGCCACAGTTGTTTGATTTCAGAGTAGTGACTGAGTTGCACATGGAAACACTGTGAGCATCAACTCCCTAAGTGAGAATAGGTGCACTGGTGAGTTAAATATAGGTCAGATTCTGGTCATGATCATACTATTGCAACAGAACCATAATGGTCTGCTTCCTAGCTTGACCTCTAACTTGCACGCCTTTATTTGGAGGTAATCATAAGATTGTAGAATCATAGAATTTTTGAGCTGAAAGGGACCATTAAAGGTCATCTAGACCAACTCCCCTGCAATGGACAAGGACACCCTACAGCTCGATCAGGTTGCTCAGAACCCCATCCAGTCTGACCTTGAACATCTTCAGGGATGGGGCATCCACCACCTCTCTTGGCAACCTGTTCCAGTGCTTTACTACCCTTATCGTAAAAAAGCATTTTCTTACATCCAACCTAAATCTCTGCTGTTTTAGTTTGAAGCCATATCCCCTTGTCCTATCGCAACAAACCCTACTAAAGAGTCCATCCCCTTCTTTCTCACAGCCCCCCTTTAGATACTGAAAGGCTGCTATCAGGTCTCCCTGGAGCCTTCTCCAGGCTGAACAGCCCCAGCTCTCTCAGCCTGTCCTCGTAGGTGAGGTGATCCCTCGGATCATTTTAGTGGCCTTCCTCTGGATGCACTCCAACAGGTCGATGTCTCTCCTGTGCTGAGGACTCCACATCTGGACACAGCACTCCAGGTGAGGGCTCACCAGCGCAGAGCAGAGGAGCAGGATCACCTCCCTCACCCTGCTGGCCATGCTTCTTTTGATGCAGCCCAGGATACAGCTGGCTGTCTGGCTGGGAGAGCACATTGCTGGCTCATAGCCAGCTTGCCATCCATCATTACCCCCAAGTCCTTTTTGGCAGGGCTGTGCTCTATCCATTCATCCCCCAGCTTGTACTGATAGTGGGGGTTGCCATGACCCAAGTGTAGGACCTTGCACTTGGCTTTGTTGAACCTCACGAGGTTCTCCTGGGCCCACTGTTCAAACCTGTCTAGGTAATACGAGGCAAGCAGCAGCAGCAAATACATGTAAGTTGAAGGGTGGGAATAGGATGGCCCCATGCTGAAGTACCAGCAAGGTGCTTACCACAACAGGACCGGGAGGAGCAGAGTTCACCAGTTCGCAACAGAGAAAGGGCATGGAGGGGAGTACCTTGCCAGGAAGGGGGAGGCATCAGCACTGAAGGGAAGCCCTGAAGGGAGTTTGTCCCTCACAATGGAAAAGCCCAACAGCAGCTAACAGCTTAAGATGGAACAAATTTCAGAACTCTATATACATGGAAACTAGTTTTGCTGCTTTTACGGCTAGTGACACATACGTAATGGGAAGGAAGAAATACAGGGAATGTTGTGCTTCAGGAGAGAGCAGCAACAGGGAAAAAAAAATGCTCACAGAAGACTCTACACCGTGTTCTGTTGCAGAGAGTTGAAAAAAAGTACAAATGAAATGGTCCAGAGTGAAAGGAGACAGAATAGAGAAGCACAGAGAGTTTTCACTGTGACAAATCAGAACATGAAGAAAACAGAGAATGGAAATCTTGTCACACAGGGTAAGAAGTCTGATAAAAATAACCTGTACTGTCTTCATGAAAGGACTATTTCTCTTGTTATTAGAATCTGTTTCACAAATGCAGATTTTATAATTCGCATACTACAGAAGATACAAATTCCTCCAATTTGAAAAGTGAAAGCATTGCAGGTTGAACAGTACCTCCACAAAATAGCTGCATGCCAGTTGCATAAAATTTCTAACTTTTCTGTTCATTCTGTATTAAAGAGGGAAACAAAGCATCCAGATATTTATTATGGTCAATAGCTAACTGAGACTTTGGAAAGAAACTTTAGTGATGAGTGACCCATCCAAATCCAGACAAAAAGCGATTGCATATGATAAATGAGGTATATAAATATTTCTGCAGCTCAGTCTGCAATCACATTTCCACCACAGTCAGCATTTTGCATCTGTCACATCACTTTCTTGAATTTGAAGAAATGACCCCGTGAGGTACAATTCAGCCTGTGAAATGAGATGGGAAGGAAGATTTCCAAACCTGAGCTGATGTACAAAAGCATAGAATATTTAATTTCCTACTTTTTTCTGGCTCTTTTAAGAAAATCAAGAACTTGCAAATTTGAGAAATTTCAAAATTGTTAAGGCTGTTTTCCTACAGAATTTAGAGACCTGCTTGTTTTGGACTCCAAATCTGAAACTTGGACAGGTACTCTTTTTCTACACACTTCAATAAGCTCTTACAAAGAAGTGATTGGGATAAAGATACTGAGAAATAAGTATGCACATCTTCAAGCAAATCTGATGTTCAATCCAGATATGTTAATTAAAGCATCTGTCATTCGAGTTAGAACTTACCTGCCTAAAGCTTTTGTCCCAAGAAACTGATTTACAAGCTATATTTGCCCCTGTATGGTAGAGCTACTAGAATTTTTCCTTAACTTTATAAAATAAGCCAAGGAAATTCCATGATAAAATAATTTCAGATGTGGTTCAAAAGCATCAGTAAGTTGAAGAAAGCACAGCTGAACTATAATTACACATACACACACACGAAAAAGGAAAGTTGGAAGATTTAAGTTAAAATAATAATTTAGCTAATCAGCTAATGGCAGCTACTGCCAGAGCGCAATGCCCCAGTAAAACAAACGCCTGTTGAGTCACATCGCTATTTTCCTTGGCTGTGTTGAAACAAGCTACGATAGTAGACCCTCATGAAAAGACACGATGACATCAAAGCGCTAAGAATTAGTGAACTAGTGCATTAGAGAGGAAAGCTGTACACCTTCACTAAGAGTGAAATTACTGGACGAATTTTTAATTCAGGATGCCGCTTGATCTTATGGACTCCCTTTGTATATTGCCACAGACTTTGTTAGATTTCGAGGCTTGTCAGCTTTCTTTTTTAATGGAAAATCAAATTCCACAGAGCAGGGACAAAAGACTGGACCCAGGACAAGATAGGAAGGAACACCATAATTCCAGAAGACATGTTCTCACATGAGCCATTTTAAAGAGAGGAGGGAGAGAGCAGCAGTAAACACCAAAACTGTGCAGAAAACAGAAGGGCTGATCCTGGTGCCTCTGGTGCTCTTTAAAAAAAATTCCCAGGAGTTTCCAAACAACTGTGGCTGGCTTCCTGCCACTTTCAAACCTAAGAATAGATTGCAGCAACCCACACACTTATTTAGACACTGACTCCTTCCATGTTCACCTCCTCATGCAAATTTTGTCACAGATAGAGGAGTATAAAAAACTGCTGCAAACCATGTAATCCAGTGGCACTTGATATCACAGCATTATGTCATACAGAGAACATAGCAAAAGGCTTCATTCGCCATCAAAACTTTTTACTTAACTACTCACTTATAAATAAAACTCCAACCTTTCAACCTCTCTTTTGCTGTTTAGCTGTAAGTGCGGTTATTTGAATGCTTGCACCCTGGGGTTTGGGGACAGGAGAGACGCACCACTCAGCCTGCTAGAGGGGAAAGGTGCTTTGAGTCATGCAGTTTGCCACATGCAGCGGCAGGATGGCTCTGGTACATGCTTTGGGAACATACAACAGGTCCTGCTACGGGGTTCAGTTACCATGCCTCAGTCTGACTTACTAGGCACCACCAACACAAAGCATTTCCTGCCACTCTTGGCTCAGCCCATTCACTGCACTTACTCAGACCTCACTATTCTTATCAGTTCTCTGTGTTAGCTCAAAACCTGCTTGCAACCTAAACATTTTAGCACGGCTGTTAAATCACTATCTCTGGTCTTAGATGGGACTCCATCAGTAGTCTGAATTTATTTTTGTCCAACAGATTAAAAGTTTATTAGAGTAGATTTCACGTTCCAAACTGTCAGTCGATTTCCATGACTGTCACACACATCCCCTCCCGTCGCCCACCCTTCCTAGCAGCTGCTAAATCACATTAACATGCTATCAGATTTTTACATTTCAGCAGCTGTTGCTCTCTTCTTATTAGGGAGTCTGCAGAGATGATCTTTCAGACAAAATGGAGCTAAATCCCGTGGTTATTGTGACTGGAAGGATGCAGGACTAACAGTGCCTGAGGGAGGCCTGCAGGTATGATGCAGAGGTCTTTCAGACAAGACAGTTGTTATTCAAAGTTACAGCCCGTGGAAAAAAAGNAGAAAAAAAAAAAAAAAAAAAAGAAAAAATGCTGATAAGCTGATCCTCACTGCAAAGATGCAAGTTTTCTTTTTCTTTCAAAATTAAGCACAGGACAGTGTGAAAGCCTCATTCAGACTCATGCATTTTTCCTCCTGTCCTGCTACAGCCATCTCAAAAACACACCTTCAAGCTGTGCAACACCATGCACAGGCAAAAGGTGGTGAGGACAGGGTTTGTTGCTGATCGCTTTCCATGAGAGGAGTACAACTTTTGTTGAGGTCCAGTAACAGTTAATTCTTCACGTAAGCATAAACTGGGAACAATGAATAACACTGCTGGTTGTATTATCCTGAAGTGGAACATCAGTCCATCCATTCCGCAGCCGGACCCTTGGTCTGTACACTGCATTCCCTTGTTTTATCATATGACCTGTGGCAAGTGCCTTCAGCTATCTGTGCCTCTTTTTGCTTAACCGTAAAGTCAAGATAATTTTTTTATGCTCTGAACAAAACCGCATGACACTTAAATCTTTCCAAACAAGTTGTCTCACTGGTTTCTCACTGGTCGATAACTCACAGACCTTAAAATCCATTTAGCAAACATCTTCTCTAATGAAACAACCTCTCAGACTCATCTTTATTGTCAATTTGCTATAACTATCACAATTTCAAATAGCAGCAGCCAACACCACTCTGTGTTGAAAAAATCAGGAGATGGAACAGCCTCTTTATCACAGTGTTGAGTTGAACAAAGACAGATTATCTGGTGATTAGGGGTTTGGAATATTAATTAAACATCAAGGCTTTCAAATTAGAATCCCAGATGTTTGATCATTATGATAATTCCCTGTTAACATAATTCCCTGAAAGGCCTTAGAAACATTCTTCTAATTCTCCAGTGGTGAAAGGTTGAGGACCCTTAGGCTATAGAGCACTGAGCTCCTCTGCATCAATTATACAAAACATGGCCTTTTTTTTTTTTTTTGTCAAAATGGAGCCATCTCATTTTGAAAGCCTTCTGTTAAAGAAGCTCTCAAACAGCTGCCTAGGTAGATAAATGCTTTCCTTGCTAACACAGGCTTTCCCAAAACAAAGCACTTTGCTACTTGCACAAGCTGCTTGCACTGAGTCAACAGTCTCACCAGGATCTTTTCAGGGAGACGTAGCACCAGCAGCTGAATCTGCTGGATCTCCCAGAAAGATGCCCCATCAACAACCCTGTCAGTGTGTCCTAGCTTGTCTGGGCATAGAAGTCAGATCATTTACCTCAGGCCTGCAGCCTCCACGGAACTGCTTCCCAGCCAGAGCCGCACCTGCAGCCTTATCCTAGTGAGGTAAGAACCTGGAGTAAGTGCAAGTCATGCTGAGTAGTTCATAATGATTGTTGCTAGCTTTTTTTTTTTGGGGGGGTTGTGCATTACTATATATATTTTGTGTATCACTATATGTTGTAGAGACAACTTCTCCAGCGTCTGTGAACTAATCTTTTGGTTTGCAGCATCTAGTGTCTGCAAACCTACAGACAAGGATACAGATGGTTCTTGCAAAATAACGAGTACCATTGGTCACATTCCACTCAGGAAGTGTTTGGAGGCCTATACTAGCACCCAGCCTGCTTACCACCAGCTATACTGTCCTCAGGCATGTCACCCTCTCAGCAGCCTCAGCTCTTCACAGTTTGTAATGCTAGCTATCTAGGAATAACTGTAGCAACAACAAAATTCCTTTCACCTGGGAGTGATTTACTGGTTTTTCTTCCCCCAATAAGTGCTTTTACTAACACATAATAAAATACAGCTTCATACACATGTCCAGAGCAAAGACTTCTCACAAAGCAAAAAAGTCAGAGAAACTAGCATGAGATCCAGACAGACAGGGCAAATTATCTCAGGCTCAAAATCTCACGTTATTCACTTACCAGCTTAGTCAAACTTGAGCGCAATCTGAAAGGAATTTCAAGGGGAAGGAGTTCAACGTTTTCATTCATTACTATCTGTTAATTTTGCACACACTGGTTAAGAACTTTCAGCCTTAACATAGTGCAGCTTCAGAGCAGATATATTTCCAATCCAGACCAACTGGGGAAGATTCCTGCCCTAATTATGTGACAAGGAACATATGTGCTACCTCAGGTAATGCTCCACAGAGGGCTACATTCACTTAGTGAAAAATTCTTTTATTCTTGTGCCCACACATGGATTAAAAGTATTATTAGCTTGCAAAAACATGAATGGAAAATATCCTTACTTTAATAAAACCTATAAAATCCTCCCATAGCTTTTATTTAAAGAACTTAGCACCTGTGTACTAACAAAACAGAAACCTGTGTTCCAAAGTATTTGTGCTATTTGCAAGGTCCCTCTAGAATCTAACAAGGCACCCTGAAGATCTTCATGCTGTTCTAGCCTCTACAAGAGGTTCTTCCACTGACCCATCAGTTTTGCTAACAAACATTCTACTGTTATTCCATAATTCTGTTCAGGAAATACCTAAACATACTTCATCAGCTGAGGGAGGAAAAGAAGAACATTAACAACTATGTTTCTCACAGTACAAAACACACCTGATTTCTTGGATCTTGCTGGGCCTCACAATAATATTGACTGTATAGAGAAACAATCATTAACCTCAAAGAATCCCTAAGTCTCTTGCTGTGTGAAGCTCTGTCTTTTCAATGGCTGTCAATAATCCAGATTGACTTGACTGAATCTATCAGTAATTTATAGAGCACTACAATGTACTGGAAATAAAGAAGAAATTGTCTTTTTGATAGCACTGTACACCTCCATAGGAATACACCAGAATGCTGATGTATCAATATCAAACTGGAGAGTTATTAGAAGATGCAACTGGAAGTGGCAAACTTCCAGAAAGTAAGTTCTCCATTCTTTCATATTGAAGAATGTTGCATGTAGGTAGCCCAGGGCTGCTTGATTACTGCAGGCTGTAGCTAAGTGATCTTTGGCACCCTGATGGTCTGCTCTGACTGATCATCACAAATTAGCAGTTTTGTCCTTTTGACCAGCCAGTATTAGTTGGAGAATAACTAAAGTGGCAATTGATCACATGAAACTGCTCAGGCAGAACTGACAGTATGAGTTAAACCTCTTCCTCTGCTGCCCCTTCTACCTAACTCTCAAGTAATTGTCACAATATATGTACGGAAGCTTGTTCTTACTTAGTATTCTCTTAACGAGAATATTCATTTGCAATTTAGCACTATATGAGATATTAGCATTGCACAATAGTGTCTTCAAGAAAAAAAGACGCTGCTACGGATGATGGGATGAAAAACAAGGCTGGCACTAGGTACCAGTATGTCATTCCCTGCAGTCAGTAGGAGATCACATACAGTGAGACCAGTTCCAGCAGTGAAACACTGTACTAAAATGTTCCAGGTGCTTACTTGGAACATTGCACAAACAGCACAAACTGTGTGGATAATACATTCCCAAATAGCGTTTGAATAACCTGGATCAAGGTTATAAATTGTGTTCGCTCAATAATTATCACAAATCATTTTACTCAGATAACTGCGATCCCGGACAGTTTTCAGGTATGGCTCATAAACTAAGATGCGTGTTGCAGGTTTGGCCTAATTATTTACTATCAGCTGGCAAATCAAAAGTCACTTTCAGTCTTGTTTGGGTCTAATACACTCTGTGACTGACCAAATCTTTAGATCCACTGGGTCATTTAAATAAGTGCCTACAGCATGGACCCAAGAAGCTGGCAATACTGATTTTTTTCCATACAGTGAGGAAAAAGTACCATTTCTAATAGCAAAGTATAACTTTTATGTTTCTTAAGAAATGTGGCGGCAGATAATACCTTTAACTGTAGATTTTGGCATATAAGGCAGATGTCAGTATCAGTTATGATTAAATGTGCAAGAATGCACACTTCTAAACCAGCCCTCTCAAGATAAGCTGAGCAACACAGAGCCTTGTTGTACAGGCTGTACGATTTTCTCTCATCCTGTGACTACTTACATCTCGTTACACTTCTTCAGTGAACAAAACAGGGACCTCTAAGCAAGCATGAAATAAAATACACGAATACAATTATTTTTATAGACTGAGGGAAATTAAAAAATGAAGTCAGGAGAGATCTTAGAAAGCAACCTATAAAAGCATTCCTTCTTAGTATATCATACCTTCTATTGCTAATTCATTCCATCTTTCCTTGTTTGCTTGAATGATCTGCATCAAGTTGTTCCTGAAGCTTGTTAGGTCCACAGTTGCTAGGGAGTTTTCTGTGTGAACTGTTCCATCACTTGCTATACTTTTAAAATTGTGTCGTCTTTGTGCTTCAGCATTGCTTACAGCTCCCAAATTATTCTGGCTGCAGAAGGAAAAAAAAATCCTAAATTATATAAATAATAGGGCAGTTTTAATAACACATAAACAGTTAATTTGAATCAAATCATTTAGGACCTACATGTAATCACTATCTAGAGATAAGAGTCTTCACCAAAGAATGCCTAAGACACAAGACATTTCTGCAGCTCAGGAATTTGTAACCTGAGAATTATTCCTACCAACATTTTTCTAGGAAATCTCTGGGGAAATAAAATAAGCGACAGCAGAAAATACACTACTTGTAGGTTGGATCTTGAAAGAATCCTTATGAAGCCATACTGGAGAAGCTTCTTAGCTGTTTTTAAATGGTGAATTGTATCTTTGGGGGCTCACTGGAGAGATATAAGATCATTATTTGTCGTGCCATTTAAAAAAAAGCAAGACATGACAGTACATGGCACATAAATGAGTTTATCTTCAGCTGAAAATTCACTTCAAGGTACATGCCTTTCAGTGTAGTCAAAGCAGGATATAGTGGCAAGAAAATGTAACCCTTCAAAAAAAACTGAAATACCAAGAACCATAACTACATTAATAAGAAAAAATTTGCTTTAGCCACCAATTAAAAGCTACTGCAGCTATGCTACAAGTAAGGTGAGGTACAAGTCAAACTGATTATTTAACTGCGAATCTGCAGATACATGATGAGGTGTGAAAAAAGAATGAGTTATTTATTTTTTTATTTTTTGTTTTTAGGATGAAAAATCAAACTCATTTCTGGCTCTGCACAGGTAATCACATTACAACATGACAGTTTGTTTTGTAGACATCTTTCACCATGATGCAAAAATCAAAAGGTTGACGGGCAAAAAAAGAACAACCTGCATTTCTTTTATAATATATTTAAATCTCTCAAGTGGAATATAAGTGGAGTCAATTTTGGCTCAAGAGTATATATATCAAGCAATTCTAAAATGGGAAAGCGAAGAAGGAAGGTGACCTCCAGCGTCTTTATCAGGCAGTGCAGTGATATGAAAAGGGGTACTGGCTTTAAATTAGAAGAGGTTAGGTTTAGATTTGATATAAGGAAGAAATTCTTTACTCAGAAGGTGGTGAGGCACTGGCCACAGGCTGCCCAGAGAAGCTTTGGATAACCCATCACTGAAGTGTTCAAGGTCAAGTTGGATGGGGTCTTAAAGGTCCCTTCCAAGTCAAATCATTCTATGATTCTATGAACATGTAACAAAAAAATGTCAGAAAAAAAATAAAGCTGTCTTCACACCTCCACTTCCAGTTGTGTCTCAGAAATCAAAGAACTGTCAATTAAAATTTTACTGAAAAAGGTCAAGAAAAAGAAAACAAAGACTACAAAGATTATACTCAAAGGAAAAAATGTTGCCATTAGATATGTGGTAGAAAATGAACTTGTATTTTATGTGTGCATTCTGCTCATTAATGTGGTTTTGCCTTGTTATGTTCACGATTATCCCCAGTCAATGAAGGAATAACATACTGCAAATACAAGATAACACCACATGATGGCAATACTGTATAGTTATTTATCTTACTTTTCCAACTGACAAAAGAATTAAGGTAGTTCTGAGAGGGACACTGTGTTAATTATGCTAGTTCCAAAAAGAAACCATGTATTCATACCTGGGTGTCCCAAATGCAGGACTTTCAGATTTTGATGCTTCCTCTATAAGAGGCATAACAATTTTCTCCATTGAGTCCGTAAGAAGAGAAAATGTTGGTTCTACTATGAAATCAATAAAACCTGAAGAAAAGAAAAAAAAGAGAGAGAGAGAAAATTAGATTTCACACTTTCACAGTTCTCAATACTAAAAATAAATACTTGATATCAGGCTGATTTTATAACTGCAGTCCTGATTCAATATACTAGTTCAGTCGAGGGAAAAAAGCAAAACTAACTGGAAAAAGCAACAAAAGCAACTGCAAAAAAAACCCCAAAACCAACCATTGAATCTTTGTAGATATAACTAGACAATAATAATTATAGCTTTTCATTTCTTTTTCTTGTAAATTTTATGCACTGCAGAACACCTACCATTTTGAAATGAATATTAATTATTGAATAGAAGGGAAGCAATTACTGAATAGAAGTTGAGCTGAGGGGCTAGAAGTAATACTGTCTCTTTTACCATTCAGAGTTTTTTGCCAAGGAGTTAATACTTCAAAATACTGTTTATTATTCTGTGGAGGTAAAGTGTTATTTCACAGCATGTAGGAGTGTTCTGTCAAATCAGTGAAGAGAACAAGTAATATCCCTAGGAGACAGCATTCATCCCACAGTTCTGAGATGTCAGCTCTGAACAATGTCTTTTACATTTTAAAGTGCTCATCAAGGTATGGAATGACATAGTGAGAGAATGAAGCATTATTCTCTGCTGAGCACTTAGGAGGAAAAAAAAAAAAAAAAGCTAAAACATGAACGAGCAATGCATCTCCAGGAGTCTTCATACAGCATAAAGGTGAGCAGCAGTCCTTCAGCCTAGAATCCAGCTTCCTTTCTGCAGTAGGTATGATACTCAAGTGTACTGCCTTTCAAGTCCCACTCAAACAGAATAAAGGACATTCTCAGTGACAAGATCAGAGAGGATGACATGCTTCAATTCAAGGATAAGACACTTTCACCTGTAGAATCCCTCCAGGAGTTCTGCATTCGCTCACGTAGCTTGTACAGCTGTTAACAGGACATGCGACTTCATGCAATACGCATCTAGGATATGTCCTTCTTACTAGCTGCAGTGATTTTTACCAGTTTTTGTTTTATTATTATTTCTGAAGGAAATGGGAGTAGAGATAGCTAAGACCCCATTTCTGAAAATGGGAAGCAAGTTCGGCCATTGCTGACCAAAATGCAATTAGAATTCACATGAATAGAATGCAGTGGTCCTTGTCAGCCAAGGTAGGGTTGACCATCCAGACATCTGATGTATGAATTAGCCTTAGTTGAAATGCATCTACAAAACAGTATCAGGCTTTCAGATTTTAGCACAAACAAACTTCTGAGTTCTTAAGCAAGAGCCAATCTGTTTGAGGGCATGATCTACTAAACTGTGAAATCTGTACAGTAAAAGACTCGTAAAGGACTTTGGTAAAACCTTCTCCTACCTACAACTTCCCTGGCATCACACATGCTGTAACAACATCATTCTCTTTTGCGACCAGTGTATTGCTGCCTTCAGGGCAGTTCAGTGAACAAATAGACACAAATACTTTCTATATGATGAGATTTAGGACATTTGAAATTCAAAATGGGTGTAGGAAAGGTCCACATAATAATTATATCCTCCTACACAGACAAGAAAAAGAAGAACACAACTTTTCATTACCTATTTGGGACTGAGCTACCAAAGTAGACTTGCGGTCACAGAGTGGGGAAAACTGAAGACCTAAAGCAGCCTCCTTGTCTCCCTGCAAACAACAATGTTTAATATTATAAGCACATACTTAATAGATGGAAAGAGAAGCAAATTAATCTAAATACTGTTAGTATTTACTCAACAGATAACTTTCTTCATTTATATTCCTAAACAAAAACAAGCCTCAGGAAAAAAAATCACTGTTTACCTTTAGAATTTCACAAAAAGTCAAAATTATAGCTTACATCTGACAATTTTGATTTAAAGGAATTTATTACATCTGCCAATGAGATCTAACATTTGTCAGTGAAGAAAAAAATCATTTTATATAAAGTCCATCAACATTTACCATCTAGTTCTGTTGTTTCCAGATGTGATGGGATTGGAGACATTTAGACAGGGATGTAATAGTATGCAAAACACTAAGCATTTCCTCCTATTACATTGGTTTATCCAATATGTAACGTTTTTTAATGGATTTGTAATAGTAAAGGGCATAATCTGACTTTTTCATTCTCACTACCAGGCATTTCTCTGCTGCTGAAGACAGAAAAAAAGAAGCACAGGCTCAATTTCATTAGTAGTACGACTTGTACAGACCTAGTTCTGAAAGTATTTGAACATTCAGCACCTATAAAGACTTCTTTTGTCATCACAGTCCTGACAGACAGGGTAGTGCTATCTCCATTTTACAGTATGGTAGACCAACTGACGTGCAAAAGCTCAGAAAGCTTTTTGCCCTAGTGGTGCAAAAAGCTGAAGAGACAGACCTTTCAAAGGAGGATATAATTTATGTTGCTGGGTAAACCTGACTCCCAAAAGCACAGATCAAGAAAAATTTGGTCTTTCTAGTAACATGGTTCTACATGTTACATTAGTCAAGCAGACTGCTGTTTCATGATCATCCAGCGGGGAGAGATACATGAACATACCATTTTTGCAAAGATCTCATCAGAAGCTGATGTATGAAAGGAGCAATACCAACCCTTAGTCTTTGTATTATATACCATTGAATTAGATTTGGGAAAAGTTTAGAGCTATAACACCAGGAAAACCACTTCAGCCACAATAACAGATGTAGCCCACAGATTGTATTTCATGAGATTTTTTTATAGCCTTTAAATTTTAAATTTTTATCCCTATATCCCAACTGTTGATACATAATTTGACTTCAGAGTACAGATGAACACAGGTTCACTTACTACCATGAGCAGTGCTAGTGGCATCTCCATGCAAATGCAGGAGTCAAGTTGTGTTTTAACATAAAATGGGGTAGTTTCAACAATTTAAGCCATTATTGAATATAGAAATTTTGAATTTCTAAATCAATATTAATTTTGCAATCTCCTCTTAACTAGGTATTAAAAAAGAAAAAATTCCACATTCAGGAGGAATCCGTTTGATTTTTTTTCTAGGTTTTCAAGTTGTTCTTTATCCCAGTTATGAATTACTTCACAATTACAGTAATACATAATTAATACTTAAATGTCATATAATACTACGTCTATCATAAATTGTAATAATGAACACAGCATTGATATCTAAATTGGTGACTAGAATCTCACAAGATTTAAAAGCAAGATAAAGAGTGGAATAAAATCTTTTCCCAGGTGAACATTTGCACTTTTGGAGCTATGCAGACTGAAGGCATAATGCTGTCAGAGCTGTAATGCTTCGAGTGACTAATCTCCGTATTCCTCAATTTTTAAGTTTTTGAGATGGGTGGTTATGTTTCTATTTTAAACAAGTAACTCAGATCTTCCTAGGCACTATGTAGTCCTTCTGTAGTTGTTGTTTTTAAAATTAGAAGTTGTTTAGCTTTTTCCCAGAAGCTAACACTGGCACATTTTAATTATTAGCTGCAGTTTACAAAGCTTTTCATCCAGGTGAATGTTCGCTTTTTGCTAGTGCTCAATACTTTGAAAGCTGCCTGTTAAAACACTGATTTCTTGGGGGCAGTTTCAAGCTCCACTACTTTTTCCCGCAAGGCAGTAGAAGTACTTGAATTACTATTTAAAAGAAAATAACAGGAGGACTTAATGGATTTTGTATGCATGTGGACTACTTCATCTTGGCTGACACAGATCTGGAAGTCCTAGAGATTTCCAACACATTCTTGAATCAATAGACCAGAGGAGGCACAATTGAGCCAGAGCATCTAGGTAGCAGGAAACCTCCTGCATCTCTGTCTGTACTGCATTTCTGTATGTATAATTATTTCATCACACTTTATATGTGTTGGAACTATTCCATATATGCTGTTGTCCTTAGCCATACCAATAAAGGAAGATTCAATTCCCTGCACATTAATCTACATTCCTTTCACATTTTATACTGCTGCGCTGCAGAAATACGCACTTGGTGACTTGATTCTATTGCTAGATACCTGCTCACATCTTTGAGCAGTTTATTTGTGATCCAGTTACTTTTTCTAATGAAAGGATAAGGAAATAGCTAAAACATTAGCTGATCCCATCCACTAAAAGACCAGTGTAATACTGTTTACTGCTAATGCTGCATCCACTTGACTGGACACATTGCCTTCCTGTCCCGTGGGCTCTGTCTTGTCTGTCTCTCTGTGTCTAAACTGTTTTTACAATTTGTCACTTCTGACCTTTTCAAGTAATATATATATGTGGTAGTCTGCTCCTCCTTTTTCCTCTCAAGTTCAAAATCCTCATCATTTCCATGTACAGAAACAGATACAAACTCATGACTCTACTCAGTATCTCCACAAAATGTAGTCCGTTCATTACATGGTTTAAGGCACCAACTCTCAACATTGTCTCCCCAGTGCACATCCCAGAGAAAAAGACGTTCTAGTGCTCCCTGTTGAGAATTTGTATAAGAAACTCAGAACTCACCAAGAACCTTCTAGGGCACATCAGCCTAATAACCCCATAGTTCAACTTACTGACTTGTTTATTCTCTGGTCTCTTTTTCCAGTGTGACTTATCTGATCTGAAAATGTCAATCCATAGTAAAATAATGACAGTCAAGATGAGTGAGACTTACACTGTTTCATTATCTCTACTAACCGTTTTTATAAGTTATGCATAACTGTAGGAATTGTGTAATAACTAAATTCAGTTTTGGTTATTGATCGTACTTTAGCATCCGTTACTTTAAAAACGTGCATGATCACAAATATTCATTATAGGTATAACATTTCCCCATTGGAGAAAAGGTTTTTCACCTGCTGAAGTGAGTCAGAAAATGTCAGCAGTGACATCAACAACTCTTGGGCTTTCTCTTTGAATGTGCTATCTCACAGAAATGAAAATATCCTCGCAAGAGTGCGCCTTCATTTTTGTTTGGGATATATAGCCACAGGGTTAACAGGATGATTCCCTCTAACCTCTGGCTTTGGATTAGGCTGTTATAAAAGTAAAACCTTCACAATCATGTGGTATATGCATGGCAAGCACTGTCAAGGAAAATAAATAGGAAGATTTTCTGAAATATGAAATTGAGACAGCATTTCACATTATTCGCTGAACACAAATTCTTCCTATTTTCAAGTCCCTTTTCCTAACCCATCAGTGCTTCTTTTTAACTCAAAGCATATATAATTCTCTGTCTACAGAATGAAAACAGCTTGACAAGTTATATTATTATCGAACGAAAAAAGCGCTACAACACTTAGAATCCTGGTATCAGGTGAAATAGATACGAAGCAATAACAATTTCATCTTACCCATCCATATAAAAGTTGAATTAATGTCAGTGGTGCGTATTAAGAATAAGGAATACATACTGCTGACTACGCTCATCAATCACAAGCAACAGTATCCTTGCTGGCACGCTTAGGTAAATACTCAATTGTGTAACAACCGTTTGTTGAACTAGTTTATTAAAAGATTTTTAAACTGGCACCTGTCGAAAAAATTCTTCCATCAGGGCCATGGTCCATCGGTAGTGCAGTTCCCAGGATTTTGCTGGATGGCTTATGTCTGCTGCGTGTAGAATCAAAGACATGGCTTTGGCTTTGTCTACCCTGTCAATTCAAGGACATGCTCCAATTATCTCAGAACAAAAACAACTATTTGAAGTCTTTTCTTGTACACGAGCTCATTTAAAAACTACATATAATGAACAGAATGGAAAATAACCTACCCCTCTGCCTGCTGTAGAGTATGTCTCATCGTTTTAATTTGTTGAAAATGACCCGACATGTCTGTAGACAAGACCATCTCAATGACCAAGCTACGCAACTCCCTATGAATAATTAAAAGCAAAATGACTGATTACAATTCATTTATTCTATGCATGGAACATTTCTTTAAGCAGTACTTGTTAATTTAAAACTTAACAACAGCATTGTTTTTATTACATTTTTAAAATCATTTAAATAAATAGTTAACAACTTCTGTATCATAATATTGTAAAGGGATTCTGTGGAAGCAGTGTACTTCAGAAAATGTTCTCTGCAATTATCACTTCAGGTCACACTATTTTGTAATTCTTTTCTATTGTATAAACTAAAATTACAGGCACTTCCATCACTCATTTTAAATCTGTTCCTATTTTTCAGCAGTTGAGTATTCAAAAAAAGTCATTCTCTGGGATCACCACCACACAGGAGAATATATTGGTGTATTTTATTACTGCCCTCATACTAATGCAGAGAAGGCACAACACTAAACTTAAGAAGACTCTGAAAACACTCAAAAGAGAAAGAAGTACTACACCTGAAACACTACGAACATAATGCCAGTATATGAACAATATGTCAAACTACCCTTCAATTCAAAACTGCCTCAATGCTTATTACACGAGCCAAAACAAATTCAGGATTTATAGTTCATCTGTATCTTAGCATTTGGCACAGAGATATGGGCTCGGCCATCAGCTTCCTATTAAATGAATATTAAAATAGTAAAATATTAATCATGTGAGAAATTGTACTAATTCGAATTGTATATGAAAGCTCATTTATTTTGTCAGTAATAAGTACTGATATGGAGAATTCTGTTTTTCCTGAGGTAGAGGATGTAGGCATGTAAGCCTTGCAGGAGTCAACTGGTTCTTTATTTACATGTTTTTAAAATGGCCTAGGGAGTTTTACGTGCAAAAGAGTACTGTTAATATATATACACGGGGGCTAATTTGCCACATTAAATCTTTGTTTATGTAGCATATATCTCCATAAGCACATCCCTAATCTTAAGGGTCTCCAAGTATAAATTACAACAGTAAAGTCCTACTTAAGTAATTCTCACTGACCTTTGATATTGCGTTCAGTCTTCGATTTACTTAACAACGCAGTTTCTTTCAAAGGAACACATTTTAAAGAGGTAAGTTTTCTTTAGGGCTCTTAGAATAGTTTTGATAATAACCTATCAACACTGCTTCTGAATCAAATTAACTGCATATTTAAGCTGATAATCCCCATTGATTTTTGTGTATTTGTTCCTGACTTGCTTTAATGTTAACTGGATACAGACTCAGCCCTCTCACTTCTGCTCAAATAATAACATGCAGCCATAGCAACTCGAGTTTAGAAAATGCATTACCTTATCTGACCTCATAATAAGAGGCTAATTAGGCTCAGCATTGTGAAACACTACTCTTTGCAAAACTGAAATAATTATCACTTCCATTCCTAGGAACTCTCCCTGACTGAACTTTCTTCTAGGAGTACTCAGAAATAAGCCCACTCCCACCACATAAGACACATACACAAGCAACATGTTGCTTCTGGTAGATTCACACCGTCATGGCAGGTTACAAACCCAAATTCATACCTCTGACACCTGAACGAGAATAAAACAATTTAGCACTGTCCTTCTCACACACTTCTGAAGATTTCAAGCCACTAAAACACTGCTTAATAGCAAAGGAGAGGCTCTCCGCCTACAGTCTGCAATTGTTTCCTGCCTGCACTCCCATCCTTCATCAACAGAGAGACAGAAAATACAGAACTGGCAGGGAAACATTAAATAAAGTTTTACTAGAGCCAAGGGAGCTCAGTCTACTGGCACTGCACAACAGATTACTCTTGGACTCACACCATTCCCAAGCTATCTCCATGGAGTCTCTCAACTTCCATGTTGAAGGAGAGAAAACACTGCCCACACTGTTAAGCAGTCCGCAGCTGAAAACATCGTGATAATACAGTCAGGGCTGCTGACATCACCACAGCCAAATGATACATAGGCATTGCTACCTTTCCCTCTGTGACCAGAAGCATGGCAGTATTCTTTACAGCACACAGCAATTTTTTGGAGCTCACAATTGGAAAAATGCTGTTTTTTTGTATATAGTATCCATTTTTCTCAAATAATTGGTCACATCCTTTGTTGTCGTGCTTTCTTAACTCTCCCATAACCATATACTGTATGCATATCTATAGTAGATGAAATATAATGTGAAAAAATGATATGAATGATGTTGTGATAAACAAGAGACAAGGAGTGGTACATGAATTTCTCCAGAAAGTTGTCAGCCAATAAACAGAAACCAATTTAACCTGGATTAATTTGTGACAATGACATTTAGTGAGTTGGGCACAGCTGGATCATTGAATTGAAACCACAGAACAGGCTAGGATGAACATAAGCAAGAACTGTAGACCTAAGGATCATCTTGCAAGTTATAGCAATCCTGCTTTCCTCAGACAGAAGACTCCCAAGGGAAGTTGTGAACGAGAAGCTGTTCATTATGCATTGCACACATCATACATTTTTAGTTAGTCTTCCTATAAAATAAGGCAATGTATCAATATGTGCTTCATGATGGAATGGTTTGAGACCTTTATACTGCCTGTCCACCTGTAACTGTTGATATAGCAAATGGGGTGCTAAAACACCATGTACCTAGTAAATCAAAGGAGAAAGGGGGAGAAAAATGGATCCCTTTTTAGTTCCTGGAGGGGCTGAGCAAGAGAAAAAAGTGAATATGGAAAACTGGAACATATTTTCAGAATTGAGAAGAGTGAGAAATAACTACAAATGTCACATGCATTATCCACAAAGGACATCCTCATTAGGATGCTGGCAGTGTTTTCCTGCTCAGACCCAAATCCTATGTTTTAAGCTTAATTGAAGATGACAGTTTATAAGTTCATTTATCTTCTTAACATTAACGTGTAGGAAAAAAACCTGAAATACTATAAAGCCATTCCCAGTCATTCTGCTTCATCTCCCTGAAATAATTAGCAGAACTACAATTTAAATAGGCAGGAGTATTAATTAAAAAAAAAAAATCCTGCAACTCAAAAAACCAGATCTGACAGTAGTCGTGAAATTAATTGGTGCGAGAAAGTACATTAAAAAGTCAAACAAATTATCATTTCAATTTACTACCAATTTGATTCACTACAAACTTCAAAACTGTTAGTCTAATAGCACGATTTACCATGTAGATCCAAGAAATTCACTTGAAGTAATTAGAAAACTGAAGAGCTTCTTTTAAGTAGCTAACAGAGTTGTCATTGCACCAATGAACATTTGTATCTGATGGCAGAGTAATAGGAATGGTTTTGAATATTAGAAACATATATCAAGAAATCACGATTTCCATGATTGACCATCTAAACTAAGTGTCAGGCTTCTATAGGTTGCACGTTATCAGTCAGACAATTTGGAAATTATGGCTTCCTTTGAAAGAACAAACTGAAAGTGTCCAAGTGACAAACTCTGTGTCCTGCTGTAGCTGCTTGAGCTTATTAGTCAGGTTTCACATACCTCTTCTAAATTGTACTTCTAAATTGTACTTCAAGGGGTAACGGTTATAAACTGAAAGAGGGTAAATTTAGACTAGATATAAGGAAGAAATTCTTCACTGTGAGGGTGGTGAGACACTGGAACGGGTTGCCCAGAGAAGTTGTGGATGCCCCCTCCCTGGAAGTATTCAAAGCCAGGCTGGATGGGGCTTTGGGCAATCTGGTCTGGTGGGAGGTGTCCTTGCCCATGGCAGGGGGGTTGGAACAAGATGATCTCTAAGGTCCCTTCCAACCTGAACCATTCTATGATTCTATGATTCTATGAATAGCCTCACAAAGGCGACCAGAAATTCTACTCTCTTTTTTCAAATTTCACAAAAATAAAATAAAATCCACCAGTAAATCCAAAGTGGTTTACAGTGAGAGGAGATTGAAAAGCAAGTGCAAGCACACCCAGTGTGTGGTTTAGCAACTTCTAAAGGAACATGATAGTCTGCCATGAGTTCAAAAAATACAAAGAAAAGAAATGCAACAGACAAGCAAAGGGTCCAGAATACAAAGTAAAAGAACTGTGAGAAGACCAGACTAAGTAGTATTTGCAGAGAAGAAAGTACTTCAAAAATGTGAAAATAGTCTATCACATTCCTCCCGTTATTCTGTTGCAGTCTGTCAGAGCAATATATTACAAACATCACATGCCTGGAAACCATAGGCTTCTCTTTCCATTAGGTAATATTTTCTTTCATCCTGTCACTCTTTTCCTCATGACACAGCAAAAGGGAATGACTGGAATGTGAAGTGCTAGCTGGCATCCAGATTTCTATTGGCTGGAGCAACTGCATGTTGCTGCAGGGATTCCCAAACTGCACTCATTCAGGGGGGTCTCTATTGACTAAGGATCCAAGACTGGGGAAGCAGAGAAATGTCTTCAAACCATCTTTGGTCCAGTCCTGAACTAAAATTTAACTGAGCCAGGAGGTCTGCCACTTTCTACATATTCTCTGGTAGAACAATGTATGAAATGACACCATTTGGGGACACATGCTCAAAGCAACTCATCTAAAGAATTGAAATTCATTACCTCTCCTACAACGATGATTTTAAAAGACAAAAAATACCAGCCCCTCATGGCTGCCTGCTGGCATGATCACTTTCTCCACATTCAATGGCTAGGATTACTCAAAATCTGCTCAAAAGGGTCACAGAGACGTATCAATCCTAACACTATCAGGCCCCAAACAATTCCCAACAGAGTAAGACTTGCTTATGTTGGTAATGAAGAACTGGGTTTATATAGGGATTATTGCTGAAGTTTAGGAAGATCTAGAGATCTTTCTCCGGAACTAAATTTACAATACAAACTTTATAATAACTAAATGCAAATGAGTATCCTCTGAGAAGAAATCCTGATGAGAACAAAAGTGTGTATGCTTCTCCTCTCACCTTTCCCTGAATAAAAAAAATTTAAAGAGCTTTAATATTAAGTATAGTGGAACATCTATAGAGAAATAATGAACTGAAAACCAAAAGGATAAGAAGACTTGTATTCAATAAAGTCTTTATTTAGGAATGTTCTGATCATGCAGATAAGTGAAATCACGTAAATCTACCATGTAACTCAGTCCTTCATCTGTAAACATAAACCATGCCAAAATTTACTCATATGCTGTATTTCTTTATAATTGTGTAGCTTTGTGAAAATATCAACAAAGCAAAGTACAGCTCTGTTATTTATGGTGGCATCATTTACAGTGGCAGACCTTCCCGGAAGCAAAGCATCTCTATCTGGATTCACAGTCCACCTATTTAAAAGTTAGTTTTAGTATTTCTGAATGATAATCACTATGGGTATGTCTACAGGAACACACAGAAGGCTCATATTTAAGGGCTATATGTCATGATCTATGCTATACAAATATAACGTGTTTTTTAATAACTGAGAAAATCATATCTCTAATACTTGCTGATTTTGTTCTTGATATTTGTGACATGTCAGTTATGATCCTGATTCTTTCAGCTGGTCAAATTTTCTTCAGCAAGTATATTAAAATTAAGAAGAAGAAGGAAAAAATGTGAGATTTCTGTAGCACTTCTGAACCTTTACCTTATTAATTTTGTACTTTCCAGATAATTAATTTTTTAATGCTTAACAAGATATGATTATGCTGTGCTACATTACACAGCTGAAATCTCGGAGGCAGTAGTGGTCAAGCTGGCAGCAGAGCGTGACTGCCCTGTGGTTTTAACCTACCACTAGACAAGGGTAACCTATCCCAACAGGCACAGTTCTGTGGTTTTCCTGAGTAACATCTGAGACATTGTCCACACAGTCCAACAATGTGCCTCAGCAAAGCAAAACCTCACTTGGAAAATTATTTGGCATGTTCCAAACAGCACTTCTTTACACCACAGCAGCTTTCCCAAGGCTCAAAATATCCATTGCTCCTTCTAGTGCCAAAAGTTTCTTCTTGCAATTTGAACTCTTAAAATAGTCTCTATAGAGAAGGCCAGGATTTCTTTGTTATTTTTAAATACCAGAATTCTTTTTGAATGTCTAAAGATGCCTTACCTCCAGTCATCTTTGGTTAAATTTGCCAGGATGTTCATCTCTTCTTCTTGCATTAGTCTATAAGCAGCACTTACATGATGATTTTCAAGAACAGAACGATCATTGTATAATATTGCAACATCTGACCTAGTGTTAAAAAAAGGCACAATTTTCAACAGCATCACAAGGATAGCACTGAAGAAGGAAGAACATTATTCTCTATGAGAACTATTGGCCACATATATATATCCAACTATGTTAATTTTTTCTATCAAATACTGATAAAGTTTCCATACTAACTGCATAAGAATATCATCATTACCATTGTACCATTGTATATTCATCTGTGTGGAAGTCATATTTTTAAATGTATAATATTTTATTTATATAATAAAACTTCAACAACAATCTGTGAGGCAAACCTAGAGCTTCTTGACTGTAGATACGACCACAAAGCAATACAAATGCTCAAATTAGGCTACTTAGAAGTACTCTTTGGTAATAGAATCATTTAAAATGCAATGCATTCACAAGAGAGGCGATCTACAAATAGAATGGGTATTAAGAAATTACCACCTCTATTTTGAGAGAGATGTGCTTTGGCTCATGTCACTCATATCGGAAAGAGCTGTAAATGTTAAAATGTTTAAAAACTTCAATTTCATACTTTATAAATGGATCCCATCTTTTATCAGAAAAGTAGCCAAACCTTGAGCCTCGAAACAGGAAGAAATGCAAAGAAGATATGTAACGCTGAATCTTGATTGCATTCAAGAACTTTATAAAGCCAGATCCTTAACATAAAGTCAGCATCCTCAACCACATCCTTTCCCTCATAATTAAACTTAAAATATAAAAATTACATGAAGATTTTTCAGAAATTTGCAATACAGATTTATTATTTATTCAGACTTTGTCAATTCTTGGGAACTTGTTTCCCCAAAACCTGACATGACTTGCTGCACAATCTCAGGTCTCCCCTCTCTGCCACTTTTCTCTTCTACTATTCGTGAGTATCTCAGCTTGGTCAGCTGAGCAGTCTGTACTAAAAGGCAGGTGTAATCACTTACCAGTGCAGCTTACTGTGATGTTAATAAGGTAAATTCAATCGCTTTTTCTGATGAGCAATAGTATATATTCAGTGTAAACACCCACACATACAGTATGGTATCAGTGAAACTAAAAATGGAAAGTTTACTTAGAAGGAACAAACCATATCCTACCAAAAAATGAGTATGTTTATGTCCATAATCTTACTAAAATCATGGAAAAACTAAGATTTACCAATCACATACATTTATGAAGCGCACTTTGGTCCACATGGCTAATCAAACCTAGTTTTATTCAGTGCTGAGCTTTGTTATGACTACAACAGCCTTTTCCAGGCAAAAGAAGCTTGGAATAACACCCTGGGATGTCACATCAGGGCCAATTCCACTAAGAGTAAAGAATGAGCTTCATCACAAAACAAATACCTCTTTGCGAGTATGTCAAACAGTGTAATTCATTTATTCAATTTCACGATACTTCAGAGCAAAATATTAAAGACAAAAATAGAAAAGTAATATAAATTTGGAACTACAAATTGGAGTTTATTTTTCCTTGACTATGATGAGGAAGAAAATAATTATGCCTTTATTTCAGCTGTATCTGGAATTCCATTATTGAAGGGCACAACTCATGTCACAAGTATGTCCTTGGTTTAATTATACTTAACTCGGGCACTTTATCTGTGTAGGTGATTGTAAGGACACTTCTGTTCAAAGTAATAGTGTTTCTTGTACAAATCTGTTTTGTTAGAACAACCCAGTGTTTTGCTGGGTTTTTTTATTCTTGTTTTTGAAGAGCAGGTAAAGCTGACTTCGCAACTGAGGATACTGAAAACAAAGTACAGTCTAGAGTGAGAGAACAATAAGACGCCCTGTACTACGGTATCAGGTGTACCACTTAACACTCAGTAAAGGACTGGTCACTGATTTTTCTTTGATAAGCTGAAAATATTTTAAGGTATATGCTGTTGTTCTGGACCAGAAACTACGACATGCTATGCCTGAATGAGAATGCAGTTAGCCAAACTTTCCGACTGGATTTCTTTATTATAACTACAGCAGATGTTGTCATCACATGCTGAGAGAGGACCCTTGGTAGGGATTTCTAAAGCTGTGCTTGAAGGTTTCTCCCTGCATACTGGACTCATAAAATCAGGAATGACCTGGCTACTTCCTGGCAGTATCAGTAAGGGGTAGGAAACAGCTCAGACAAATGAACAGCAGACTGGACTTGATACTTCAGAGACAACTTTTCTTACCTTGTCTGAATATGAAAATTGTTTGTGGTCCCAGTATGTTCATAATCATGGATGGCAGCTGCAAAGATCATTGCTAAAATTTCCAGTTCTGTGAGCCAGTGCTAATAAATGAAAAACAAACCTTAGTCATGTTTTCTTTAACAGCCTAATTCAGATTAACTGCAGAACTGGAAGTGTTCTGTGCTACCTTCAACAAACTTCTTGTGCTTATTAGGATGTCTCTAAGACAAAGTTAAAGCCTTTATGGTCACTAGCAAAGTAAATATTGTCAGCCAAAACACATAACCAGTTATTAAGAAAATTACATGGCGTACTTTGCCATTATTTTGGGTAGGAAGTATCTAACCTGCTAGGCAATATTTGAAACTTGCCAAATTATGGGAGATTCATCTAAAAACTTGACACAGAGCTAAAGTTGTAATTTATTTTTTAGTGAAAAAAGAAGACAGTTCACAATACTTTTTAGGTACAACTACCTTATTGAAATTAGGCTCATGGGAGGTTTTTCTGTTCTAAATTATATCATGCTTTGTGCTATCATATGACATTCAGCTAACTGAAAATGTAAAAATATGGTGCATAAAGTTAGTATACAGTTACACAGAACAAAAGACAAGACAGATCATCTTCTATACAAAATAATACAAACCCTAGTTTTATGCACTTTGATATCTCTTGCCAATTCAGGATTGTTCTGTTGTTAAATCACTGTTATATTATTTTTCAAGTTCTGTTTTCTTTAATGATAAAACAAGCTTCAGGAGAAAATTTACTCCATCTAAAAATGGGGGCAGAAGCATCATATGATAATAAGCCTGACGACGATTCTATGACATAGGACAGATTAAGTCAAATGACTGTCAGGTATTTCCATATATATTTCAGATTTTTCTTCTGTGTAAGTAAGCTTCTGTGCTAAAAGATCTAAGATTGATCTCCATCCTTTTGCACTCATTTATGCACGTAAATGTATAGGGCCTGCTCTGAAAGTAATGCCTCCTGTTTTATTATACTGGCTCGTGACATCAGAGGTGGATGTTGGTGGGATGGCAGTAGAGGTTGAACCTTCCCACCAGTATTCCATTCCATGTTGTTGCTGTGTGACAGATGGCAGCAGAGGGGCAGTCTCACCCAATGGGGTCTGACATGGAAGTGCAGATGAAGCAAAGGTGTGGAACTGAATTCCTCCATGAAAAAAAATGGCATCCATTGACATTCATCGATGCTTGCTGAACGTTTACAGAGACCAAACGGTGGATGTGAGCACAGTGAGACAGTGGTGGTGCATTTCAGGAGTGGCGGCAGTGATGTGAAGGACAAGCCACGTTCTGGACGGCCATGCACAGCTGTCACACCACGAAATGAAGAGCATTTTGACCAGCTTATGCGTGTGAATTGGCTAATGGTGGTGACTTTGTTGAAAAAGTGTTTTGTAGCTGAGAATTTGCTCTATCAAATCGTGTTATTGTGCTCTTTGCAGGTGTCATATTTTCCATGGAAATAGATAGGAGGCATTACTTTCAGAGCAACCGATATGCAATGGATGGATAAGGTGGATGGATAATATGCAATGTGATGGATAAGGTGCCAGAAGTGGTACCAATTTTTCAATAAAGAAAGGAAATAGTCAAAATTCAAAAGTTGTGTGAGAACAGTGAAATAGGTTATTCAGAGACCAAATGAGA
Organism: Penelope pileata; assembly: GCA_013396635.1. Classification (NCBI taxonomy): domain Eukaryota; kingdom Metazoa; phylum Chordata; class Aves; order Galliformes; family Cracidae; genus Penelope; species Penelope pileata. The sequence goes on along the minus strand of WBMW01001305.1, from coordinate 278,501 downwards.
CAGCCAAGGAACAAGAAGTACTGGCTGTTGGTGAAGCTGTATAGATTTTAAAAGGTCAAAACAGAGGAATGAGAATGTACTGTAAGCAGTTCTAAAAATGGAAATGATGACCTTCATAGTACTGTGTGTCAGAAGAAACTGGGCCATGACTCTTCCTGACTTTCACAATGTTTTCAACATACCAAATGGAATAGAAAGCCAGAAATTATTAATAACTAAAGCTAAACATAAACATTTTCTTTCAGACACATTTTCAAAGCTCAGCTTTTTTAGCAACCAAAATAATTGCTGGACAATTCATTTATATGTCAAGAGTGCTTCTTACAAACAATATCTATAGACTACACAGAATTTTCACAGCATACTGTATGAAAGCAAGTATTCTACATGCTGTAGCAGTACAGTCAAAATTCAGATCAGTATTAAAATCAGAGATTCAGAGAACTGTTTAGCTAAAGGATTTCTAAGGAAGCAGGAGGAAGCTTTTCGAGAGAAAATAAAAAGACATTTTTATGAAAGGAGTGTGAAAAGTAGGCTCTGGTATTTGGAGGTCTGACAGACTGCAAAGTGCTGGAACCTACTTCCCTCCTGGAAGATATTGTGCCATGCAAGTGTAACAACTGTCAGAAAAGAGCTCTTTGAGAGAGCTCTCTATTGAGAGATGTTTTGCAGAACTATAAATTGCTTGTAAGTAAATTAATGCATTTCAACTTTTCATGAACTCCGGTTCTAACTATTTTTTTAAACAAGGTTGGATTAAAACATGAGTAAGAATGGGAGTCTCACAATACATTTGTTGACAGCAAAGACATTTTTTCCTTTCATTTGAGCAATACAGGTACGTGGGAGGAGAAAAGGGATGGTGGGAAGATGATCGATGACTCAAAAGTTCTTTACAAGACGTATTCCCTGGGACTTGGATTCTTAAATCTTTGTAAAGACGAAGACTTCATAAATGCTAGCTTGAGATATATATTTCAGTTGTGTCATCTGGGATTTAATCTCTTGGAGAAGTTAACGGATTGCCTGCCATCTGTGACATCTAACTTCCTAACACACATTGATCTGAAGTAGCTGAATCTTGTTTCTTAAGATAGACAGCCAATATCTTCTGGAAAATACAATGATCATTTTATTTCTATAAATGAGACAATGGAAATGTGTTATTCTTCACTGAAATCTTCCTAAAGGCTTGTGGAGAATCAAAAGATATGACCAGCCTAACTTTTGCCAAATGGTGAAATATGTCTGTGCCCATAACAGATATATGTATGACCTCCAAATCATGAAATCATGGAAAGGATTTTCTAAAACAACTTTTTCTAACATTTCCTTTATGTCTTTCAGAAGTGAACAAGCAAAACAGCCATTCTTTGCTGTCAGGATCAGTTCCTTAAGAAACAACAAAAGCACAAGAATTTCAAATCACATTGCAGTCTGCAAAACTCAGAGGAATGTGATATACAGTTGCATCAAATTGATTCCAGTCCAACTATGTGCTAGGCAGCATAGCAGAATTAAAATAGGTATTACAAGGGACACACTCTGAAAACAATTAGATTGAGAAGCCAACTTCAAATTGTTACTATTAGGGTTCAGTAAGGCTGTAATTAACCAGGCAACAGCAAAGAAAGAAAGAAAAAAAGTTAAGCGGAACATTTGTGCATGATAATGATGAATTCTCAGACTGCAAATGACATTTGGACAGAAATACTTTCCAAGCTGTGGAATCACTAGGCCTTCTTTCAAACACTGATTTCTATAAATGTTCCTTCTGCCTGGCAAACTGCATCTGTTTGAAAGCACTCTTGACTAAGTGGTGTCCTAGTTAGATAACTTTCCAAGAACTTCCCAATATCGTAATTCAGCAATTCAACTGAGAATATCTAGAAAGTGGCCTAATTTTGTAGGAATATTTTGTACAGGTATTGCAAGATCAATGAGTTTTTACAGCAAAGTAACAGCACCGAAGTTTATGCTTTTCTGCAAATAGTTGTCCAAATCACATCCAAGTGCAGTTATGAAATTAAATTACCTATATTGAAAACCTTGAGTTGGTGAGGCCTTTCTCAATCTCATGTGTACCTGGTGGAATAGCAGATACTTAAATACAAAACAGATTCCTTACTCAGCATTCAGAGACTCCTGACGTGTGTTGTAAAGTTGTTTAATCAATGGCTAACATCCCAAATTGACTGGAGTAGCTCACAAAGTTCAAACCTCGTTCTGGCATCACAAAGGAAATCTGGAATACTATTGTCTTTTTTGAAGGGGATAAAAGCACAGCTGCAACAGGCCAAAGTGATGTTTATAATGACGTTTGTAATCTGTAATTCTGCAAAGGGATTTTTCTCCCTGTTAAACTGCTTATCCTGCAACAGAGACATGCCTCACATGACTTAATGCTTGCTCTTGATCTCAAAGTAGAAGACAAGGCTAGGATACAAGCCATGATGCATTCAAGCTTTTTCTTTTATTAAAGTATTTGTTATAGGTGAACATCTAATACAACAGCTTGGTTTGGACTTAGAGAGTTGTCTAGCCCATTCTTCAGTCTCATATGGAAGTCCTTTCTCAAGAAAAATGTCTCACTGTCAAAGGGAGTCTTGGCTGGTGAAGACTCCATACTTCACTCTACATGTGGTACTTGCATTAAAATGTAGCTTGAAAACCTTGACTATTAGAAGTAAAAAGCGTTAACCACAGAATTAATTATTACAATGCCTAGAGACCTGCTCTTGTCTCTGCTGAAGCTGATGACAAAGCTTTCAGGTAGAAAAGGCTTAACATAAGTGAATGACTGTTATTTGCTGTCTATATGTTGAAGCACAAACATTTAGAGTCAGCCTGAAAATTTTCCTTTCCAAGAGACTTACGGAATTGTTTCATGGATCTACAAATAAAAATCAGATACTATAATTTTGGCTTTTTAAAATAAAAACAGAAAAGGGTGCACTCATAGTGAAGACATATCATCACAAGGCCACTGACAGAAATGCCCATTCACTTCCAGTCAGTATTTACTTTTGTCTAGCAAACTGACAGTGAGGACACTCCCACTGCTGGTGTTAAATCAAATGAGTGTTTAAAGTAAAAATGTTTGCACAGACTGATTTCAGATCCTGAAGCCAACACAAAAGAATACTGCGATATTGCAATAGTGCAAGGCAATGGCAGTTTCCTGCCTAATATAGGCATATACAGCATGCAAGAGCAGTCCTAGATAAGGTTATGAACCAAAAGAAAAGCAGCTCAGTGTTTGAGTACGCCTGCACAGATTCAGTGTATCATTCAACAGCCAAGACTTCAGCAGATACTAAAGTTTCCTTGCCTGATCACACCTCCCAGGTTCCAATGTGGAAGTGGAAAATTCTCACATGCCCACTCCTGCAGATCTATCTATTTTAGTATGATATACACTGCCCAGGCCCAGCCAATGAAAAGCAAAAAAAGTTTAACAGGGATTTTTTTTCCCTTTTTCTCCTCCACATCAAGAGATTTCCAAGCTGGAAGAATTGTTAAAACTACATGAAGTTCACAGCCCAAATGGTAGCTTGGAATCTCTCTCTCTGCATAATTTTCAAGGGAGCTTTTGCTAAAGACACACATACACATTTATCCAAATCATCAGAGAGTCTGCAAAAATAAGTAAATTGACCTTTGTAGTATTTCTTACCATGATACCAGTGTGAATCATTATGTAATGCACAGTTTGAGTAACATCAGCTGCATGGATCAAATTGTGATATGGATTTTTGTATTTGCTGTAACCAACCTCAAGAGCTTCAGCAAATGTAATAAGATTGGGAACAGGGATCTGGGGAGGAAGCAAAAATTAAAATAAATGCTTTTTCCTGCAACAACTGCAAACTTAATCATCCAATAAATAAACTACAAATAAGTACATCACAGAATTTAGTTAACAACAAAAGAAGAATTTAAAACATAAAGGATTAAAATCTAATACGCATCTAGAAGTCTTCAGCCAGTTCTTGTAGATGTTATATCCTGCTGCATACACCATGCACAGCATGCAGTTAGTGTACAAGAGGAACCATCAACTAAATAGTTTTAAGAGGTTGCTGTCTGTACAAAAAGATTGCTCATATAAGAAAGATATGAGAAATAGGATTCTAACAATAGGATAATTTCTTTTTCTTTATCGACTTTACATTGCCTGAGACAAGATTTCTTGAATCTGACAGTCTTCACTCCCTTCCTCCTATTTCCTTCAAGGAACGTATGAAGTACAGGTAATACCTGGCCCCATTTTAACCCCATATAACGAAATGACATTTTCCTTAAGATTTTTTCTTCTTTATTTAAAAGCCCTGCAAGGTAAACACTGAGACTGAGAATGGGCTTGGGCTTAAGCCCACTGAGCCACAAATATTGTGTACTTTCTATGTGTGCTGTTAATGTAGGCTCTGATGAGGCTCAGACTTCAATTATCCAGAGCACTCCTGGGATAAGCTGAGTTTGGTTATTGTATAAGTCAAATTATTCAAAGCAACTTCAAGATGAGCCAGCCTCTTCAAATGGAGCATGAAGTTTTGCAGTGGAGAGGTTTTGAACTGTACCGAAACTTTACTTCAGTAATACTATAATGATAAACTTGATAGTTTGATTCAGTTTTTTATCTCAGCCTTTCAAAGTTTTTTAGAAATACTCCATATTGTATTGCAACACCCTGCAAACACCATCTAGAAGCAGTCTTCTCATTATATATCACCAAAGTTGGTTAGGAGAAGAAGGTTCAGCTGAAACTCCTCCACTTTTGGCCAACACACCATGAACTAGACTATGAAAAGAGTACTCAGGACTAACTACAGTTTTTTGCCGTATTAGGAACCTTTCTTCCATCTGCCTATTTCATACATTTAATGCTTACAGCATTTAACTGCTCAAGAGCAACGTCCCATCCCGAACTGCCTTGACATGGTTCTACATAGCATTCAGTTTCTTTGGCTACAGAAACATTTCCATGCTCTGGGAAAAGTTCATTTAGTGTAACTATTGGTATATTATTATGTTCAATTTGCCATATTCAATGAAATTCTGCACTGCACTGTACAATAAAATACAATTTCAAACACACCCTGGCTTTCTTATATTTTAAATATGATATACTTATTTTTGCATGCATATTTTTACCAGTGGGTAGTTTCTGACCTTGAAACGGCTCAAAAGGTCATATCGGGTAAACAGCTCATACATCATAAATTTCAGACTGTGCTCTCCACTTGCTTCATTTAGGGCAAATACGTCAAAAGACCATTTATCAACATCCTGTATGTGTGGGGAAAAGAACATAAAGTTTCAATCTGTTCAAGTAGCTTTCCAGCTAATCACTGGAAAAGATATTTTGGGGTTTTTTGGGGGGGAAGAAGGGAGATGAGGAGAAATTGATGATTTTTTGTTGTCCAAGTCTTTCAAACTCTTCTTGTAGATAATGCCTTAATGACTATTTCAATACTAATGACAAAGATCATTGCGCCAGTTATGAATAAAATACTTTGTAACATGAGATATGCAAATTCGTACACTTCAAATCAAAGGCTTTAAGCTTTCCAATTTAACATTCAATGTAAAAAATTTTCAGTAAAACCTGATGAAGCTAATGTGACTATCCATCCTGTAAACACTATGCAATGTTATTAAAACTATAGCTATATAGCAATTTGAGAATAACATAGTTGTGCCAGGCTTTCAGCAGAAAAATTGAGGTACCACATTCTTTCTCAGGACATATCATTCTTTATTGCACATGTAGCCATAGTCACTTCTACTATTATAAAAGACTGACTTTCACAATAGACTGGTAAACTACAGTGTCGCTTTAAATTCACAGAAATACTGCACTCATTTCATAAGCTGCAACTTCTTTTATTAGCCCTATACCAACATCACTCCTCCTTTTTCTTTCCTAAAAAGAAAACAAATGCTGCTGTCTGAGACACTCATTACCATACTGGTGGGAGCTGATACAACCATGACTCTCACATTTTCATAAACAGTTCTATACAAATTTTATCCTATTGCTCTAATAACACCTAAATGAAATAACAACTAAACAGTGAAACAATAAACAGAATCATATGCTATTTTTGAATTTTTAACTATTAAATTCTGTTCTGTGTGTTCAGTTCTGCAGCACTAAATGTGTCAGGGTATGTTCTGTAGAAAAGCTTATTTTACCCAAAAAGTCACTAAAAATAAGTACTAAAACATTCACATTCCATAACAATTAAACTTATTTCACCTTAAATGTTACAATCACTTCTGCTGGGTAAGCCAAACCAACCATGCTAGAAGTTCTTCGGTACATCCTAAAAGAACAAATAAAATATTCAGTAAGAGCATTCCATTAAAAAGTATTGGAACAATTTCTCATTTTGTTTAGTCATTTTTCATGATCTGTGAAAATTATACTAAGCTCCTTGAGGGTCTGATCCCAAAGATGACACACACATTTTTATGAACTTATGAGAAAACCCTCCCTGCTGATGTATTTTTGTTTTACATTTGTGCAGTCTTTGGCACACTTTTTCATGTAGAAGTTTCCAAGATGTAAAGTTAATTCCCAGAATTTTCCAAAGTCCAGATTTCATTACAAATGTTGAAGTCTCATCTGGGTTTCTGTACAGAAAAATATAAAGATTGCACAATTTGAATCCTATAACCAGTCTTAAAGATTTGCTTCAAGCTTATCCCATCATTTAAGGAATCTTTGGCAACACACCCTGAAGCTAAATGTAATACTTGCAACAGTCAGAAAACAAAGCTCTCACCTTTCCACAAAAATCCCCGCCTGTACAGCATGCACAATGCTTCGGAATTTAGGCTTTTCTTCAGGTCTCCTCTTCACTATTCCCATTTCCCTTGTGAATGTAGAAGCTAACCAATCCCGTACTTCCAGCGGGACCGAATCCGACTGGATGTCAGAGAGCTCATCTTCAGTGTCCAGCAGCCTCCTACAAAAAATTAATAAGAGGCAACTGAGAAGATGGCAGACAGAAGCGAAAGGAGTATGGACATACGAAAAGCTAACAAAACTTAATTTAACAGGAGCAAATGTTGTCTGCAGAATTAAATCAGTGTATCACTGAATGTCTTCACTGATAGAAGGCCTCCAGGAACGCAGGCATAGCAAGTGTCTTCCCTCGTTCCCCTGTTCACATTCCAGAATGTAAAAAAATGCAAAACATTCAAGGAAAGGCAAGTAAAAGGTTTTCCACAAAGATGTCACAGCTTTGGTGAACTGGAGTGTAATAATGAGTTATAAAATCCTGAGGAGAGCTTTAAAAGAGTGACTGGCATGAACACTGGTAGAAAGAGGGATGCTACTGTAACAAACAACACCAGAGACCAATCTGATCTGCCTTCCAACAGGGTACAGAAAAAGTTTTCATATTTACACGCAAAGTAAATTATATTATGCAACAACACTATGATGAATGAGTTTTAGTGAACAGCCAGCATACATGTTCATTGCATTAACCTTCTGCAATGAAAGCACTAATGAGAAGGAATTTCTCCTGCTTTGAGATCAATACCCCTATTGAAGGGTTGGTAACAAAATCATAACAGTAAATATATAATCTGGATTACAAATCAGCTGTCAAAGATCTTAAATCATTTAAAAAGTTAGAAAATCTATGTATACCTTATGCAGAATAGAGAAAGTCTTAAGAAGAAACTTTGCTTAAACAGAACTGCAGATTGATTTACTTAGAAGAAGCAAGTAACTAAAATATTCTCCAAAACAGACTCAACACTACACAGGCTCAATTCTACACTTCTACAAACCTAGTAGAAGTAGAAACATCACTTTTTTCTTGCTCTTACTCGCTCACATCACTCAGTCTTCTGGAGTTTTCCAAGAATCAAATTTCTTATTTATTCTGATAATAAGTTTTCCTTCATGGAATTGTGCAAGAAACTCCAGAGGCAGGATGATCTGAACGTATGCAAAGCATGCCAACCATTTAAAATATTTTATTAAAACTAGTACCGGTTGAATTGCAGGTATTATCTAATGACATAGATCTATTTCTCTGGTGATGTCTTTCTGAAACTGCTTGAGTCTCCATGAACTGGACACAAAGCATGGGTGGACAAAGTACCTTTGAGTGTGAATTGCTTACATCTAACTCTGATGATTCTTCCTCCTACGTGTGCACTCTCTCATCTGTTTTCAGCAGCTCTTTCACATTTTTTGTTTTGTTTCCCTTCATCACTATTTTGAAATCCTTGCCTAATCCAGGTCTTCTCTGGCATATAGAGGAACTGAACAAAAACAGGAATGGTGAGGAAAACCCTGAATACCATAGAGTTCAAAGGAATCCACATGTAAATCTAATATTATCTGAGGGATTGTAGTGTGATGCTTCGTAGGAAGCATGATGCCAGATAACATATAAATTATTTAAGATCTGTGGAGCATTTGTGTACATCTGCTCTATTTTCAATTTCAGCAACTCATCTGGCTGGCAGGATATTTTGTGGGAGTACTCAACCAGGATTTAAAAAAAAAATAAAAATCCATAAATTCTCCCAGCAACACTGCTTACTGAAAGAACAGTAGTTCCTATTTTTTAGGGATATAAAATTGTCATATTACAAAGACTCTTCAACAGAGAGTGCAAGAGCAGAATAGACAAGAATTGTATTTTTCTAGCAATAGGGAACCAGTTAGATGTGAGTAATTAAATTTGGAGGAGCAAGACTGATGCAAGAGAAAGAATTTGGGCAAATGATATTGCAAAACTGAACCAAGGCTGAGACTGCCAACAGGTCAAAAGCTATAGATTGATTTTATTTCCCAAATAAAAAACTATGTTATAGTCCACTTAAATCCCGACTAGACTAACACTGTTATTAAATGCCCCTGCAGAAATCAGTATATATATATATATATATATTTTCCTGAGGAATACCTGGCATTTGATGAAGTATAATAAGAAATAAACCTTATAATTTCTAAAACATTTTTATAAGCATTCAAAAGACATGAAATTATTCCAGCAAGAAAAGGACCACTGGCATTGGGCTGTCTCAGAGCCTGCTGTGGGAATAATCCACATCACGCCTATGGCACAAAGAACTTTATGTTAGTTTGCTGTAGTCTGGTGTAGATTCAAATTCGGGACCACATCTCAAACTTTGCAGATATGAATTAAAACTATCAAGACACACTTCAGCTTCTCTGATCTTTTTAAACATTCATTTGTAAAGCAGGAGGACTAATCAGTCTGTGTATGACAGTGACAGGAGTTACTTTATGAAGACGCCACAAAGAAATCAGAACTGAATGAAATGGTTATTTAACCAAGCTCTTCATTTTCTTGAACACTCCAGGATTTTTCATGACACCATTCCTTTCTGACAAGAGATGACCAAACAATGTTTTATGTGAGAGACAGTTTAAGTGTGTCTTGCTCCTAGTGAGATAAGTAGGAAAGCAACTGTAACACAAAATTCTGTTGTAAACACAATCCTTTGTGCCAGCTCTGACAGATCTCTCGGTTTAGAATACATTCGACATATAACCTTAATAACTTCTCAAAAAAAATTAGTTTTTTTCAAACGCTCAACTGAAACAACATTTAAGGAGAGGAAGCAAGTGCTAATAGGTATCTGTTATCTACGAGTCCGTATATCTTCCTGACCTTCTGAAAATTAACAATTCATATCGGGGAAAATTACTCATGACAAATGCATTGTTAGAAATGGCCTTTGAATAAATTCACTAATTACTGCCATTATTCAGTAATTACAGGGACAGAGCTCATATATAGATCTATACAGTTGAATAAATGGATGGCTAGACGGATCTATAATATGATGGTAATTTTTTTTTAGGAAAGGAAATAAATTTGGCTATATATTGCACCATACAAACTACGCTTAATTATTACAAACTGTCAGAATCCAATATTGAACTGATTTCATAGTTCGTTACTTTTGTCTACTTGTATTCATCCATTGCAACTTTGATTAAAAAATGTACCATTTTCAATTGCATTTCCATGGGTGTGGATGGCATACGTATGCCATCTTGTGGATTCTGCAAAATATATCTTTAATTGTTCACCTTTTATTTACTGATTATGAAAACACTTATTTGAAATAACCTAGATAAAGTAAATCTATACCTTGTAACATAAAGCCTCAAATTGTTTTATCAGTACTTTTAGTTATTATTTACAAAATGCACATATAAATTTTACTAAAAGTAAGACAATCTTCAGTAGAAGTAGCAGTACTCACACAAATTTACAAGAGGAACTAACAGTATTTCACCACTTACTTATATTAGTAGCAAAAATTAGCTTTTGAATCCAGCTGAATCCAGGTTTTGTTTTTGATGAGCCATCATCTTTTTTTCTAACACAGATGTTGGTTTCATGTTAGAGCCTTCTGAATCTTGGCTGCTGGCCAAGGGTCTATGTCTGCAAAACATTGTACCAAGTAGATGACCGAGCCCCTTTTTCCTACACACCTGTCCCTCTTGCTACCAGAACTAAACAGAAACAAAGGCTGGCTCTTCTAGAAGAATTATTCTGCCATCACTTGGGTGCAACTACTGAGCATTATGTCATCATTATTGCTTTGAAGAAATTCTACAATGCAACACTTTCCATAATTACTGGAAAAAAAGTAATGCTCAAAAGAGTATATTAAGAACATTTTTATTCCTGAGCTTTTATATTCCTGATCTTTTAATGTATATCTACTTAGAACTGACAGCTTTAAAGAGCTTCAGTAAAATCAATGAATCAATAAGAAATTATTGGTGTTTGGGTTTTGCATAATGAAAGTTATTATTGTCCAGATAAAAGGAAAAAACATATCTATAAATTCTGCATTCTTCAATTCTATTATTACGTAGACTTCTTGCTTTAATCTGCTGCTTCATGAATCATAGGTGAATAGGTAAACTATTTTTACAGGTGATTATTCAGGACATCTTTACATTAAAAAAGGGGAGGAGGAGGGAGGATGAAATGGTATCAAAAAATGGGGTCAAGTCAGAGACAAACATTGCTAAACCACTGAGCTTGCTGCCAAACGTTGCAGGTTTTTGTAGCCTTTTGCAATATAGAACTTTACATAGGTCCAAAAATGCCATTGCATCACAGATGTCAAACACAAGGATAGAACCTCCAGCTTGGGAAATATTTGGAGTGAAGCGATTGCAAGATCCACAGTCTCATCCTCCAAACCAACAAGATGGAAGCTCTGGCATGGTGGGCATTTACTATCTATATTAGAGCTACATAGCTGTTCTGTGAAGTCAGCCTCCAAGTAAAACTGTATCAAGACAAATCCCACTGAACTGCAAAGCATGAACTCCAATAGTTCAGCTGAATTAAATACATATTAATTTACCAAGGCATATAATTTAGCTTTTTATCCCCTAAAGATAAGGAAAACTTAAAAATGCTAACAAATGAACAAAAAAGCTCTAACAGAATGTGAGCCACAGAAAGTACTTTTTCTTTAATATAAAGTCAGATTTTTAGGGTTACATACACTTATTTTGCCCGTATGTCATTAGCCTATTAAGTAGATGCAATATGTGGAAGAGATATGTGTGGGAAGGAGAGGGGGTGGTTTAGGTTATTTAATTCTATTCATTCCAGGAGTGGAGCTCCCATTGACAGTAGTGGGAATATATAAGATATGGCCCATGGTGTTTCAGCTTAGCAATCAATTAGTATTGCAGTCATAGTAACTAATAACCTGATCTTGTCATAGTGCTGTGTTTTTCTGTCAAAAGTAATTCTTCAAAATTTAAGTAGCGATCATTTCTAGCTCTTTTTCATTTAATCAGAATTTTAAATATAGTAATGGACTAGTCAGAAGTACACTTCTTTTCCCTTAGGAATATATCAGATGTACCATGGAGAAGAAAGAAAAGCAAATGAGAAAAAAAAAAAAAATTAGATAATGGCTAAGGGGAGGGAGAGGAACCATCAATGCCAATCAGTTGTTCTGCCTAACGGAGATGGTGAAACATTTCAAAGAACACAACCATGCATTATGAGGGCCAGGGGAAGAACTAGGGAAGGAGGTACTAGCTCATCACCATTTAGCCAATTAATCAAGATAATCAACACCTTGACAGTAAATTGATCAAAGTCCTCTTCTTGGTCTAGAATGCAGAAGGTAAAGAATTTGTAGCCCAAATAGACGATTCACATTTTTATCAATTATTTGTGTTGTAGTGTCTCACTATCTTCACGACTGAGCATGAATCAATACATTTTATCAGTATTTACATCCTCTGTAGTCTGGTACAATTTCCAGTTATTTTCAGTAAAAGATTCTCTTGACTTCCACTGAAGATAAGCAAACTGCAAAAATGATTGTGGTGTACTATTGGTATATAAAAGTCTTTCTGAATAAACAATGAATTAGCCAACATGTTGCACGCTTAAAATTTAGCCCATTCTCCAAAGAATTGTCCTCAGATTTAGAACTATCAATTAATTACAATATACGCCAAAGACTCTGGATGAAATACAATTATGACAGCAGATAACTAATGGATGGATGAAGGGCCATTGTTACTGGAAACATTCACTTTTTGATGTATACTGACTTTCAGTTACCTTTTCTATGCAGAAATACAGATCTACATACCAAATAATCTTAAGATTCAAGTCACGATATCCATGATTAAAAAAAATACAATTTTTTCAGGAGTATATCTGTAATACTATGTATTTTCCTGTTTTTAATCAATTTCTTTACTGTAGTGTTCTGGAAGCTCTGTAAGACAGAGACTACTGCAGGGCATGACACTCAAATTAATTGACATCAATAATTTTGAGGTAGAAAAATTCAATAACTTCTGAAAAGAGATGTAAGCCATTTATTAAATATCCTAACTAAACTGATCAGCAGATTTTTAGTCAAACAGATTTTCAGTAACTTTAGATTTTATTTTTTATATGTAATTTTGACACTGCTTTAAGTTATTCTTTCAGAAAAACGTTAGGTTAGTACAAAAGGTTTTGAATGTTTATTTCAAGTTTTTATACAGTTGAAATACACTGAATTAATTTCATCACAATAAAATTTTTCTCAAGGATTTCTAAGTATTATTTATAGAATCAATGGATGAACTGAATGATTTTCGTCAAATGACACATTTATTACTGACAAAGCAACTTCAGGCAATGTATATTTAAGGATAGGTTGGTTATAGAGAACAGCAATGCACACTCACATCAAGCTTGTCTGATCACGAATACTTAAGATTAACTACATGCTTAAATAATTCTTACTTCCAATATCCCCTCTACTAAGTCATCTCAGAGAAGAACCATAAAGTCCACTTTTTTTCATCTGTCTGGCAAATAATCACCAAATAGGGCATCCTGTTCCACTTGTTTTATACTTGTATCATTAGACAGATTATGATTCACAAAGTTAACTGGATTTTGTATGCTACATGTGAGTGGGACCAGAATGCACATGGCCCCATAACATCAAGCAACCAGCTCCTGATGTGAGATGCTAAGCAGCAGCTGCTCCATGCTGATTTAGAGGTAGCTCAGTCTTGCAACACCAATACAAAATATAATTTGTGAAAATGAAACAACAAAGAAATGCAAAGATGGAGCCTTCACTGAATTTCATTCTTGTTTAAAATACCTAGAAGCTGGTATATCGATGGCCATAACAGTGAAAAAAGACACAAGGGTTTCAAATAAGTATATCAGTTAATTATTTTTTTGGAAATATTAATTACTAGTCTCAGACAAAGCAGCTGCCATGGATTCACTCTGTTGCAGTACTGAGAACCTTGAAATCACCAGGCAACAGCCTTCTCGTGCTTGCAAATGCAAACAAAGTTGTGTGCTGAAGATTGCCCAAGAAATCATAGAGACCATTCAGCATCCAAAGGGGGGCTGTAAGAAAGGACAGACTCTTCAGCAGGATCTGTTGTGATAGGACAAGGGGAAATGGTTTCAAACTAAAACAAGGGAGATTTAGGTTGGATATAAGGAAAATGTTCCTTTTGATAAGGATAGTGAAGCAGTGGAACAGGTTGCCCAGACAGGTGGTGGATACCTCATCCCTGCAGACATTCAAGGTCAGGCTGGACAGGGCTCTGTGCAACCTGATCTACCTGTAGGTATCCCTGTTCATTGCAGGGGTGTTGGACTAGATGACCTTTGGGTATTCCTTCCAACTCAAACAATTCTATAATTCTAAGAACTGGCTACACTGATTGTTCCTCACCTTGGAATCTCTGGGAAGCAGGAGAAATTCTCACTGAGTTGCAGGACTGTTGCTAAGCTCTATTCATGTTCCCATTACACAGAGCTCTGTCAGCACCAGCATCTAGCCAAAACTGAGCTCCTCTCTTTTCTCTTAGACTCTATACAACAAAGATAGACATGTGCATGTTCCCATCACAACTACTCCTGTGGTGCGCTCTCAGGGGTCGTGTAGACATTTGGTGACACGAAGTGATGTTAACTCTAACTTGCAAATGGCATGATCACAATTTAAAGCATCTCCCCTTTGTCTGCAAATTGACGATCTACTCGTCTCTGCTTTAATTCTGGCAGCAGCAGAAATACTTGGTGCATTGCTGGAGCAGTGCACTGGCAATTCAGTATAGTCCTAGGTGTTTAGTATAACAGCAGTCACACAGACTGGGTTTAATTATCTCCTGTCTCACCAAGTTTATACATATCAGAATGTGAACGTTTTTTAATAAGAGGTTTTTCTCGAAAAGGACTGTGTTTACTGCTATAATATCATTGAAATACCTTCAGTATTTCCAGACCTCTCATGCAAACAGATGACGCATATTATTATAACACCACTTACCCTTATAGGGATTTCTTTTCTTCTTCAAGAATGTGGCAATGACTTGTATTTGTTGTTTTTTTCTTGTTGAATCAAACAAAGAACCTCAAAGCAATTGCTAGCTATGTACAACAGATCTAATTCATAAATTATTGAAACATGGTCTCTTCAAAGTCAAAAGTTGTCAAAACGTTGAGGTCTTTTAGAAGGGTATTACACAGTCTGAAACAAGCTAATATCAATGTATGGAACTGAAACTGCACAGATAAATATCTCCCTGAAATCGAGCCTATTTTCTAAAATATTAAAGCCAATTAAAAGTAAAAAAAAAAAACCCTTTTTAAAAAAAATAAAATCAAAAAAAAAAAAAAAAAAAAAAAAAAAAAAAAAAAAAGACCTTAACTGGAACAAAATATTCTGACTTCATGCAGAACAACTTAAAAATGTTCTCCACGATAAGTTTAAAAATTCAGGGGTATTTGGCTTCCAAATGCTTTTTTTAAAATTTTGTAATTTCCACCTACATTTTATTTGACTTGTTTTCTTCTCACTTAGCAGAAATAAAAGAGCTGTGTTTACATGGAATGGAACATCTGTCCTCACTGAATTATCAGGCTGTATTTATTTCCTGTTTGACTCTAGAAATCCTTCTTCCACTACCTCAAGCCAAGTGTCAGGTACTAACGGGGAAAATTCTGCAAGACTTGTCAGAATTATTTATAACGCCTATTGAGTAAGTTTGAACTTCTTCCACAGAGGAGATCTGCTGAGAGGCTGGAACTGTGAGAGGTTCACTGATTATTTTCAGCTGACAGTGAGCCTCTGCTCCAGTGACCCCAGTGCTAGTTTTCTTTCCAGGAAGTGTCTAGTGTGGCTTACAATATTCAGTACTGACAGGTGTAGCAGTCCTAAAAAGTGTTTGTTAAAAAAGCTTGTTAATTAACATGGGGCCACAGATAATGAAGCTCAGAGAAAAGCAGCACTTACCTGATTTCTCTGTGCTTTACAACTTCCCATCAACTCAGAACCTTTCATGCAGGACATTGAAAATCACTGCCCCAAATCAATTTTCCATAACTTCAGGATGTTATTCCTACTGCCTGGCTAGTTTAAGGAATCTGATGCCAGAATACCATAACTAAAACCTGTTGTGTTACTTCTCTGCCTTTTCCTCAATCCAACTGCATATAATTTTAGGAAGAGCTTGTATGGATATGAATATGTGCATGTAGTTTTTAAGAATGCTATCTTATTCTCAGACTACAGGCCACAGCAGAGAGCAACAGAGCAGCACAGAGAAGGAAAGTGAGAGAACCTTTGGAAATGCTCCTTTCTCAGCTAAAGTATTGGAATTCTATAGCCCATTTCCAGCTGACGGCTGTATGCTAAATGAAGATTTAAGGTGCTGTCAGCTAACGTGCCTGCATGTATTTGTATGTGCACATACAACTTTATAAAATGATACAGGCTTTTCAATCAAAATAAATCAACCTCAAAGTAACAATATACAGAAAAAAGTGGATTTCTCCTACTATAAGAATTTGAAACTGGTCACTGAAAAAAGCTGAGGCTTATAAAAAGTGTTTTTGCTAGAAAATGTCTGAGTTTCACTTTTAAGTAGTACAAATGGTTCCCCAGAGCTGTGGAAGAGGCCAGGATCTTCCTTGATCCTTGGCTATGTTACTGAACATGTGAGATACTTTGTACTTGGCTCTCTTCACTGACTTCAATTTTGATTTACCTTTTTGTTTTTTTCATCTCTGTTCCTGCAAAGAACAGCAGAACGTCCTTCAAGAGAGTGTGGGTGGGACTGCTCGTCCACACGTGGCTGAACAAGCACCATCTGTGTTTGTGCTGTGCATCAACCTCTGGCTGCAGCCAAGGGTTGCACTCTAACTCTCCTATGAATCAGTTGTTAAGTTCCTAATGAGAGGATGCATTCCTGTACTTTTCTTATCTATCCCAGGCCTTAAAGCTTGCAGAGATAGTTCCAGATTAGAAGTATTCCTTCCAATTTTATTATTTATTTATTTTTTTGGTTGTTTAAAAGGACATAAATCATAATGGAAAGATGTGTTGGATGGTTGCTCCATTCAGGCGGCTGGCTGAAGTTGAGGCCTTCCTCTTCTTGGATGAGTAAGCAATGGTTCAGTAAATTAACCAGGACAAAACTCAGGGCTCAAACATTGGCTTAAAATAGAAACCATGGGTATTTTCATGTGAGTTGAAGGTACTTTGTACTGAACTTTTGGTCCTAAGCCTGCAATACGTTGTACAACCAGACATCATTGCATTTTCTGACTTGTAAGTAGAATCTCAGAAACTATTATATTCTGATAAAGTATGGAAATTCCTTCTGGTGCCTACTTAATAATAGCGATCAATACTCAGTTTTCCTCACTGTTCTGTTAGATGTACTAGTTGTTATTGGTCCACGCTGTTGCAATTACTCTTATCAATACAACAATCCATATATAAGAAAATTCGCTGAGTTCAGTTGAACTTTGCAATGCATAGAAGTGAATATTCAGGCTCAACAAGAACGGGCCGTTCTGTTTATGATCTAAATTATTATTTCTAATCTACTAATGGATACACTTAAGCCAGTTCCAGACTCCCAACAGCAGTAGCTCTGTGTAGGACAAAGAAGCTGTATCATTTGGTAGGTAGTAGGAAAAAAACCACACAAGCTATCTCCAGGCCTAATCACCATTTGACTTGCTACACTGCTTTTCTTACTAAAGAATTAGCTTCCCAGAAGCAGGAGAGAATTTCTCTGTGAGTTTACCTTTAAACGTTTTAGCACAGATTTAGACTACAGGAATACCGCCCATGCTAGTCAAAATGTGATTATCTTTGCAGTTTGCCATGCAAAAGAGCTTACTATGAAAGTACCACTGAAGACTATAGTTTCTCTTTGCTGCACAACAGCATTGTACATAATATTTTACAATGAAGAAGAGGAGGCTCAGCCTGTTTTCTACCCATAAATTTAACACAAAGACCACCAGGTCCGAACAGTGCATCACTCTACATCTACATCTAGTAGAGACTGTATTAGTCCAAAGACTGAAAACAAACTCAAATAATATAAATCAAAATGAAGAATATGGAGTGTAAAGTACAAAACTCTAAGAATAAGAGAATAAAAGTTGAAAAATAGATTTCATTAAAGTTATTTCATTTTTAACTATTATTCATTCCATAACTAACATGGGCAAAGAAAACTGCTTTATATATATATATATATATATATATATATACACAGACACTTCAGAAAAATAGCTGTAGGTATGGAAGGAGATACATAAACCATATGCTGAATGTGTATTTATATAGAGAATGATACCAAACTTTTGTAGGTTTACGAGTTCAGTTTGTGGTTGTGTTGGAGAAGTATACAATTAGTCACAACAAAACCAGCCGTCTGTCTCATGTTTGTTTGATTTTCTTTCTGACTTACTAGAGTGAAAAATCAGATTGCTCTGCAAATATTGGATGCAATAAACAAATAAAATTAAATGCTGTGCATTGAAACAGAGAAGAGTAAAAGTTTTATATACATACAGAATTTTTGAAAACACCTAAATAATCACCGCTATGAAATCATAATGCCCCTAAGGCTAAGAAAATAGCCTGAGAATGGCAAAAATCTTCTAAACCACTATAAAAATATGCATATTTATTTTCATTTGGGCAGTTTTCTAATCCTGCCATTAAGTCCTATGAGGGCAATTAGCTTATTTAAAGATTTTCTTACAGTAAAAATAATGCACCTGCTGCTGCTGAAAACTACTTATTTTCAGGTGTACTAATTTTCTCCGTGTATGAAATTTCTTTTACTTTTCTTGATACTCCCACACAGAGCTAGAAAGACTGGGTTCCTCATTATAATTATACTATTTGTTTCAATAAAGGCCTCATTTTAGAAACTAAAATTTTTCATAGTCCTGGTGCTACTACTCGGAAAGAGATATGAGTACTGTACCCATTTAACCACCATGCTTGGGAGGTGCGTGGAAGGAGTAATCATAACTGTTCTATGTCCTTGCCCCCAGCTGACTGTGAAGCTATGACACAGCTCCTGTGGTTGTTAATGCAAAATACACAGTGAAGCTCTGCTCAATGGTGGTGACAGGAAATTGCACAATGCAGAGGTGAGGACCTAGATCTTCCAAAGCTTCCTGAGAACTTGAGCTGTGTCAACAGAATTTACACTTAGAACTATTAATGGAAAATAAAATTTTGTGGTGCTGTTGTGGTAATATAAGCCTGAAGATAAGTTTGTTGATCTTTTCTTAATACATCTCCCTAAGGAACTTTATCAATTTAACTACAAATACAAATACAAACTAATGTAAATCCACAAACCAATCATTGATTCAATACAAAAGAAGCTAGATTAACTTAAATCAGTCAGCAAAACTGAAATAATTATATCCGCAATGGTATACAACCTGAATTAACTGCAAGCATTTTATTTCATGCAACTTTCACAAGGCCCAGCTGCCTTGGAACTCACACTATGTGGTTACACAGAATCATAGAATGACTTGGGTTGAAAGGGACCTTGAAGACCATTCAGTTCCAACCCCCTGCCACAGACAGGGTTGCCACCTCCCAGATCAGGCTGTCCAAGGCCCCATCCAATGTGGCCTTGAATGCTTCCATGGATGGGGCATCTGCAGCTTCTCTGGGCAGCCTGTTCCAGCACCTCACCAGCTTCTGCGTAAAAAAATTCCACCTAATATCTGACCTAAATCTCCCCTCTTTTAGTCTAAAACCAATCACCTCCCTCTCTCTGCTGGCCGCCCTTCCTTTAATGCAGCCCAGGATACTGTTGGCCTCCTGGTTGCAAGCACACACTGCTGGCTCATGTCCAGATTTTCAGGACCAGAATCCCCAAGTCCTTCTCTGCAGGGCTACTCTGAATGAGTTCTTCTCCCAGTCTGTACATATAGCTAGGATTGCCCCGACCAAAGTGTAGTTCCTTGCACTTGGCTTTGCTGAATCTCATTAGGTTCTTGTGGGCCCACTTCTCAAGCTTGTTTGCCCAAGTCTGTTCACTTCAGCTTAATTTAACTGAGTTTGTAAACATGTGAGCCCTTTCAAAGTCACTGAGATTTCTGATGCTTTTCAAGTTGTGTATTTAACGTGGGATCACTAGCAACATGTCTGACAGTGTTCCTAAAAGCAATGTTGTGGCTGACAGGCTGCTCAGGAAGTCTCACCACAGTTTTATCATCTTTTACAGAACTGAACAGGCAGTTTCTCTAAGAGAAGGACACCAGTATAAGTGATTTTGCTTACTCAGTCTGTAGTATAATCTGGGAAAAACAGAGCATTGGTACCAGCTTCGTTTGCTATTGTTTTCATCCTTCTGTTTCCAAATTGTTAGGCTTTCTATTGCCCAATAGATGATGCTGCAAATTACAGACTGGCAAGGTTTGGTGTATGAATCATGCACATCGGAGGAAACAGGAAAAAGTTAGAGCCACAGATTATGTGCAGTATCAAATCTGCAGACTCACAAGAAGAAAGAAAGAATGAGACAGTTAGGTCCATGCAATAATTAGTATGATGGCAGACTTCCTAAATGTCATATGGAATTGAGACTAGACATAGTGTGCCTGCTTCAGCAGTATTGAAGGTTTGGCAGACTATTTTACAAGAACATTGTGCTTAGAAAAGGACTTTAAGAGGCTAGCACATTGGAATAAAACTGTGTTAGCTAGCTAACATCAATTATAATACATATCTTAAAATTCTTTCAAGAAGCCAGCTACTTAGAACTTCTAATTTCAGAGAACACACATTAAAGATGATTGCCAGTAACACTGCCAGTAACAACAATCATAAACAAAGCATCAAATACGATAAATCACAGCTTTTCGTAAACTTATGTATTTAGAGGCCAGATTACAATATTCTGACTCATTTCTGCAAGCATTTCATTCCCAAACAGCTCATTTTTTCAGTAACACAGTCCTCAGCATAATTATCAGTATGTGGCCTTTGCGGGAAAGACAATCTATCATCCATCCTTCAGAAAATACTTATGAGTTTATAATGTGGGCATTTGACACGTGAGGAAGACAAAAACTAAGCAAACTCTCCAGACAATGGTTACATCTGACCTTTGGAATCTTACACGCTTTAACCTTGTCACTAAGAAACCTAAAAGCCACATATTATTCTTTTGATTTGCAGAGACCTTCAGCTCACATCAGTTACAACTGCATGCAAAGACTAGATCTCTAAAACGTAACTCCCAAATTTCCTTTCTTTTTTTTTAAACTAAAATGGCTTTAAACTGAACGACGGTAGGCTTAGAATAAATATAAGGAAGAAATTCTTTACTCAGAAGGTGGTGAGGCTGCCCAGCACAGGCTTCCCAGAGAAGCTGCGGATGCCCCAACCTAGGAGGCATTCAAGGTCAGATTGGACGGGGCCCAGGGCAGCCTGATCTAGTGGAAGATGTCCCTGCCCACAGGAGGGGGGCTGGAACTAGATGGTTATTAAGGTCCTTCTCAACCCAAGCCATTCTACAATTTCGTTCTTCTCTCAGACTTACCTGGTTTCATCAATATATACTGCCTCCAGCACAGATGCTGCATATTCAATGTTCTTTTTTAAATCCACCACATTAATGTCACCTTTCTCCAGCTGCTTCACCAAGCATCGTAATCTGTGAAAAAGAAAAATAAATATGTCAGTGTGTTGCTTATATCAAATTTTACTAACAGCTTTTCTATCTGGAATATTGGAAGCAATGCAATAGCCACTGTTGAGGAAAGAGACCCTCAATGCATCTCCTCTTCTTCTTTTTTTTTTTTTTTAAATCTGGTTTTAGAACACACATACAAATGATCAACTGCTCATTCTTTACAGCTTGCCAAATATGTAAGGTCCATTTAGAAAAGACAGTAAGTCAGAAAGGACTCAATAACTATGATCAGAGCTATTTTATATTAATTTGTGACACTGCTATGATGCCTAAGTCTCCAATTTTGTTTAAATACCAAACAAAGCTATGCAAGTTGTCATACTATGATTTTTCTTTGCTTAAAAGGTCAGCTATATTTTTAATAGCCACTACATACAGACTTTGCTTCATTTCAATGTCTTTATTTTTATTTGGGCCTCCAGTATGTTTTTCCTTCAGAATAAGAATTAGCATGAGCTAATGTGGAGTTCCATTGCTCTGTGTTTACAGAAAATTCATCATTATACCAGAAGAAAGGTGGTGCCTATGGCATTGGAAAAATCCAAATATTTTCCCAAGTGTGCTTTAGCTTTTAATTTTGAGAACATTCTTTTACATTACAAACATGGAAACGCCCAAAAGAGATTTTGTAATGCATCGACTCATGCCTCTGTGGCAATGCACTTACACAGATAAATTACTTGAAAATCAGATTCCTCTTAAACTCTTTGATGAGAACACTTCTGACACTGCTCAGCTCAACCATATGGAGAAGTGACAGCACTAGTGCAATAAAAATTCATCAGTAAATCCGTGGAGTTGTGACTAAAAGGATGTTTAGAGCAGCATGGGGATTTTCTTCTTTCTGTGCTGCATCTCTGTGCTGAAATGATCTCCCGTTTTGTATCATGCAAGGCAGATTTTTGTAATTAAAAATACATTTCTATTACATACATCACGATTACATACGTTATTATTTTAACAATTTTCACAGAATAATCTTTTTTATGTGTATGAAATCTGAAAAAAAAGTGAAACTAACATTTAGTTTAAAAGTGCGTTGAAATTAAGTGAGCACTAAATGACTGCTTTCAAAAAAATCAGATGTGAAAAAACCTATAATAGAAAATTAATATAAACAATACAAAAATTAACAGAAATAATGAACAAATTAATAGAAGAAATAGGTTAATGAAATTACAGCAGTCTGATGTCCATTCATTTTTATTAGCATATAAAACATTTCATTCGACCTCATTAAAATGTATGAATTTTTTAAAAATGAAGCAGTGTTTAGACAAATCTCTCAGAACCTTGGAAAGTGTTATTCCATCTTAAAACCACCTTCACATTTTTCCCATATATTTATTTGGACTTAAGCATAATTTTAGCATATGGAGTTTTAAAAGACCTCCTTCCTCAGTTCTTCAAAGTCTTATTTCAATTGAAGTTACTATAGCACATAGCACAAAGGGCTCTTAGCAAGCATAATTGCTTGTTATCTTACACAGTGCACTGCATATAAATGGAATGGGAAATTCAGAGCTTTTTTTTTTTTCTCAGGGGATTGAGGTGGGTGGCTGAAATACTGTGGGAGTGCATCTCCTACGCAGAAACAACCTTATGCATGGGAAGCATTCCTAGGACTTAGTTCCCTCCATCTCAGAGCACCTATTGACTGAAGAAGCTAATTCACTGAATAGACGCTCAGCTGGCAGTACTCAGCACGTACACAGTAGCTCTCCTGAGAGGTCTGCTCCTCAGTAACATGTGCACCTGCATACACACCTTCTCCTGAGCACCAACACCAAGATGCCCAGCTGAGGCTGCCAGCACCACTGCCACAACTTGCCAGTAATTTTACCTTTTGCACTGTTCCCTTGGTGTCAGGCTGAACGTGTCTGAAAACTGCACTTTCTGAGGTGGAAGGGTAAACTGATTTAAAAACGCATCTCTTCATAAGAGGGGAACCAGGCTGGAGTACAACAATCATGGTTCAAAATGGCTTAAAACCCTACGATTTCCAGTAGTGTGTTTTGCTCTTAATTATATGGCTCTGTTTCCTTTGAGCATAGATCAAATGACAGATATGTGGAATTATTTTTATGCTTGCAGGAGGAATGGAGACCCAGAGGGAGCCTGTAAGCCATGATGACCTTGCAATGTCTTACTGCACAGGTGGTAGTCAGCTGATGCAGCTTGCCCTGTAGCTATCCTTCTTACTCTAGGAGGAATGCAGAACAGAATAACACAGCAGAAAATTTGGAAAAGCTGCTCAGGCAAAGTTAAAATGATTCTGAAGAGGTTACAGAGCCACACGAAGACAGAACTCGTACAATTCAGAGCTGACCTGGTCACTTCTTGAATCCACGCTGTGCAGGCACGTCCTCAAGAGTGCCTGCAGCTGACTCGCTGTCACTCTGCCAGAGAACCACAGGATAATTTTGGTTGGAGGAGACTCCAACCTGGTTCAAGACCTTGCTCAAAGCAGGGCCAGCCTCAAAGTTAGATGTAATTCCAAAGTTAGACAAAACTGCAACAAGGCTTTTCCACGTGGACTTGGAATATTCTTTAGCATGGAGATTCCACAAACTCTGCGGGCAACCAGTTTCAGCATTTAATCAGCCTCACTGTGAGTTATTTAATCCTCAACATCCAATTGGAACGTCCTTGGTGGCAACTTGCACCCAGTGGCCCTCATCATTTGCTGTGCACTGCCAAGAAAGTCTTGGCTCCGTCTGTGGTGTAAATTCCCACTAGCAAGCTGGAGACAGCAGTAAAATACCCCCACAGCGTTTCCAATCGGACATTTGGGAATCCTGCCCAGTGATAGTCATGAGGTCTACCCCAAAGCTAGAATAATGGACTTCCTAAGCAGCTACGTTAATTAACTGAGTTATAACAATATATGAATGGTCTGTATATACTCAAAATGCTATGCTTTAAAGGAAAACAGCCAAAGATCCAGAGAAGACATTTCAGTGATGTGACTGAATATTCTTTACCAACAATGTTATCTTGGTCAAAAACAAATACATCAATTTATAAGACAAAACAGCAAGTGTTAAAATACTTGTAGCACAGCATTCTGCAAAACAAAGAACGTTTGGTAAAAAGAAGGATGGAGGAAAAGAGCTAAAAAATGATGTTTACTGCATCTGCATTGGAGAGGATTTATTTTTGCTTGTTTTTTTTGAATTAAGTGTAATAAGTGGAAAAGAAACAGGAGAAATACAATTAGAAAACTTGATATGCTACTTAAAATTGGAGCTATTCGTATGATCCTGCCTGTGAAATGTGCTACTAAGAAATAACAGCAATGAGAAAAACTGGAGGAGCAGATAACTGTGAAATAGAAAAATGAACTGTTTTGAGGAATGAAGAAAACTACTCAGAGCTACTATGACACAACTTGAAAGAAATAGATTTGTGGAGAGAAAGAAACAGCTTACAGTTCTCAGAACAACTGACAACTACAGCTATCAGTCCCAGTTTGTAGGGGTGAAGGAGACATCTGCAAGTAATAAAGTGAATGGGTGGAGAACCATCTTCTGTCCTATCGGATAAACACCACTTACAGCCTGCAGGAGTAAAAAGTGTTACGGACACCGCAAGCATACTTTGCTCCCACCTGCCTTTGGCAGTGAGCAGGGGCAGGGCTTGCCCAGCCCTCACCCTTGTGCCTCTGACACCTCTGTCCAGCTGTGGGTAGTAAGTTCTGAGGCCCATCCAGCTCCATGGCAAACCAGGAGAAAACGAGGATCCAACTGGAAGTAGAAGTTGTATGCTCTTGATTAACAATATCAAATCAATGACTCAGTTGTTCCCATTAAAATCTTGTCCTTACCTCACACTTGAATTAAAGTTTTAAGAGATGTAACTTTCAGGGGTTGTAGAGTTAACTGAGGGCAGACTTTAGGTTATTTGAGAAGGCTTCCTATAATAGTTCCAGTAACTAAGGGGGGGAGAAAGGAAGATAAGAAATCAGTAATTAAAAAAGGGTTTTTGCAATATCTTCATGAGAAAACGTTTTCTTCTATGGAATCAAGCAAAATT
Source organism: Penelope pileata (assembly GCA_013396635.1). Classification (NCBI taxonomy): domain Eukaryota; kingdom Metazoa; phylum Chordata; class Aves; order Galliformes; family Cracidae; genus Penelope; species Penelope pileata. Next base: position 252,904 of record WBMW01001305.1, on the reverse strand, counting down.
CAACAAATACAGAAAAATATGGATGGAAATACTGAAACTGTCCTGAACAAAGATTGAAAAGATTACAAAGAAAGGTGCCAGGGACAGGTTTATTAAAAAGAGAGATTGTTAGGTAGAGAGGCAAACGACAGTTTCAATTTCAGATGTTGAAGGCTGCCTCTTCCTTTTCCAAGGGAAAATTATCAATGATAACTAAGAATAAATGAAAGTCAAAGGATCATCTTAACATTCTTCAGGAATCAGAGGAGGAAAATTGAACCTGAAGTTAACTTCCAAACCTGGCAGAATCCCTTTTGTCTGCTTTCCCAGACTGCCCTGATCTGCCAGCCTATCCTCCCCACTGCCAAGCACTGAAAAGTATCAGCTTTCTAAACTACACATCTGGACTTAAAACTGTTTTGGAAACTTTGTACAAAATAGTTGGCTTTTGCAACAGATCGTATTAAAGGGAAAGTGAAGTAAACTGTAAAAGTAAACCATAAATAAACCTTGTTTCCTATTATTTTGAAGTTAATAGAAGTCACAGTTGAAGGATGGACAATGAATACATTGATAACTATTGGAAAATAAAATTTGCTAATTAATAATATGCTAAAAATGCTTATGGTAATTTCAGAAAAAAGATTTATTTTTATTAATGTTCAATAATCACAATGTCATTTTAAAAATGATCTGTCTTGTTTAAGTCAAGTAAAATTACAAGTTGTAAATCATTATGTTTCCATGAACCGGTCAAGAAAATCCTTGCTGTGCGCCAAATGTTTTAATTCCTTGAAAAGGTGATGAGCAAGTACTGACAACATGTTAAAAAGAGTAAGGACAGAACAAACAATTACTTTCCTCTAAATGGTAATTTCATATTTTGTTTGGACAATTTAATATTGACTAAGAAAATTAAGTTGATAATTGTAATTGTTATTACACAAGTGATCTGACCCTCTAAATGAACATACTAAGCTAAAAATGGGCTGGTATGTAATGTTAATTGAAAGTAAGGAGGAGGAGATAAACCACATTCTGCCAATCTGGTTAGTTACAGTTTAAACACCAGAAGTTTTTTTAAAAACTTAGGAGAAGTGGGAAACTTTTCTCTGGAACTATCTAAAATTAAAACCAGAGCACCATGCAGCTATCTGTAGTGGTTCTCAAAATAACAAGCTGAACAATTTTCACAGCCCATACAAACCATTGCTCATCCAATAGTTCCTCAGGTTTCAAAGGCAGAAGTTACATCCTCATTCAAACGTGAACAATCTGAAAAAGGACCAATATCCAGCAGCTCCACAGCACTAGCTATGGAAAGTTCAGCTCATTTATTTAAATCAACCCAATCCCAGAATCCAATCTTACATACCTGAACACTTAAGATTCAAGAAAAAAAATGTATATTTTTCTAAGAACATGCATGAAAAAAAAATTATATCTAAATAATCTAGTTCCTTTGACAAATATTTTATAACAACGTAGATCAGAAACAGAAAACAAATTGTAATAATAACAATGAATCGTACAAAGTCCACACTCTCACTTCTTCAAGCCAAAAATCAAAATAACTTAAGGGTTACTAGAAATCTTCTATTATAATGGCAAAGGCTGTAATTCCCTTTCTGCATGTTTGCTGCAGGATGGAAAACAAATATCCTCTATGAAACAGGAAAACCATGGATATATGATATTTGTTGTAATATTTTTAATACATGGCTATGAAAAACTAGATCATATGAATGGATAAGAGGCACTGGGAAAATATCCAAAATATGCTAACAAAGATTCAGGAACGATCCCTTTGGTTAGCCACTCCCATTCACCCACTCCCACCTGCAGCTACAACATGACCAACTTACATGTCTTCACAACAACTAACTTTTACTTCAAGGTTTTTTACACTAAGGAAAATACGCTGACATGCGGATGCTTTGCCAGTCAAGGCAGGGCTTAACAAGTCAATGGAGAGCGAGGATTAGAACTGATGGCTCCTTATCCAGATCTTGATGTGCATCTCACTTCCCTGAAACTAAAACAAATGCAGTTGCCTAATATTTCTTTTAATTAGAGGTGCTGTGTCTCAATAAATTCTGATACTGAGAAACGCAAGAAAGATATATTATGCTTTTGGTTCTGCAAATGTGTTTCATGACACAACTTCTCAGTCACTCCTGTGTCTGAGCATATGCACAGGAAGCCTTGTGGTTGCTGAGCGTTTCACGAATCACAATTTGTTTCGTGATTATTTTAAGCACTATGAGTGGTACACACTGATCTGTAATTATGATTCAGTCATTGGAAAATAAATATTGAATATGCTGGCAATTCAGCCAACATTTTGATATAGCACAACTTCATTCCCATATTGAAGAATTAAGATAGAAAATCTGCAGCTATAAAACACACTGAAAGCTACACTTTCTTAATGAATAAACCTGCATTTTCATGGTGATAGAATTGTCTTTGCTGTTTAAATATTGATCATGTTTACGCAAGATGAAGTGGTTTCCTTCAGGCAGGCATTCTCCATCAGGCTTCAATTCATTTTACCTTAATCTATATATTTTCATAGCATTAACACTGTAACACCGTGTAAATATTGCTATTTGCATCTCATTTAGTAACAAGGTCAAGTGTGTTTAAATGCTTAATCAAAATTTAGTCAAAATTCCCAAGTTTTCTTTAGCATCTAGCTGAAATCACACAAAGCCAAAGAGTCTCACATTTTCCACCTGAAATCACAACTGATCCAAGTTCTGTAAAGCATTTTTGAATTATTGCATAACTCAACAAACCTGATCAAACATGCTGCACGTCCCTGAGATGTCTCAGTGATGCTGAATATTTGCTGTTTGCAGTTCTGTAACCTTTCACTATCATCTTCATCACCATCAGCAGCTGCCCTGGAGAGAAGCCCCAGAGAAGGCTCATCTGGGACTCTGTTGCGCTGCTCTTCCCTGTTGTTTCGCTCTCTCCCTGCCCCTCCCCATCATTCCCCCAAAACTCAAAATGTGTGCATCTGTACACATCAAAGATACAGAATGAAAAGTGTTTCACAGAAGCTTTAAGCATCTTTCAAACACTTCTCACACTTCCATCAATGAATCATCATTAATGTTAATTTGATTCCTCTGTTCAATTGCTTTCCAGATTGAAACTTAATGAAAACATCTTCAAACAATTCAATGTGTACACACATTCAAGTGTTTGTCTTTTATTAGATCCAACTAGTAACCAACAAGTCTCTTCGTACCCCAAACTCTCCCATTATCTCATATTCCCAACTCACAATCAATCCATGAAATCAAAGACAAATAATGCATATTCTATACGATCGGTAAATTGCAAATAATCCTTTGAATGGCTTTAGATAAACCTTTATGTTTGTCTGAAGGTTGACATTTGATCTGTAATGTTCCCCTGAATTGTATATACACTATACAGAGTGCTAGCTAAAGCTATTTCATCTTGAAATGAAATGGACACGAACAGTCTGTATGTCTCAAAGTCTTAATCAAAATCTAGCTAACTTCATTATCAAGAACAAGCTGTGAAGTCAATGTAAACTCATCACCTGCCAAAAATCATGCTTGAAAATGATGGAAGACTTTCAGCTAGTCTTACTTGCTGAAGTTAATGTGATAAACTCACAGAAAAGGCACGTACCCCTTATTCCCCACAGACATTTTAAAAGCTTTATTTTTGCTGCAAACAGCAGCTTTGAGCACAGTGAGCAAAGAAGCTGCTAAGAGGCAGAAGTTAAGCCACTAAATCTTCCTAAGCAGTCCCCTGAATTCTTTTTAATAATAATTTCATGGCAGGAGAAAGAAATCTATCCAAATAGATTACCTCACAGAGATATCCTTCCCATGACATCTGTGTGTTGGCTCTACATTCCAGCACAAAATTTGTATCCAGACCTCTGGACCACTGGAAATTATCAGAGGAGTGCAGACCTGGCAGAGCTCACTGTCTGTGCCTCAGAGGAACTCAGTTATCCCTGCCTCACAGCAGCTCTACACGGCCGCTCCACCTCAGGTACTTGTAAGAAAGACCATGACCTATTTCTGATCCATGGATGGTCAGAGTCATAGGACAGATGGTATCTGCTGTTTTAAAAGAGTTCCTGCTAGAAAGCATTTCTCCATACAACAGTATTCCCCCATGTTCCCTATGTGCACAGCACTGCTATGTTCCCTATGTTACACAGTACTGCTAGAAACTGTTTTGCTTTAGGTACTCCTGAAACTCATAGATTAAGTAGTATCTCCTCATGCAGTGGTATCTTATCATCTTATCAAATATCACAGAATGACAAGGGTTTGTAAATGTATCTCTCATCAGTCTCTTTTATTCTGTCTCTCCTCTCATTCACCCTGAAGTCACTAGCATAGAGGGGACGGTATACCCATGCTGAGACAACATGCTCAGAATCAGAAAATCTGGGTTTAAGAACATGGATACTCATCCTCCAAAACAGCATGCAAAGAGGCAGAAAGTTCTTTCAGAAACATTACGAACAAGCTATCATGTAATAAGCCAATTCATGTTCTTTCATTTGAGACCACATTAACCAGAATTGGTACTGGAAACATTTTCTAGACTTCTACTAAGAATGTATGTTGCTGTCATTGTAAAGGCTTTTGAAAGCATTTTTAGGCAATTTCTGTGATTGTTAAAGGCAGAAGATTGGTATGTGCTAGGCACTAAAAATAACATAATTGTGCAATGATTGGAGAATCTTCACCTATGACACTTATCACGGTTTCTTCTCCCTGATAAAGTAAAGTATGAGCAAACAGCCCAGGAAACAACCTTCATTAACATTAAGATTAATACTTTATACTGCAACTTCTCTATCAAATCAAACTGTATTAAATACAACATATTCCGTTAGTTAACATTTTGATTTCTTAAAGATAACTATTAGAACTAGGACAGAAATTCCCTGCAGAATACCACAGGACAATATATAAAAATGTGGCCAAATCTTCACAGCCAAAATTTCTGGTAACAAATAAATTTTGTTGTATGTGCAGTTCTGCTGTCAGGTTAGTCTGTTCAGCTGGCCTAACGGGAGCAGTACATGTGCCCATGCCTTCAACACAACTGTAAACTGTTATCATTCAAGCTTCAGCTTGCCATTTGGTTTAGAAGTCCCTTATTCCTACTTACAATGAAAATTCAGAAATTGAAGCACCAAAATATAAAGGTTATACTTTCAACATATAAGGTAATTATGCTTTCCAGATGGGATGACAGGGTCATTTTTCTTTTGAATTCTGTTTTTAAAGTATGTCATGAGGAACAAAGCACAGATCTCTATTTATTGAGAAATAATTGTGAAGTGTAAAAAATACAAATATTTTCATTTTGAAGTATCGTGGACTACTGAATAAAGTCTAAAATCACTTAAGAGTCACTCTACCCTGCCTAAAATGTTTTAGAAAAAATGGCAGCACCTTAATTCAGATGTCTTTTTACTGAATAATTAATAGATTCAACACGTCCATTTTCAATAGAATATTTTTTTCATTCAAAAAACAGAGCAAGACATAAATGCTTCAGCACAAAAACTATAGTAATTACAGTACAATTTTGCTGTAAAATCATTACTATCTCAGTGGTTCTAAAGGAAGAATAGAGTACATGTAACGTATATAACAATGTAAAAATATGAATAAGGGTTTTATTTCAAATTGTAATACTGCAATTGAAATGAAGAGAATTAAAAACAAAGTAGGAGATGCTAGAATCCAGCACAGTATGTAATGTGTAAAACTAACTTCTTGTATTCGGAATTGTTAAAAATAAATGTTCTGCTGAAGAATTGCCAAATCAAAGTACTTCAAAGCAGATCTTGATAATGAGAAGTAGAACATTAGAAAAGCTTAAACACTCTTGAGAACTATATAAATGTTTAAAAGAGGAAAGAATCAATCAGATGAAGTTTCCTCTATATACTTTAAGTAGGATGAAATGTAACATGACCAATCTTACATACGGGATTTACTCACATCAGAAACTAAATTTGAATTAATGTCAGGTGTGAAACTGAAATTTACTGTTTGTCCTCGAATAGCTTCAGCTTGAATACTTCAGGACAAGTAGAACTAAAAGATATAAGTCCCTGGAACTTGTCAGGAAGAATATTCCCCCAAAAAAGTTTTGAACAATATCATTTTCAACTCGTTATACAGCATATAGTATACAGGCTATATGCATACTGTCTTTGGTTCAGCAAACAATTGTGACAAGAATTGTGGAAAACCAAATAAAAAATAGTTTGTAGTGAATATCTGGTACAGAGCTATCGTTGTTCTCAGCCTGGGAAGCATCTGATACCTCCATACGCAGGGTTCAGGCTTTGTAGATCTGGGAAGGTAAACTGGATTTGAGGCTGGTGCTGAGGCTAGTAGTAACAGTCTCCCCTGTTTCTTCTGCTCCTGCGTGGCCGTAGTTAATAAAAACAATCTGATAAACTGTGAGGGTGTTATGCAGAAAGTAGCAAACTGCAGCCTGGCTCTTATTTACAGGACTCCATGATGTCAGAGGCCATTGTCCTTGCTATAGAATTGCCTACATTTTTCTCTACTGCTTATAAGAAAATTTCAAAAGCAGTTTTTAATAACATAAAATTCTATTCTTAATTTCTTTGCATTTCTAGGTCTCAGAAATTAAAATCTGAATTTCAAGGTGACGATAGTACGACATCCCTAAATACACTCCTCTGGGGATGTGGAATGTAATCTGAAAAGTTCAGCTCTGTTATGGTCATGACTAACAGAACTGTTAAGTAGTGCTTCATTTTTCATAGCCCCATTGAATAAATCACTATCCTTCAGTCTCTCTGCAAAGTCACGACATTCCTTCCAAGTAAGAACCTGGTTACCATTGAATTTTAAAATAGAAAACCAGTGAAGTTCTTGAGCCTATATCATAAGGTAGTGTTCATCTACACTTACTAAGGATTTAGGAAAAGCTTATGTGTATAAGAAGTAGTAAACGTGACTTGAAATCAAAATAGTCAGTAAAACAGTTTGCTAGAAAGATTTAGAAAGCGTAACTGCATACTGTGATTTGTCTCTCATAATCTCAAACAACACACTTGTGTTTTCCATTGTTTTTCAATTCTCCTATCTTCTTATTTTTATTGGAATCCTCATTTGTTAAATTAAATTATTCACTTTCACCTAAAATAACATCACTCAGAGAAGTAAACCAGTAGAGCAAGAAGAAGTAAACCCAAGAGCAAGCAAGCTGTTATACCGTTGTAATCAATCCAGGCCTTGATCGTCAGAGAGCGCTCACCTGGCAAACAACCACAGAGAAGTACTAGAGCAAAGCACGGAGGGATTACATTTTATAAATTAGCGCACTTTGCCTGTTTCAGTAGTCTGCTATCAATATTTTATTTTCACCTGCAGATAACTACACAATGCTGAAGGAGCAGGGCTTGTTCAGCCTGGAGAAGTCTTTAGGCATACCTAATTGTGGCCTCCCAGTACCTTTCAGTGGCACGATTCTATGCAATGCAGGACATTCCTGAACGGACAGTGGTCAAAGAAAAACAAAGTACAATGCTAAATAATGATTAGCTTTTGATGAATGTGGTTCTCCACATGTGTGTTGATCAAGAGAACCACAAAAATAAGATCTCAATTTTAATGAGAGTAGTGTTTACAGCCTGATTGCGATAATTGTGATGAAAAGTCTATTTAATATTTTATTGCTAATATTACAGGTTGAGAACAATTGCATTGAAGTGTGAATTCACTGCAGAAGGATAATCTGAAAATGACAGCAAATCAGTTGGATATCACCATTTTGAGAGGCAACCATTCTTTCTTAGATCAGCAAAGGACAGTAACTGCTGAAGACTGCATACGTACCTATATTGTTTGAACACCATGGTCAGGACACTGGTTGGCTATTTGCTATGTGATGTTCAATAACACTTGCTTTGACTGTACTTGGAAGTGTGCCTTTTAAGCCCTTTTATATCTCTCAGCTCATTATTTCTGCAGGTTTGAGGTTTTCATAATGCCATACTTTACGTTTATTTTGGACTAGAAATTTTATTGTAAGGAACATTGAAATTGTGACTTCAAGTGATTTTTAAGTTGACTCAAGGATTCAAGGATGGAAAGACATATGAGAGATTTCTCTGTTAACATTGGTAAGAGAATTTCTGCAATGATACTCACCAAAAGAAAGAGAGAGGGATATTAAAAAATACCACATTTGTTTCCACAGTGAGGATACACCTCCAAAAAAAAGTTGTGGAAAAGCAAAAACATTTTTGCTTTTGAAATCTTTTTGCTTTTGAAATCTTTTTGCTTTTGATTGAAAATCATCCAACTGGCAGGTGGAGATATATATGCCCAGTTTTGTGGAGATATATATGCTCAGTTTGTTAACAACTCTGTAGTGACAAAGTTGCACTCTCCTTAAAGCTAGGGCATCAAATCAAGCAATAGAGACCTAAAACTAGCTTTCAAACATTTAAAGCAGAAAACAAGACTTGTTAGAAGATGGATTTTCTTCCTTTCAAGGAAACCTGTACTGAAATTCATGATTGATTAATTGAGAGTACGCAAAAAAGTCAGGTTGAAGCCCTTCTCTGTCATAGTCAGCCAAGGAATATGAATGAAATGTGAACAAGACAGAGCAGAGAATTTGACATTCAATACAGTAACTAAAGCAGCAAAAATATATATGTATTTTTATGAAGAAACTTGCCCAAACCTCAATAACATGAAATTAAAGTGAGAATACCAGAACAACACTTATAAAAACAGTAGGTATATGTGCACCCAAAAGAAAAATATATGGTCCATGACATAACTTTTGGGAGACTAGAGAACTATTCTATTAATGTTCAGTTTTTATTGTCTTCTAATTTGCTGTCTGACAAATATGCTTCTAACTTTGCATAGATTAGCATATATTTTAAAATACTGCTAGTATTCTACAGTTAGATGCATGTTAATTTATTTTACATGAAGAAGAAATGAAACTAAAATCAATGCAATAATTTTCCTCCTGTAGATCCTGGATCAGGTATTAAGGAAAAGCATTACTGTGAGTCAGATTGAATGTGAAGTTAATCCATGGAGTGATTTAAAGTATATTTTCAATAAAATATCAGTTTTCTATTCTAGTTTTCAGGATGTACTAGTACATAAATATTTGTTTAAGCTTTTCATTCACTATGATTATTATTTTGAGGCCATGCCAGATGCATTTAGATCAAATTTTAATCCAGGTTAGTTAATCTCAGACTCTTCTATGGAATACTCTTACCAAAGCTCAAATAGGAGCAAAATTAAATGAACAAACACAAAACAGTGGAATAAGATGTTCTCATAGTATAAAGAAATAAACCTTTTCAAAACTTATCTCGCTAAATAACAACAATAACTCTGGAAGAGTATTAATCAGAAGAAGATATAATTATGTTCTGATAGTAGAATCAGAAAAGTTTACTCAACCAGAGGTATTTTGCTAGATTCTGATATATTCAAAAAAGAGATCTTGGCACCTCAACCACAAATGTGATTACAGAAATGACATAAAAATTTACTAAACTTTCACAACCTCATTTATGCTATCTAGCTGTCTGACATACATCTCAATTATTTTTGCAGTAGGAGGAATTAATTAATTCCACTCAGAGGAAGAATATTTCCACATGCAGATATATATTTGAACATAAATCCACGTGAGCCCCAAAATGTGACAACATATAACATAATCACGGGAATAATTTTTTTCTGAGGAGGATTTGTGAGTTTTACCCCAGTGGTTTACCATCTTTGGTTTCAACCTGACTATCCAGTCATTTTTAAGATGAAAATATAGGCTGCAATTCTTTTTCATTAATCACATTAACCTCACAAACCTAGCTGCATTGTGCACGTACAGACTCTTTTCTTTCAGAAGCCTGTGAAAGCTGCTGAGTAAAGCAACTCAGATTCATTTTAAACATCAATACTCCAATCAATTTAGCTCAAAGATGCATAAAAACAAGCACAAAGATTACAGCAATAAAGCCTGTATCTTTCCCTCTGCTTTTCCATTAGTCTTTCCATTCTATTCATTTGCAGTGCTCTCCAGAAACATGTCAGTCCTGTGAATGCAATTAATTATAAACAATATATTGGTTTGAGATAGTAAATCCTGTAGCATATTGTCTTTTCTTTACAGGCCTAGCTCACAAAGAATTTGAGACGGAATCCTTTGGAAAACCTCAGCAGGAGCAGAGCCATGCTGGTGCCTTGCAGAGCCATCACGGCAGCCAGCTGAGTGAAGTGACTTTGGTGTCAGCAGGTGGGACTCTGGGACTCGAGAGACAGAGAGCTCTCCCACACATTGCAGAAGGATTCACCATACTGGTATTTCCAAACAACACAAGTACCAAACTGGCTTGTACTACATCCACATCTACACATCCAGTTTACTGGAATTCACAGAGAACCATTCCTTTACTCTCAGCTACTCTTGCTACATACCAGGAACCGACTTGATCAGAATGGTTACTGATACAGCCTCTTTCAAGCTGCAAATTATAAATTGTGTACAGAGCAGAATGATTTTTAACTGGTTTGAAATATACTGAGAGGAAAGCAAAATAATTATTTGATTTTGAAAACCTTTTATACACATTCCATATAACTCCACTAGATTTCTACTAGAAGTGGACTTAGAAGTTACATCTTAAACTATGAAATTCAAGCGTCTTTCAAGCAATCCAAAATTTCTCCTCTTCGATGGTGCTGGAATAAATGCTACCTTAAGCATTGCAAAGTTTTTCTGTAGAATCCTTTGTAACACTGTAAATTTAATACAACTAAGGCCTAGGTCTGCTTTGGAAATTATAATTACTTTCTTCTGCAGAACTGCTCCAATGTTTTCTTGTGATGAATAATGCAGTTTTGAGCTGCCTTTCTGAATCTTGTCAGCACCTCCTAATCTCACATTTGTAAAACTGTGGCACTTTTCCAAAACATATTGTCTCATAAATCTTGTTTAACCAGAAAAATCTTGAAACAGTATTTTGCAGACCTACATCAGTGAATGAACATGGAAACTTTTATTTTATAGATAGAATTATAAGAGCCCCAAAAAAATCAGCTAAGAGGTTTCTCAGACCTTTTGGAGATTCTGAGTTTTAAAAGGAAACTAAGATAAATATAACATGAAAATCCTATCCATAATGTCTACAGAATCTCTATTTAGTGGACCTGTCTCTGCATTTAACCAGCTGCTCATAATTATTAAAAAGATAAACACGTTGTAAGATGGATTCATTTTAATGTGTTTCCTCTATTAACAAAAATATGTCCCTGCAGTTTCTCTGCTGTTGGGTCAGACAGTATAATTATGTGATCTGCCAGATCAGTGTCCTCCTATAGAAATGGACTGTTTTTATGTAGCCACTAGATTTAGCAATCATTCTAAAAAGTAAAATGAGCATGTCCCGTGTTGTGATAACCACAGCAAGCCAATGAGTTATGGTGGTTCTCCTAAGGTTGCATGTTCTGCTCTAAATTCACATTTGACATAATCTCAAAATTAAACTTTATACTTAATGCCATAGGAATTCATAGCAGTTAATATATTAAACAAAAGCACAAGAACTTCCTCAGAGCTTTTAATATGTTTCACAAAGAAAACTACAGTTATTTCTGAATAATTTACTTTTTTGTTGTTGTTGATCAAGTAGGCCACAAGTATGGAACTTATTCTCAACCAAAATGTCACTGAAAATGATACAATATCAGAAAAGCTTCTGGTTTAGAATAATTAGCATTTTCAAATGAAAAGTAAGCCTGTATTTTGTCAGAAACCTCTTATCAGCAGAACACAGAACAGTGGAAGCACTTTGCAGTCACTTTGCAGTTTCCTGCATGTTCGCACTGGTACATGACAGAACAGCTTTATGTCCTCAGCAGTTCATTCTCACATGCATCAGCCTCTGGGCCATCTGATAAGGATTGTTCTGCTCCTCTAAATCAGTGCGCACATTAGACCTTTGCTTAGCTGACGTAAGTATTTATCGACCAACGTCTGTTTTATCAGGGGAACTCTCGGCAGCCCAATAACAAACAGTCTGATCCCAGCTCCTAATCTTCATGACTTTATGTTCCAATTTGCTCATGACCACTCAGACTAGGACAGCAGGATGGGGTACGAACCACGATTTCCAGCTATGAAAATTAGCATCTTAATTTACAATTCTGTACTCTTTTCATGTGTATGCAGAAAGAAATTGACTGCGTCTTTTCAGAGAGGAGCAGGTGGCTAAGTAGAAACTAAAAATTCACAAGGGAAATAAACGAACCTATTAAGTTCCCATTCGTGTTCAGTTTAACAAAATTAAATTTTCTCTTATAACTAATAATAAGTTATTAACAGCATGATTGTAAATGGCTGTGAAAGTGTTGTCAGCTCCAGCAAAATGTGCCAAATTCTTCATTTTAAACTGAGACCACTTCATAAGAGCTACTCACACACAAATATGTGACTACATACCTAAGCTAGTTTCCAACAAAACAAAGAAAAATTATCCACTTATATAAACGGAATCAAGATTGAATCTCACGATCCAATTGAATCTGTGGAGCCAGGTAGATTGGACACATAACTGTCCCCTCTCCAGAAGAGCAGGAAATCTGTCTTGTGCAAAAGTACCTGATCCAAAGTTCTGCTCACACCAACAGATTTGGATTTCCATGTACTAAACTTCTTGCTAGAACTGCACCAAGTAATAATTGCAGTAGCTAGGAGGTTTTTATCCCATATTACCAGTGTATGTTTAGAAGACAAATTCTCATGACAGGCACATAGGATGGATTAAAAAAAAAAATAAGATTCTGGAAAACTGAAGCTGCAGAAATTTTAAAAGTTCCTGAAGGCACAATGTAGATTTTTGTTCTTGTTCTGCTCAGTCATTTTTGACAGAATGATAGGAAATTTTAGCTTCAGTTCTTTGTCTCTAGAGAGACACACATCAATTGAAAACATCTACAAATGCCAAAAAGAAACACTCTATTAAATTGCTTGAAGAATCATAACTGGCATAATGCCAAAAGATCCCTTTAAGTTTCACCTGTTTATCAATACAGCTAGCTGTCCATTAATGTCAGCTGGAGAGGTCATCATTTAGCTGAAAATGTCTGGGACTTGTCCAAGCAAAAAAAAAAAAAAGAAGGAAAACTGCTGCCACAGTGAATGAGTGTTTTTCTTTGCATCTGTTTTCTTTGAGATATTTCTACATATCATTGTAAAGGAAACGTTTCTAAGGAACTGCATATACCTGATGTGCTGGAAGAATTGGCATCCTCCCATGACCCAACAAACAGTGCCAAAAGTAGTTCTGCTGCCTGTAGCTTTCACAAGCTACATCAAAAGGAAAGAAGCCAATCTTTGCAGTAAGCCATGCTGTCTTCAGGTTTGAGGTTTGGCACAAGTTCCAGCTCTGATATAATGCTAAAAAATTCAATTATTAAGAATAAAATTTAATCAGAATTTTAAAAGTGTTAATAAAATGGATAATCAACATTAGATATGGAAAAGACAAAAAAAGCAGCATTCATAATGAAACTGTAACATGACACAAGTGCCACTAATACCCATTTCAAGCAAAAAAGAAAAAAGTTTCATAGCAGAAAGGTCCCTGCTGTACTGACTTTGCTCTAAGATCTCAGCATTTAAAACTGTGCATCCGGTTCAGTGCGCAACTTTTACAGGTTTGAAAGGAATCTTGATGGGAATGCTTTATGCCTGTTTTTGTGTGTTGCTCTCTGAAATAGAGGGAAAAGGAATATAGATATGTAACTATGGAGAGGATTAAAAACAATTAAATGTACATAGAACACACCAAAAGAGACAAATTTTCCATTTCCATCAGCCAAAAACACTTATCAACCTCTAAAAAGCCAGTGCATATAAATAATGCAGCTGCTTAGGTCATCTGCAAAGCTTTCTATATAGTAAAGAATTGAATTATGGTTTCCTGTTCCGTTATTTGTTGTCTTTGGTCAGTACCCAGGTACATGGAAAAGTTTTCAAAGTAATGTTTATCACTGAAAAAGAAAATTCTCGAGAGCTACAAACTGGCTAGCTTCTTTAGCAGGAAGAAGAGGATTTACTTAATGTTATTCTGGCACACAAAACATAAATCTGGTCTCGGAAAGAGGTGCTATATAGTCCAGTCTCGCTTCTTTCACAAATTTCACACTACTAGAACTGACAGAAGATTTTACAAGCACTAAAGTGCAAAGCCTTCTATGTAAATATACATGTTCATTTTTAGTTATTAGCTCTACAAGTTGTGTGGCTTTGCTCCTTTGATATTGTGAACAAGACAAATTTTGAATGGTCTGTCTTTTATCAAAGTTCCCTCCAAGAACAGCTGCTGCATAGCCAGACAAGAGCTACAGAGCACTGTCATGAACATTTTACCACAACGGTAAGCAAGTATGTGGATAAGCAGTTCCATTAGCACCGAGAGGGAGACGACGCAATTACAGGTTTACACAAGTTGGCCTCAGAACAAAACAAAACAAAATCAGGATCCTGACTTCTGATCAGTCATCCTATACATTAAATATACATTATGCCCAGAAACAGAAGGCTCAAACCCATTATCTAATACGGGCATCTAGCACCATTTGAGATGCTCTGGAGTGTCTCACCTGGTCCCCAGCTGCTGCTCCAGGAGAGCGCAGGTGTCCTGCAGGTCCTGTGTCATATCTGCCAGCCCTGGGTGGGTGTCCCGGGCACCCGCAGCTGCCTCAGATGGCACTAGATGCCTGTATCTGAGCGACTGACTCACGCCTAGGCTGTCATTTCTCTACAGGTTAAGCAGATAGATGCTCCTTCAGACAGAAGATATTCAGTTCAGAAACCACTGAAATCTACTTGAAGATAAATGCGAGAGGGGTTACATTTCTTCAGAGACAGAGAGTGTGTGGGATGGTGCTACTGCAGTATGACATAAAAAGCTGATCTCGTACATGTGTTGTGAGCAGAACAGAAAAAAAGAGAAAGCCAGAGAGACGGAGACAGAAAAAGCGCATATATACTGCAGTCTTCTGAGATGTCAGAAACACAGTAATCCTTTGCTTTGCATGATTTTTCACCTTTTGCAATTGATTATAGCCTGGGTTAACAAAGCAGGCCTTATTTGTTACTGTGTCCAGGTGTTAACTCCCTTCTCAGACAAGCATGACCCCCAGCTAACACACACAGGAAAGTAACATAGATGGTTACACTAACACTGTATTAAAGGAGCATCGACTACATGTGCCTCCGCTCCTAGCAGTTAACGTACTGCCCATAACATAAATGGGAACCAAACCTATCTGATAAAATGTTTGGTACATTCTTTGTTGTTCTCTTTTCAGATGAGCTATGCTTCATAGTCCAAGCTTGGGCTCTATGATCATAATACAATTTATTAGTTGCTAGGTCTGTCTACCCGGTTACCCAGGGAACGCACGAGTGCTCCAGTGTAAGCATCTCCCTCCTCCCCCTTCCTGTCTCCCAGCACTAAATCTCCCTGCCCCCCCAGCCCCTCTGAGCTGAGGACACATGCTGCGCTTCCCTGGGGAGAGACCGGCTGAGATCTTTTTCTCAGTCAGCTCTGTGAGACCAAATCTGCCCTGAGGAGCAGGGCTTGCACCGCTGCGCAGCACCACGACACCACAATGCAGGCTCCCATATGGGCTTCCCCTGGGGGCTGCTCATTTGACCTCAGAATCCCTCCAAATCACTTTCAGATATTTCTGTGTGAGGATGAGAAAGGAACTAAGTGATAAAACTGCTTAAAAGCATTGTTTATCTTAGGCACAATTTTTGACAATGAACTAATAATAAAAGGCCATGGTAAGTGATGGCTTCTTGAAGAACAGCTTACCACTCGACCCTGGTTTTAACATATATGCACATATATATACTTCACTGCGTTCACTCACTTTCTAGGCTTTATGATTGTATGTGAGATCAAAAACTTTTATTTAATTCACAAAATAAGAATGTTTCTAGAGATTTTTAAAATGTGAGATCAGTATGGATACAGTAGCCCATGTATTTGTATGTCAAGCTCACAGTCAAAGAGGAATCAGTCGCTGACAAGCAATTGAATGCTCAACTAACTGGACAATCACCAGAACATCCTGGATGGATTTACTGAGTCTGCATCTTATGCATTCCCCTCCTAACCTGGACTGCAGGGAGTTCAGCAAGTTTAAGTGACAGGAGTTACATATCTTAGCTCTTATGGTTTCAGTGTTTCATCTATACAAAATTGTCAAACATAATTTAAGGACAATACTTTATACCACAGACCACTAAGGGGAATTTATTAAACCAATAAAATGTCTCCTTCCTGGGCACTTTCTGTCTGTACAATTTATAACAGTCTCTGATATTTGCCATGATCATAGTACAAATATCGTCCCTAAAAGGATGATTAATATCTGTGATTTTTTAATTTTTTGAGGTTCTGAAAATCATAAGTGCATGAATACAATCGTGCAAGTGTGAGTACATTCAGGGTCACTGTACCCACTAATCTTCTACATAAACTTTTGGTAACTTTTTCTTTTTTAAAAGAAAACATTTGTCAATACATTGCCAATTTATCTATCACAAGCTAGAAAATGAATGTGTTCAGGCTATACACAACTTGCAAGTAATCAATTCAGTATCATTATGTGTTCAAATTGAGACGTTTCTTGTTATGTCAGATTCTCTTTCAAGAAGATGGCAGTTCTGTTCTTTTCCCACTATTCACTCAACACTGTAAAATGCAGGAGGCAGCCATCTAACACTGCTGTAGAGAGTTCCCAGCTGCTTGAAGTTATTAGACTTTGGCTCTGGCCTGTGGCACTACGATTGCTGTATAGAAGTTTTCTCCTAAAACATCATTATAGAAGTAATATAAATGAACACATCCTTCTATCTTCATACACATCCTATTCTGCTAAAATCAGACTGCTTGCTTAATTTTTTAAGAAGCCATCATAACATATAAAGGATCTATAGGAGAGAGCAAAACACTGGCCCGGCAATAACTCAGACACCTGTCTTACCTCTTGTAAGAGGCCACTGGCCCTCTCACACTTCTTTTCACTTAAAGACATCAGAAAGGCCCCCAGCCTCAGGCATAGCATCTGGGGCAACTGCACAGCAGTGAGGTGAACACTGGTGTCCCAAGGTTGAGACAGAATTAAGTTTATAGCCTGTGCTTCTGAGAAGACTTGAATTGGCTCTGCTGCAATTCTATAATTGTAGCATCTACAGTTTTCCAAAGGAAAGCAGTACTGTTTGTTAAATCAGAAAGCCTTGTTTGTGAACAATGGAAAATACTACTAAACTGTGCTTTTCAAATAGTGCCAGCTATTTTGCTGCAGAATTGTACAGCATACCATATCACGTCATTAGAGACTAAAATAAAACCTTCCCAGAAACCCAAGTGCCCTATAATACTAATTTTAAGAGATTCCAAAGTTATTCCAAGCAAATAGCTTTATCTAAATTTGGCTATTAATTCCTATAGTCAAACTGAATTTGACAAAGACTGTGTGTTTTGGGTAAACATAAGAAACGACGCGGAACAATATGTTTTCTCTGGGCACCATATGAACCATGTCTCACAGAACGTCAGCTGAAATGAAGAGCGGGACTGAAAGTTAGGAGGGAAAGCTTCTCTCTGCTTGTGGTTCTGCCTTAGCACCAAACTCTCAGTAAATACATAAAGGCTGTTTACCCCCTCAGTGACCTCTGAAGAAGATTCTCCACAGCAAAGCCTCTCTGAATGCACTGCTGGAGGTTAGGAAGTCATTTATCAGCTGTAAAACCATACTTTCCAGGGCACAAAATACTTTGGAGGTCTCTTTGTTCAAAAAGCCCCCAAACAAGTTCAAAGTTTTCTATGTCAGGGCCTACCCATGAGTCTTGCATATTCGTTTTGTTATAGTTTGCTTATGTTTTTGTTGCTACTGAAATTTTGTCATAGTTATCAGGTACCAAAAGAAATGCAAGCAAAAGAAAAACAACAAAAAAAAATGTACATCAGCAGAGAAGTATAACAGAGATAAAACTGTCTGGAAGCTCCCAGCTCCTTGACATTTCCTGACTATTTTCAATGGAAAACTTGAAAAGATCACAGTTTCATCATGACATAGGAGTAACTGCCACTGTTTAATTAATAGTGAACTGCACTGCCACTTCTTATATTCTTTCTGGTAAGGGATGCATTTATTCATTCACTGTGATCAAGTCAGCTGAATTGTCTAGAAAGCAGCTGAATTCAGCATACATGAGTACAGGGCAGCTGCAAATGCCTGAAAATGCTGATGTCTGGGAGTCCCAACAGAGGAATTCCCTTCAAGGTCAGGGACAATTACGTCCTGTGCATTCCCCAGCCAGAAGAGTTTCACAAGAAGGTAAAATACAAAAAAATGCCGTTGAGAGCAGAAGAAAAAAAAACTACTATTCATATCTTGTAGTAACCAAGCAAGGACATTCAGTGCAAGGGAAATATTCCTCCTCATATTCACACCATGTAATATTTATCTAACTTGCTAAGTATATTTTTTTTTTTAAGTCAGGAGATACATTATGTCCAGATGCCAGCCAATACTTGAAAATTGTGTCTTAGTCGGAACTTAAAAGTACAAAATAAAACCTAACTCTGTATCTTTTAACCTTTCCAGCAAAGACAGGTTGTGTATTAAAACTGAATCTGACTCCATGATTTTCAAATAAATAGACATAAGCATATCTTGTACAAAAGCATCTTCTGTTCAAAAGTATTTATATGAAATTGGAATACAGTAAATAAACTAACACATTTATTTTGATAAAAATATAGTGATTTTAAGTTACTTAGCAGTTTTAGAAGCAGTCTAGAATTTTATGGAGAATGTCAAATCTGATATCTTAATTTTTCAAAATAAAAAATCATTTCTGATTTAAAAGATGATTTTCCAAAAAGAAAAAGAAAAAAGAAAGAAAGAAATACCACCACCACCACCTGCTCACATAGAACATATGTTATGCGAAAAAAAACATTTTGGAGAAATCTCTCATCAAAATAGAAATCTATCAATCATAGAATTTTTGAAAGAAATACTTTCAGAAGAAATCTGCAGTCAATTTGTCACATTTGTTCATTGAAAAGTATGAACAAGCAAAAGGCCCTAAAGAATCAGCAATGAAATATCTGATCCTTTTATAACCTGCATATTCTACTGCTCTGTCATGACCCTAAGTGTATCACTTTGGGAAAGGGTTGCTCTATTGCCAATAAAATCTGAACAGCTGCTTCAAGTTAGACTCACCTCAAGTTTTACTAAAAATTTTGCAGAATCCTACCAATTTTGGTTAATTCATTGTTAAAGAAAGAGCTTTTGCTAATGTCTCAAAATTTCAATGTTACATACTTGTGTTCTTACTTGTGTTCTATATTCACTCTAGAACAGAAGAAAGCAATCCATATGAATGTAGTAATGAGTGGTTCTTCACATTCTGTAATAAATACATGTTTAAGAGTTTCTATGTTGTATAACTATTAACCAGTAGGTAATCTAAGCTTTCCTAATCTATTTTCATTTTTATGCCTGGAATTTTTCCAAAAATAATTCTATTAGAAGTGTTTGAATCCCAAAGCATCTAGTTTGGAAACTAACTAGGAGTGATGTATAAACCTGTTTAGCAAATAACTGTATGGATTTCTATCCTTGTGACAAAGTACTTAATTGATTCTCAACTTCTTCATTTTTAACAACACTGACAATTTGCACAGTAATTGGCTGTGCTAAAATATTAAGATATAAAGTGGAACAGGCTTACAGTATGAGGTTTTATTTGGTAGAATATATTTTCATAGCACTTTCCGTCCAAGGATATCACGGCATTTTACAAATGAGAGCTACACACCAAATTTTTATCTCTGTTCTCCAAATAGGGATACTGAGGAACATGAGAAGCTAGGTGCCAGGGGTCATGGGAAACAGAACGCAACTCTTGGCTCACAGGCTTATTCTTTGCCACTCTGTGCCATGTATTTCTTCTGTATGCTGAAAAACAGCTACATTGCCCAACCCTCCAGCCTCAGGACACAACAGTGACTGACTACCAGAAACTACCTGCCTAACCAAACTGAACTTTATATAAAGCTCAAAATGCTTCCCACAAATTCCAGTACAGGCATTTGGATTCCAGATTTTAAATCACCTTTTTGCCACATGCTGAAAATTTATCTCTGCTCTGCAGACTTACTACTCTCCAACTTAAATAAATAAATAAATAGTTTGAGTTGATTGTGCCAAACATATTACATTTTCTTGGATGTGAGTAGTTGTATCCAGAGCAGTCATAATATCTCAGGCTAGAGTAGGAAGATTATTTAAGTCTGTAAACTTAAAATCAGTCTGGTGTAAATCTCTGAAATACACAGGAAACAATTACTACCTGTGCCTCAACGGACTCTCTTTTCTTCCTTTTTTCAACATAGCAGGTCCTTATGACCGTCCTCTACAAGATAGTTCACTGATTTAAAACCTTGTGATTCTGAAGTCTTCAGAAACTGTAAGGATGGGTAGCAATGGGAGGACAGATCTTCTATGGAAAAAGGTTTTTTTCATACTTATTTTACCACAAGGCACCAGATCTGAACTAGTAAGGCACTAATTCGCTCTTGTTGTAGCTGGTGCACCCAAGTGACAGCATCATCAAAACTCAGACAAAGCTTCATAACAGAAAAATGGTTATAACACCCAATTTTACTTGGTTTTACTTGACTATTAGAGATCTGAACAAAGTTGCTGACATTAATATAATTGCTAGATCACATCAATTACACTCTCTTCCCCAATTATGGAAACTTAATTTCCTGCTAACTCAGCCGTACATAGAGAAGGCTTTTTTGTATCTTTTTGTCTACTACAGCATCTTTACAAGTGATTCTCAGCTCTCTTTAAAGTATATAAGATCGGGAATCACGGGCTGGAAGGGATCTTAGTATGTCCAATGTCCTAAAAGCACATTTAGCCATGAGATCAGACCATGCTTTATCCATAAGTTAAAGGAAACTTATCAGGATATACTGTAAGTGGATCTATACTATCTGTAGGTAAGTAACTTACTTGCTGAAGAGATTACAGCAATATTCATGAAAATTTTTTAAAAAACAAAGAAAAAGCGATTACAGTAAAGTTTTTAATTATGATAACCATTTCACCCCAAAAAGGAGTTATTAATGCAGATTGCTTGTAATGAAATCAAGGAGCAATGTACATAGAAAGCTGCAAAAAAAAATCATGATTTTTTCTTTGACTTTGCTCATTAATATTCTTCCTGTTCTTTAAAATACAGTAGTTCGAGCAATACAAGCAGAATAAACTAACTACTCAGTGCAAAGTATTTTGAAGGCTATCAGATACATACAGCCACAATCCTATCAGAAACTCTGATATATTAACATTTAATATTTTTATAGTACTGAAAAATAAAATAAGTAAGCCACATAACACCATTGATCTGCCATAAATCCATTAACTCAGCCTTTCTTTATATGAAGATTACCCTTATTTTCTTTCCTAATTTTGAAATTAAAGACAGGTTATTCTAGAGTGCCAGGAACCATAACTAGTCAGACAAAAAGTATTGATTTTTGGTTGCATCATGTTCAAAATGCTTATGAGGTGATACTTCAGTTCTCAACAAATTTATGAAGTTAATGATAACTAATGATAATATTCTAAAATTCAAATCATATTTATGAAAGCTGTCATTGTTTGAATGTATATGCACATGCAGGTCTCAAATAGAGACCACCCTTGTTTCAAAGTGATGTTGAACTGCATAACAGTGCTGTTGTTTGTGACTTTTTCACTAGAAAAATAAGCAAGGATAACAAGACATTTTTTTCATCTATAAGTCATTTTATAATTGGTATGCTCAAAAACACGATAATGCTTTATGTTTCATTTTTCTCCAAGCCACACAAGAAGAATCATCTAATTTGGTTCAAAATTTTGCACAGGATGAGATGAATATTTCAGTATCATTAAAAGACAGATAAACCATTTTTGGTTGATTTCCCTTTCCAAATTTCTGTTACATAATGATTGAATTCCCATCAGTAGTTCTACTGCTGCTTAACAAATAGCAGTACTAGAGCACAGTTACTGCCTTTTATTCATCAAGAACTTAAGCAGGTTGCCATACTTTGGGTTACTTTCTAGATGTTCGTATCAATGCTAAGATTTACTTTCATAATAGAAGACAGTATGCAAAATAAAATTGCTTTGAAAGCTGCTGGGACAGAGGCCATGTGATCGTACAAAATTTCTGGGAAGAGCCTATTTGCTGTTTAAGAGGACAAACAGCTCTACACCAGTGGACAAAGGGATGGTGTTTCCCATGTACAATATTTACAGTATTTACAATTATTTACTACTAGCTTCAAAAGCACTCTCCAAACATACTTTTTAAAACATTTACTTTTATCTTAGTGTTTGCATGCCAACAATAGGAGTACTCAAGGTACTGATGAAGAAACTGATTATTTAGCTACTTTTTTCTTTTGAAAAGTCTGCACATTTTTTGCAGTCAAGTATTTTTCCCATCTATAAATAAAATCCACAGAATTATATTGAAATATGTATCAGATTTCACACAAACTTGAAAAGTTTTTGTACCTAAAATGATATTTCTCAGGTCATCTAAGAACTCTTGTGATTACTGTTTGTCCAAAATCCTCATCTGCCATGCAGATGGAGGAAACTCCACCTATGAGTAAAGGCTCATGAAGCTACTGGTTGAAGTAGTTTCTCAAAACTATCAGAAGTCACCACGTGCCTTAGGAGGAATGGCTGAAACACTTACAAGTAGATCTCCCCGGCCCTATTTCCTCTTACTCAGTATGCACAGATGTTAAACACATTTTGTGCCCTGCTGTGTCAGAGGTCCACATTGCTTCATAGAGAAGTTAAAATGTTTGCTTGCCAAATGTGCAACTCTAATTCATAACTGTTTTTCCTAATGTGTAAATCAGATCAGTTGTCAGCAAACAAAAGACAGAATTAGTCCTTCAATCAGCAGACTATTTGAGCACGTGTGTAACTCTAAGGTCATGACCAGCACTTTGAAGTCAATAGACTACTTCCATGTTTAAACTGCACAGACTTGAGTGTCAGAACAGACAGCCAAGCTTGCGTATTCTGATCACTTACATAAAATTTTAGAGCTGCTTTTTGTCAAGCTCATCAGCTTCTTCCAATTTGTTTCCCTCTGTAGTTTTCAAGTAGAGATAACAAGCAGATTTCTTGGTTACTTTCTGCAGATCCCTGATAGGTAGAGCAGAGGACCACGGGACCTACAGACCACAGGCTACAAAGCATATGGCTGGAACACAGATGTACGTACCTGGTGGCACATCATGAGATCTTTGCAGAAACCCTTTTTCACTTGCCAATTTCTTTTTATACCTAATTGTACCTCTCACTATATTCCCAAATAAAATGACACACAAAAACAAACAGCTTGACACATTAGGGCCTTAGTTTTGAAAGCTACTCAAAAAAAGTTAATGGTAGTTGTGTTTTTAAATCCCTTTCTGAACCTTAAAAATCTCATGCTGTAAACATACAATATTAGAATGGGTTATTATATGAATTTGATGAGGGGGGGACTACATGCGGATTATGAAATATTTAAAATTCTTCCAGTCTTTTTCAGCAACAAGGTTTCGAAGGATTTATTTCAAAAACCTCAACATTTAATTAATTTATGCTTTACGGTGCAATGGAATTTGCTTAATTGTGGTGTTTTTAAATGTCTTCTTTTTTATTACTACACAAGAAATAGCCAAGATTTCTCAACACAATGTTACACTACTTTCCAGAAAGAGAATGAATGTACTTCTCCCAAATCTTTATATCCTAGACTACAGCAAGCATGATGTATTCCCTTCAACAGACATGTTTCACAACAACATATAAACTAAAACATGCACATTATTCATCATGAAAAAGGTGATAAAGCCAAAATTCTTTAGCTAATGATAGACTTTTTTAAAAAAGGAGAACGCTGAATGACATTATCTCTCTCTTTGGATTCCAAAGATGCACTGCCCTACAAAAATGTGATGAAATTTCCCCTATTTTGGAGGAGGGGCAATATGGAGAAGATCTCCTAACATCCTTTCTGATCTATGTTATCCTACAATTCTGTGATCTGCAGCCCAGTAAAGGCCTTTAAAATACTTGTTCTTCACAACTATCAGATCAGTTTCTAAATTTGCCTTTATCGTGCTGTAAAAGTACATTTACTCAAGGAAAGGTCATTACAGTAAGCTATAATAACTAGAATAAGTTTGGGATCTTAAAAAGAAGATTTCAAATTAATCATATCTTTCTAACTCAAGCAAAATTTGTCACTTCCTTTTTCTTGTCTCCTTCTTCAGCCTTTCTAGTGAAATCTCTTTATTATTAGTGTAGGAACTTTTCAACAACTAATAATCATAGAATCATAGAATCATTAAGGTTGGAAAAGACTACCAAGATCCTCTAGTCCAACCACCATCCCACCACCACCATGCCCACTAAAACATGTCCCTCCGTGCTGCATCTCCTAGAAATGCAATTTTATTATTTTCTTAAATTATTGTTTAACAACGGCAAAAAATTACTGAAATTGTCAGATTTCAAGCCAGGTGAGAACAAAGAAGACTTAAGTGGTATTGCAAATGCACAAAAAACAACATCATGAAAACAATCTCACAACATTGGAGACTAAGCAAAATGAGAGATAACATACTTCAGTATCTATTTCAAAGAGAGAGGAAAGTATGCAAGGCTGAGATAAACTTAATGGGACCAATGGGACCATTGCTAGGTTGTCACTAAGAAGTTCCTACAATTCACAGACATTCAACTGCATCTTAAAAAAAAAAAAAAAAAAAGAGCATTACTTCTCCTATGATTTCAATACAAGAAAGACTGTAATTAAGTTCTGCTATTGCCAAGAAAATCCATAGAAAGCAGAAATCATTCAAAAAAAGTATTTGCCTGGAGCTTGAATGGGTCAATTAAAGAGGAAAGTTAAAAATAATTAAGTATAGATTGGTTCACGTGACTAGACTGAGAGCATATGCAAATACTTTGATATCAAAAAAAAAAAAATATTTATTCAGTATGAGACTCTCATATTAATAGCCTGAAATTAAACATGGAAAATCTGAGGCTGAATATCAGGAAAGCTTTCTGGCAGTGGAAGAAACTGGGCTCCCAAGGGAAACAATGGAATCTACATAGCTCTAAAGTTTTAAAACTAGACTAGACAATAACACTGAATGTAGTTTGGGGAATATTTTTGGAGTGGCAAAAGATATGGCCATATGACTGGATACTGGTAGGTCATTGCCATCGCTGGTTTCCATAATTCTGCAAGGAAATGCACAACCCCTGCAGCTGCACAGACAAGGAAGCTATCTGTCTTTGTTTTCACAAATGTTAGGAAAAATTGCAGACAGTCACACTTCCCAAGACCTGACTGTAAAATGTTTTCCTTCGAATGAAATTCACAAAAATGATTCAGTCAATACATAGGGCAGAGTATGATTTCATATTTGTTGCGTGCTGTGGTTTGGTCATGTATTAATACAGAACAAAAATGTAAGGTTTTAGGTGAAGTGGAATAATTCTGCTGATTTGATGCACTAGCTCATAAACTAACGATGCTGCCAAGGAGCACTGTTATGTGTTTTGTGAGTTTAAGTTGTTGTCATGGTGACTACAGTTGGTCTATAGGTGTCTTTTTCTCATTTACAGTCTGAAGAGATATTTCTAATAAAGGCAGCGGGAAAATATTTTTAGTTTAAAGTTTAACCATTCTGTTAAATATTTCCTCTTAATAATATGCCAAAACTTTTTAAAGCCTCTTGACACTCATTCCTTTCTGCACACATTGTTTTCTTTACAAACAGAACATTTTCTGTTTAGTGCCAATTACTGCTCTTGTTTAACTTTCATATAAACTCGACTGACGTCAGAGAGAATGCACAGGTGTAACTGTCAGCAGAGCACTAACTAGAAGTTAGCTGTTACGAATTAAGCAGTACACTGTGTACTAATATGCCAATAAACATAATGATCATCCCAATTAAGAATGTTTTGACAAGTTGCGTAGTTTATTGATATACTCTTGTAGACCATGCTTTCATGATTTAGTCTTTGAGTAGACTGCTCAGAAACAAAGTTACCTTGTGTTCCCTAAAAGAGGGGAAAAAATGCCTGGAGCAGAGTTGTTCTGACTGTTATTTATGTCACAAAGAAACAAAAGTGAATATTCATTTACTAGCAAATCATTGTAACATGGAAACATTTTGCTTTCCAAAATTAGGTGGATGAATCAGGGTTAGTTATAAAAACTGCCTGTTTGTTTGAGAAACAAATCTGAACCAGAAAAATATTTGAAGCAATATTCAGTAACTACCATGAAAGAGGGTTACAGAGAAAACAAATCACATAACAGGAATATTTATTTACTTAAAAAAAAAAAAAAAGGAAAAGAAAAAAAGAATGTTTAATAAGAAAGAGCTTTATATTCTGAGGACAATCATAACACAGTGCTGTTGCAGCACAGTAATATTGTACCTTTTAAAACTAATTTAATTAATTCTGACTTTCTGAGATAATATTGCTGATGGAAAAAGTAACAGCAAGAAAGTGCTAATAAGTCTGAGGAAAACATGATACTTAATTGTGAAACAGAAGGTTTGATGGCACTGTTGTCAAGGACACCTTGTAGCTTTTACAGCTCTGTTTATATTTCCAATACACTACACAAACTTTCTTCAGCTAAAAAAAACATGCTGTAATGGAACCAGAGGGGAACAGGCTACATTGTGAACAACTATTCTGTAATACCACCAGTACAGGGTCATGTCCCCTGAACAGCTAAGATATGCTGGGTTCATTTTCTGGGTTTGTTTGGCTGTATAAGGGACATGCACCTCTCTGCAAAAGGCAGCATAAACCTAGACATTAAGAGGGCTAATGCCATTTAGGGGTGAAAGTAAAATTTAATTGTTAATAGGCCTACTACTGGCCCTAATTTCACTGCCGATTGGCATTATATTCTGTGATGTCAACATAATTAAATACATAATTAAATGCACCTTCTGAAGCAGAAGTGGTAATCACATATGTAGAAGTGTTCACATATCACGTCATATCACATATATAGAAGTGGTAATGCATATCTACAGGGAATCACCCTTCAGATTGGTATTTCATAGCCTTCACTATTAACAATACACTGTGTCTATGTGAATTATTGACTATAACAGCGAATCTGCTTTCATTTCTCCCAAACTTTGCACCATTATTTGACATGGAACAACCTTCTATTCATTCTGCCAGATCTCCTTGTTTATTACACTAAATGGGGGTAAAAGTATTTGATAGCCTTACTCTAGTCTCAACTGTCCAATCAGTCCTTCCAGCTTCTCCAGAAGGCACCTGGCAGGGTGGTCACAAGGTGAACCAGTGCAGAAAATGAGTGCAGGTCTGCAGCCCTGGTAACCAAAAAGACTGGCTTCCACCAGCTCACCTGCTCAAAGAGACTTGGCCCTTGGCTACTGCTACACCCTGCTGTGCAAAACAGGGAAGGAAATGTGAAGCCAGGAGGATCTCAGTGTAGTAAAGGTGCAGTGGGAAACTTTACTCTTAATAATATTGCAAACCCAACCTGATTGGGTTCTACCTATGGTAGATAGAATAGGCTGTTTCTTACCAAAGCTGTCCTGCAAAAGCAGGGACCACGTTTCTGAATGCAGCATGGTCTGCAGATGCGTCACAGATAAGAACTCAGCATCCTGGGAGTTATATTGCATGTGTATAGAATAAATGTCCCATGGCTGTTGGTATCAAACCATTGTTTTCTTTTTGGGAGTTATATTCCTTTAAAATTGGTATGACATAACAAACAAACTGACATACTAAGAAGCTGGGAGCTGTTTCTGGCTTTTGGGCCACCCAGTCTGATACTAATCATCTTCACCTCTGTCTATTACAACCTTGTATATATCCACATCAGTCTGTTTACTTCCAGCAAGAGGTCCAAATTACTGTGGTTTTTCCTTCAGTTCTTTACTCAAAGACTCAGCAAGAAGGCACCGACAAGTTTAGATGCAGTCAGAAGCTGTACCTTGAAGGGAAATGCACTCTGCAAAGGCCTATTGCACAAGGTCATGTCTAGCGTCAGAATGAGACAATACTATATTAACATAGCAATCTTTGAGATCTCAGTAGACTAAAACCTTGTCAGTAGATGTTTTCAAAGCTAATCTTGACATATTTCTTTTCCATACCTATATTTGTAGAAAGATGGTTTAACTAAACATTACAGCACTGAGGTGTACTTACAGGCAAGACTGCCTCTGCGCATGCTGTAGCTTAGATTAGCTACCAAGCCACTTCAGCCTGCAAAAAAAAAGGCTGAAGTATATAGTAGATAGAGAAAGCTGTTGCCTACAAAAAGCTGCTGGATGGCTAAACTATAAGGAAGAAAACCAATATTAGCAGAGTGTACAAAATAAAACAGAGAAATAAGAGATTAAAAGAGAAAGCTGATTAAAATCAAAGAGATCAGTGACACTTTCTGTCAAAAAGTTAATATGAATTATGGAAAAATAGCAAAAAAAGCTTGTGGTACTGATTTTCCCTGTACCTGTAGTCTATTTTACTACATGTGGTATCCTAACAAAGTAGCAATGACATGAGTAAAGGGTGTTTTGGAACACTAGTAAATCTACAGGTCCACTTTTTATCCATTTTGTACTTTTGTCCTCTATCCTGGGAAAAATCCAAAACTGCTGACAGGCCCAGCATGGAAAATCACAGCTTACTACAGTTTCCCATGAAACTGTTTTCTTACCTGTGCATGCACTAATGATCAAACAGAGTTATTGCCCATATTTCCTTGAAGAGTGTTGCACAGGACGACAGGCAAGCTGGTAATGTTGTACGAACTGTTAGAGATCTTTCACCCTTCCAGGAGTAAATATTAGTTTAAACACAAAAACAAAAACGGTTGAAGAATGTCACTCTTAAGAAAATATTTCAGGTGAGAAAATATTTACTTCTTACATTTTTTACTGTGATTATGTTTACAAGGTAGTGAAAGGTAGCCCTTACATTATTTCTAAAAGCATCTTCAGACACACAACCAATGCTTGCAGGGAAGACCTCAATAACAAACTGTTCATTGAACATTCCCTCCTCCAAGAACAAATAGAGCCTTAGGCACTTTTTCAGGAGATTCAATTTTTAAGTAACAATCTCAGCAAAGATAGGATTTAGAGACAGTGTACAGCTCAAACTCCACAACAGTTCCTTATTTTCCCTTGAGTATTCCTTGAAGGGTACCTCAGCAATCAGCAGCTTTTAATGAAACAATAATTCTACTAAAATGCTATTTTGAACCCACAAAACTAATCTTTTGTCCCCTCCTCTACCTCTTCAGAATATATCAGAATCCTAAAATACTCTGGGAACGCTCAAATCTGAATAATAATCGCAATATAAAGATTGTGAGGAACAGCCCAGGCTTCAAAAGCTTTGTGATTCCTTTCTAAAATATGCAGTTTCATGAAAACATATACATCAGTCAGTCAAAATTTTTTTATACAATTTGGTTTAAGATTACTTCATTGTGAGGTAGTTTTTAAAAAATCAAAGAAGTAACATAATCTAAACAAACTGTAGGTTGATCAGTAGTTCTTCAAACAGGAAAGAATTCCCAGATTCCACAGCTAAGATGTATTTGGTTCATATCCCCTATCTATTATTAGATTTAAAAAAAAAAAAAATCTGCTTCCTTTTTTTCATCAGTTAGAAACTTTTCTGAAGTCGTTTTATAAAAAATTCTATTCTACTTTTGTATCAAGACAGCAAATGAGTAAATAACAGTTGCACTATGGCAGACACATTTTGCACAGATGAGAATTGAGAGCTAACAGTCAAGAAAAATAACAGAGAAAAGGCTACAAAAGGAATTTTCCCATGAGCTCTTTGCTCCCTACACGCTATAAACCTTCTCATCTGTGAAAATTCAGATGGTCACATCATACCAAACATTACCAAGTGAAGTGAGGGTAGGATAGTAAGTGGCTTTGCCAAGCAATGACACTGTTTATGCACTCTTGTTCCTTTGGTAATGGTATTGCATTCTCACAGTAAAACAGACTTTAGTTTTCTCTGCAATCACGAGAGAGAAGAGCTTTATGAACTAGTACAGATAGAAGCATAACTAAAACAAATACTAAGCAAAATCAAGTATTTCACTTTGTTTTTCTGACTCATACACTCCCTGAGAATGCAGGATAGTTTCCTTGTTTTGTAGAAGGATAAATTTATTCTCCTTCTTCTGTTTCTCTTTCACAGCAAATTTTGGTTTACCCTTTTTGGCATGATCAGAACAGATCGTGGAAATAATTAATAGCACTGGTTTATGTTCCACTTTGTTCTATTTACACAACAATTTTTAAAAAGAAGAGAAAAAGGACGAAAAGTTTACTTCTGCAACTACTGTTTTATGAAAGATGTGTATGGCAGGACTTCAGTTGTAGGGTATGAAATATATACATATGTATGTGGGCCAGCATTTCAACTTTCCTCTTTCTGGATTAACTGGACTGTATGGTTCATGGATCTGTCAGAAGGAAAGCAGCATGAACACGTGCTGAAACTGTGCTAGCATCAAAATAAAGATGTTTTTCCGTTTTTATTTATTTTTTTTCACAGCAGTGTAAATAAATGCCAGGATGTGCAAGGGTATTTAATTTCCTTTACTGAGCAGATTCTTACTCAGCTTTATAGAGCAGTTGTGGTTTTAATCACTTCGACAACCTTGAATTTTTGCCCTGGGCTTCAGATCTGCAGGAACCAGGAATCTCACAGCAAAAATGCTAACAAAAGCACTTTGTAGAACAATGTGACTGTCTTGGAAAGTCCCCTCACATACCTGCTCTGTAATTTCAAACCCATCCCAGTCAGTGCAGAGGACCTGTAAAGACAGAGTCCTTGACTGAGTTGCACAGAATTCCTGGGGACTGGGCTTCATGACCCTAGCAAGCTAATACCAAGTCTATTGAAACTCAAATTTAGCAGGAGATCATTACTATCAATTTAAGATAAAACTTCATGAATTTATTAAAAGTTACAATGCTGATGAAAAAATGGCCTCTGTCACTTTTCAAGTGCCAGGGAACTCAACAGTGTCTCTAAAGTAAAAGAATTCTGTTCTACTTGAAAACATTATGTTTTTGCCTACCTTCAGAAATGGCTGCATTGTTTTGGTTAAAACTTTCAAATGAGTTTTAAAAATCAGCCTGGTAGAGAAAACTAGCAGAGAAAATTTCAGTGTAGTTTTACAAAGATAATAAATGAATGAAACAGATCTTTATAATTAAGGTGTTGGGCAACTTCAGCACAACTGCACTTTGCAATTCCATTCCTTCCATACTACATCTGTATCTTCACACTCTTTATTTCCCACTTGAATTGCAATACTGCCCAGAGGACTTTCTGCATATGAAAGTTTATTCTTCTGAAATGCTCACTCTCCTCCATCTCCTGCAGCTACTCACTACAGCACATGCTAAAAATACTGCGCTAGCACTGAACAATGCACAGTCATAGAGTTTGGTTCCTATTTGGGCAGCAGACGGGGCATCACTGGCTGTGACCTCCCATTCAAGGAATGGCATTCACAGGTTATAAATGTGTTTAAAGTTAAGATATTTTTCCTTTCCCTTTAAGTATCATTTCCTCATGACTTCTTTTCCAGTGCTGCTCCAGCTCATACTCACATTAACAGTTTGTTTCTGGAAATGCTCTCCAGCCTGTTAAATTTTTATTGTGAAATGTTTTGACTAGAAGACAGAGCACTCGTCTCTAAAGCAGAATAGAGATAGCAGCCTGTACATCCCTTAAATGAGCCAAGATTTTTCTGTCCACTTTAATCATAGTTTATCTCAGCCAGAAATCACTCTAGTTTGCATAATATTCCATGAATAGTGAAAAGCTACTTAATTATGTCTATGGAGTGCTTAAAATTCATGGATAAGAAACCAACAAGGAAAAGATAAATAAATAATCCTTTAAATATAAGAAACAAATTTTTATACATTTATTTGTTATTCAGTTACTCCTTTAAGAAACATTTTGCCTGAGATCAGATTTTGGCAAAGATTTTCATATTCACAAAAATGACATTAAAAAGGGGGGTGTTTCTTTATCTTGAGAGGTAATCAACAGAAAAATAATATATCCGAAAAAAAAGACCACACATTTGCTAACCAACTCTCTAAATCCATAGTGAGATTACTTATTGGAAGCATGGCTCAATGCACTGTGATTTAAAATACAGTGATAAAAATAATCTATTATTCCCAATAACATATAGGTTGCTCTGAAAGTAATGCCTCCTATTTGTTTCCATGGAAACTACAACAGATAAAAAGAGCACAATAACACTGTTGGATAGAGCTATTCTGAATATGGCTCTGAAGTAATTCTAGAGGCCTCTGAGATCAAATGAGGGCTGAGAAAGTAAGCCCTTTATATGAACACATTTATTGCTTCATCTTCAATTTTTCTGTAGGTTCATTCTCATTCAATTTTTACAGAATCATTGAATTGTTTGAGTTGGATGGGACCTTTAAAGGTCATCTGGTCCAACTCGCCTGCAATGAACAGGGACACCTACAGATAGATCAGGGTGCTCAGAGCCCAAGTACAGCCAGACCTTGAGCGTCTCCAGGGACAGGACATCCACCAGGTCTCTGGGCAGCCTGTTCAAGTGCTTCAACATCCTCATCATAAAAAACCTTTTTCTTATATCCAAAATAAATGGTTCAGACCAAATATCTGAAATAAGACAAATACACTCAAAGCATAAAATGGAAAGATTTGCTAAAAACTAGTAAGCGCATTTTACACAAAACAAAATGAATATTTCTAAGTCTGATTCATTGATTTCTAATAGCTTTTAACTTTTAGTCTTGCAGATCTATACCTTTTTTATCCTAAAAGGCAATTTTATATTCCTACAGCTACAGTTTTGTAGGTTTCTGCTTAAATTAGGAACACATTTAACTGGAAGCCTTAAATACCAAAACTTCATTGACATAAAACAGACATACTTTTTTGGCAACCTCTGCTATAAAATTCCAAGGAGGTAAAATTCTTGTTGCTGAAACTGCACAACGGTAGTCAACTTCAGTTATCATTTTACAGAATAGAAAGACTGTCACAATTTTGCCTAACCTTAACTTGCATCATTAACATTGAACAAATTAAAACAAGCAAGGAAAAAAACCCACAAAGCACTCATTCCACATTTGACAGCATGCGGATGGACCCCTTTACCTAGCTAGAGGTACAGAGAATTAAATCTAGATTTATTAAGCTGCAGCAATTTTTTTCATATTGTCAGACAGTGGTTTGGAACTAAAGAGGGAGGTGTTACCTACCAGGAAGGATTGTTTGCATTTTTAGAAAAAGAAATGTTAAGCACAATATGTTCCTGTTTAGATCTGATGTTGTACACATGGTATTTCTTGATGCAATGCCTATCTGTCTGGTGAGATCCAGTTTTGGTAATATCTGAGCACTCTGGATTTTCATAAAATTATGTAATTAATAGCCCTTATAACAGCTGTTTATCACATCAGTAACATTTACTATGCATCTGTATCACTGATATAGTTAACATCTGGCAACTGACATAATGGAGTAGTCATCACAGCAGTGTGAAAATGCCAAGCTACCTACTATTCTACTGTACTTCATTAAGACACAGGTAGTTTTTCATAGGAACTGGTACTTAGGTAACTTATGTTACTTCACGGGACACTGCATACAAAAGTGGCAATTTAGTTTGGTTACCTAGTAAGTCTCTTTCCTTCTAGGAACAACCAGTTCCCAGGATTCTATGACTCAGAGAACCTGATCACCAAAAGATTAGTATTTAGTTAAGTTAGACACACGATTTTATTTTCCCTATTGCAGAGTTCCCTTCATTCAGAGACTGCAGGAATAAAAGACTTCTTTATGGAAATACCCAGACCAACATGTTTAACGTCTTCATTTGTGACCTAGACACAGACAGAGAGCACCCTCAACAAGTCTGCAGAGAATGCAAAACCAGGAGTAGTCAATAAGCCAGACAGTTGTGCTGCATTCAGTGGGCAGCCTGACAGGCTAGAGAAATGGGCAAACATTAACCTCATGAAGTTTATATGGAAAATGTAAATATGTTCACTGCGGGATGAGTATCCCCACACACCAGTACATACTGGAGACCAACCAGCTAGAAATCAGCTTGACAGAAAAAAAACTGGGAGTTCTTGTGGACAGGATGAACATCACACAGTGATGCTCCCTTATGGTGTCCAGTTCTGGGCTTCAGAGTACACAGAAGCATGGACATACTGCAGTGAGTTCAGCAATGGGACACAGAAATGACAAAGGACTGAAGCATTTGTCACAAAGAGAGAACGAGAGTCTATCTAAGCTGTTTCTGATGACACATTCCCAACTGCCTGTTGATGGTGGAGATCCGGCTTCTGATATCATTATTATTATATTATTATATAATAATATATTATTATTATATTGAAAAACTTTATTATACATAAAACTCAATGATTTTTTTCAGTAAATACTGTAGCTCTCAAAGAACTCTCGTTAACACCGATGAATGCCTGACACTTGTTGCAATGGATCTGAGAAAATACTGAATCAGCACAAAGTGACTTCAGTGATGCTCTGTTTACAAGATATGCATCATTAACAAAGAACTTAAAATTCCCTCCAGTCCTAATGAAATTAGTCTGTTAAGGGGTCCATGAATCCTGTGTAGGAGCGTATTGAAAAATTACAGCTGGACTTTTACATATGGAAGAGATTAAAGCTATTGCTGTTCAGACGCTTTGCTTAATGCTTCTACCACCAGAATGTCCAGCAGAGGACAAGTAAGGAACAGCTCATGTGATGGCCCAAACTAATGGCAATCTGCTCTCTTGGAGACTGGCAGTGAAGAATCTGTTGCTTGCCAAAGGAATTTGGCCATGTCTAAAATTCTTCACTGATGGGCAAAACCATCCATCTAGGCACAGCTGTGTGCAATACATTCAGCACTGTAAGGATTTTCCTGGATTGCTTCCACATAGATGTCAGGCAACTTTTCTCATAAGATCTTGGAAGGATTTGTAATCATCTGGGATAAAAGAGCATGATTAAAGGATGGCTGGCTCAGCTGGTGATGACAAATATACTGGCATCTGCTATTCCTCCTCCTGAAAACTTTCTTCCAAGGGAACCAGATCAGTAACAGACAGCAACAGGAGGAATAAATACATCTTTCATGGTCTTTGTGGTGAAACCTTATGGAGTTTTGAGATACCCCATGGTGACCAAAAAAGAGTTATCACTTGAGGAGCCAAGGCCCAGGCAGAAGGATTCCTGTAAGGAGGAAATTAATAATGTCTGGTGTAGGGAACTACAGAGAGACAGGATCCATGTGGGTTGGAGCAGAACGTCTCTCTGTTGCCTTGAAAATCTGATGAGGAAGAAGAATATTTCTTTTGAACACGGTACACTATTGCAATAAAATCTAGATCCTTTGGAAGGTGCCAAGGTAGGTACTGAAATTACATAAGAGTCCAATAATACTGTATGTAACAAATCTTTGTTGGCTGTCACATACTGTTAGAAGGCTAGACAATATGTAAGTTGGATTGGAATTATTCACTGATAAGCATGTATTTATTTTCAATTAATAAATTAATTATAATTGTGATTTTAATTTCTAAAATCTAATAAAAAGATTCACATAATTGAAATGATGTAAGATATCATGAAGTACTGAAGACAGTGTAGTTTAATCCATGTCTGATCACGATTTGCAGCTGTTCAAACCTATCCTCTGTCCAATTTATGGATGGGTCTCTGATACCTTATGGAAATGTCCTAATTGTCATACCATAGGAGAATCACAAACTAGATCTTCAGCCACTCTGTGGCTGAGTACTAACATACTTATTGAGCTAAGGTTGAAAATAGTTACTTAACTAAGAGATTGAGACTTTAGCCTGTGAGCCATAAAAATGTAATTTGTTTCTATCCTAGTGGATATTCAACATAAAGCGGTAAAATATAAAAAGAAGAGACTATGAAGCCAAGCCTAGAATACCTTCTGATCCACTGATTAGGTGTTTCAGGTCAGACAGTTTATTTTGAACTACATTTAATTTATTTCATTTTGTGTAACTAAATCTCATAAATCTCACCTTTTTTTGTCGAGATCCTAAATAAACAGACACAGATACATGTACATATGTATCATAAGGTTTAAGCATCAAAACCTGAGTTGAGTATTATGTTGAAAAACAGTAAATTCCAGATTGAGACACATAACAAGGGAATCCTACGTAGATGTAGAAGTTCTACAGCTCCGCATTTGGCACTGGTGAGATCAACACTGGAATGCAGCAGTTTAGCCACTTGTTCATAACACAAGGAAGATTTTGAAACCTGGATATGAATCTGGAGAGAAAAGCCATGAATATAAGGGAATGAATGCCTTCCAGCAAAACTTGCAACTATATACACACAAATAGAGACAGTTCAGAGTTCTTAGGACACAGCCTATAACATCTTAGAAAAGGACAAAGATTTAAAAAGAGAGGTACTTAAATCTAGTAACTTCATAGAAGGGGATCAAATGGAGTTTATATTAGAGAAAATAATATTAGATGTCTTAGCAGTGAAAGCCATTAAGCATTAGAATAATTTACAAAAGTACAGTAGAATTTTACTGTTACGTTTTTCTAAAATATGAGATTTATTTAATAAATGTTACTGGATTTGAAGCAGAGATTTGCTTTGAGTATCCATGTGTACACAATTAAGCATAAAAGCAATACAGGTAAATACAGTTCACTTTTAAAACCCATTAGTGTACAAATTAAATCAAGACCAGTACTTAGCTAGAAAAAACTTCAAAATGAATTTATCATTGTTAACTATTCCTGTCACTTGCCTGCTTTGTTCAGCAGCAAATTACTATATAAAAAACATTCTGAAATAATTCATACTTATACTTGGAGGAGTCAGCAATCTCTAAAGCCATTTTCTAGTTTTTAAATTTCCTGTATACTGCAAGGCTGTAATATCCTGTTTCCTTTTGCAGTGTATCATCTGATATTGAAACATTGCATTATGTAAATGATAAGGATAACATTCACAATATTGTGCAGACTATTTCTCAATTGGTCTTCATGCAGAACAGCATTGATCTTGAGAGATATCTAACACTGTAAAGTGGCATATTAGAGCTTTAAAATAAAAATAATGGCTTTATGAGAATCAAATCAACAGTAGTTTTGTTTGTCACACTTACTTAAATGTTTCATAGAATTGTGGGATCACAGAATACTCAAAGGGACTCACAAAAATCATCAACATCAACACCTGGCTCCACCCAGGACCACCCAAAATCCAAATCCTATGTCTGAGAGCATTGTCCAAACGCTCTTTGAAGTCCAGCAGCTCAGTGTCATGACCACTGCCTTGCCCTCTAGACCCTTCACCATCTTAGTAGACCTTTGGACGGGCTTTTGACTACTTTCACTTAAATAGAAAAGTTTACAATGATATTCAGGTTGTTTACAGTTTCTTTACATTCTAACTTTTTGAAATATGATCCTTTTAATGTAAAAGTAGTTTGACCATTACTCCACATAAAGCGGGAGTCTTTATGTTTTACTTCTAATTAGTAGAAGAATTGAATTAAAAATAATGCTGTGTTCAATCCAAATCTGTCTTGGGGAGGCTGTTTACCTTCTGCAGGCTGATACTGTGAAACCCTAATGGCCAAGTACAGTGTTTTCTCATGTGCAGTTTCACTGACTTCATTAGACCTCACGTAACTACCAATGGGCACAATTATTTGCAGATTCACATCTTTACTTAGAGCAAAGAAACACCATCAAAGGATAGTCAAGAAAATATATGGATATAATGAAATCAATCCCTTTTACCAAACCAGTCTGCAAGATTCTATAAATGCATACTTGGCAGCCTCAGAAGGGCAATGTGCATGGAAGTTTCAAACATCTGTGCTGCAGCCTCAGTGCCACATAAGTGAGTCTCTTCAGGATCCATACAACATTTGGAACAGCGATGACAGCAATCCAATTTATCCAGTCACACTTTATTCTGTGAATATTCGTTATACAAAATCAGGAGAGTTTATTGTGTGAGAAAAAAAAAACTGCTATTGTAAATGAACACTTCTAGAACATTGGTTATCAGTGCCTTGAGCCATTTAAACATGAGGAATTTGAAGGTAATCCATGCTGCTTTGGACTTCACTTAATTTCATAACAGAAACCAAACTGAATACTTTTGTAGAGAGTATTCAGTGTAGTAAATTTATTCTGCTTTTCCTCTGAATTTGTTCATAGCTTATTTATCAGCACAATAGACATAAATTTGCAATTGGTGAGTTAGCTCATGCTAAGCTTATTTGGATTTATATTCCATATTCAAATGAGATGGAATGCTTTTTTACCCATGTAAGCAGTTTTTTCAGGGCTAAGTCACACAGATGAATTTCAACCTTCCTTGGTAATTATTTAAACTAATATCCTAGACTGCATGAGAACAAAGGAGAAGCTGCTGCTAGGATACTTCCTCTGGGAGATGGCACCTAACAGCTAAGGCACAATAAAGACCACGTAGTCTTCCCAGTTTTTTGACTACAGACATGGCTTTCCCTTTTTGCTTATATTCAGTACTGCAGTGCTGATTTAGTTTTTTCACCTGTTAGGCTAGAATTAACATGTACTAGTTTGGAGGAAAACATGTTTTAAAAAGTAATAAAATATAGCCAAAAGGAATTTGTCCAAAGCAAATCATGTCAAACCTCTTTAATTTTTTTTTTTTGCTAGACTAACTGGTCTAGTGCGTAAGAAGGAACTGGTTTTGTAATACAATGACTTTAATAAAGTCTTTCCTGCCGTCCTAGTGAGACATTCTCATAAATTAAGAAAATATAATTTTGATGAAATTACCTAAGACGAGAATATGTCTTGTTGAATAAATAATTAGCAATGGTTCACCACCACAGAAACAGTACATTTCAAGTGAGTATCATAAGATACCGGCTCAGATCTACTGCATGTTCTCTTGGATAAAGAAATAAAGATAAGAGCTTGTGAACATG
This sequence comes from Penelope pileata, assembly GCA_013396635.1. Lineage (NCBI taxonomy): Eukaryota > Metazoa > Chordata > Aves > Galliformes > Cracidae > Penelope > Penelope pileata. The sequence continues at coordinate 213,601 of WBMW01001305.1, read as the reverse complement.
ACAGGAATGGGTGAAGTTCTAGATTAGATAAAAATTTCACTTGGAGAAATTCTCACTACACAAAATAATAATAGAGACAATTGGAAAATGCTGCAGAAAGGAGGTGGAGACTCTTGATCAGGCAGCAGTAATGCAGAAAATGATATAGAAACTATCTTGGGAACGATAGCATGACTTAGAAGAGATGATAACGTAAAAAAGCAAGTCTTGGTAAGAACTGTTTCCACTTTGAGACATACATTATTTTTCTGTCAACTAAGCCCTAAATAATTTGTTTCTGGAATAATCTGCCCATTTGGAGGAATATACTCTGAAGAAAGCTTTATACATACCACAGACTGAAATGGAAAAAAATAAAACACAGAAATTCAGGAAACTTCACCTGAAGGGAAATATTGAAGAACTGAATTGGTTTTCTCTAACAAAGAGATGACTGAAAGCCAGGGAGATAAACATGGACAAAAGTTCCTAATAAGAAGCTGACAACAAAATATTCCTCCATATAATGATGATAGAAAGAAATAATCTCTTTACGATCTTTGGGCATATTTTTACTGCAGATCTCACTCTGGTGCATAGACATTGAGAGAACATGCAAGGAAGCTGCATCTGGTCATGGAAGCAGTCAGTATCCAGAGCTCAGCCTGGGCTAAGAAATACTGTTCTGGATTCCCTAGAAAAGCTTTAGGTGGTCTGCTTTTACATTAGGTAATAGAGTCATTAAAGGTGGTTTTTTACATTCCAAGAAGATGGAATGTAAATGGGGGACCTGGTAACACAACAGTACATTTTAATGGGGGCCCTGAAGGGGCAATCATTCTCGCTAGATCAGTATTGCTGAATGTTGTTTAAAATTTATATGCATTTTTATGGGGATTCAGTAGTTTTTTTGTTGTTGTTCAAAAAAAAACCAAGAAAGTCATCAATTATTTAGAAATACCACTCCAGCTATTCAAGTATTGTGTTTTATTTATTTTAATTTTTATGAACCATGTCATTACAGCATTGAAATTCTTTCTCCAGCACTAAGGAAGCTATTAATTCTGGTTCACAGAATTTCTTGTAATCGTCCATTATCAATAGAGAAGGTTACCACTATACATTAGTTTTACACCAATGCATTTTACTTGGTTTGCATAATACAAATGTTCCAGTTTGTATATATCCAAAGCCACAAGAAAAAACATCATTAGCTTTCAAATGAGACGTTAACAAGACCTATTATTCTGGTGCTGAAAACTGGATTTTCTAAAGGTGATTAATAATTTAAGATAGATCACCTCAGCGCAAAACATTTCTCAGTTGCTGCTACCAGGAGACCAAACTAATTTCCTCTAAAATAACAAACGTTTACCCATAAAGCGTGTAACAACCACCTTGATGTAGCTTGAGCAGCATACTTTAAGGTCTGAATATAGACTGAAAACCTTAGAGCTCTGACAATCAGAATGGTAGGACAGAAGAATAAAGCTGACTTCATTTCTCTGTGTCAGGCAACGTTTCAAACACTAGTTTCAGGCCTGGAGGAAAGCTGTGTGTCAACATTTCTAGTGACCAGGAAGTTTCTTTTCTTAATTTTTGCAAATTAAAAAAATAAATAAATTTCAGATCCTTTTTTACTTGAAGTACTTTACAGAATCAAACACTTTTAACAATAATAACAAGAAATATTACAAAGCTCACTCATGCCAGTTGGAAAATGACTCAATTACTAATTTTGCTGTAATATCTCCTGAATTCATCATTAACTCTGGAAAAGTTTGCCTGGAAGTAGAACAAAACAGTATACCAGCAGTATCCCAAACAGATGATCAAGACAACACTAAATATTTAATATATTTCACCAGTGTCACTATCTGTACTGTACCTACAGATAACATGGAGTAATTAACACAACTTATGTTTTAGTATATGAGGGATGAGTAAACATGTACAGTTGCAAATGACCATCTTTTCGTTAATTTTTGTCAGCTCACCACCTGTTTGTTGTTACATTTTCACATTACTTGTTATATTCTGTATTACTCATTCTCTTCCTCTTTTAATTTTGCCTTCATTTCTTTATTAACCAATTTTCTCTTTTTTTTTTTTGCTTCACATAATCTCTACAAAGTTTCTCATCACCCTCCCACTCTCAATTTCACAAACTCCTATCCAGCTCCTCAGTGCATCTCTTCCACTAAAGCCACTGTCTTTTGCATCATAAATGATCTCCAGTTTTGTATTTTTTATTCCCTTCTCTTCCATCCCTTACGCAGCCTTACCATTAGCTGCATACTTACAGACTTTCTCTCTCCTTTCTCCTTCTTTCCACGTATTTTCTCTTCTGAATAATAACAGATTTGCCCCATCAGTGGGTCTCATTAGTAGTTGCCTCATTAGGCATTGTAGTCGTTTTCAAAAAGTTTAAAATACTTAAAATATAAACTCTTTAAAATGCCTTGCCAAATCCTGTTTTCACCTTCACATGCGTTTAAAAACTAAATCAACATCATTCTTAGGTGGGTAGGCAGTTTGCGTCACTTTATCTATTATCTGCCTTTTTATGTACATAAAAGGAGAAATATTGAAGAATTAAAATGAATGCTTGCAAGCATGAGCTGGTTTAACAGAAAATCAAACTTCAGAAATCAAGATTCCCATAATGTTCAGTAATAAACAGAGTACTAGCTTGGACTGTTCTTTACCACTCTCTCCTGCTTTGGAAATCAATTTCTAATGACATTATTTGACAGCTCCTTAAGGGCACGCCAATATATCCTAAATACAGAATACACTGAAATATTAGGTCCACAACAGGAAAAATATTAAGTATTTAAAATGTGGTGTCTTCCAGACACAGCTAGTTCTCATTCTCCTATTTAATTTAATAATTTCCAGGCAGATTAATGAACAAATGTTAATGAACATCTCAACACTGTGACCAGCCCCATCGTATGTGGCTCTGCTCTGTAGTGAATCAAGTGTACACAGGAAGCTTGGAACTCCATGTTTTTAAAACTGATGAGCACAAGATTCTTGTGATTTAGCCAGGATTATGCTGGAAGCTGTTGAGGTTGGTTTGATAGATGCACTTGTTTAAAACCTGCATAAAGGAAGCCTACTTGTCTTCTTTGCTGCAGCTTCTAGCAGCAGCTAGCCGCGCCTTTTCCTACTGCAAGTTTCCAACCCAGATATGGAGGCAAGGCCCACCTCCATCCTGCTCCCAGATCCCAGCCAAGTGCCAAGCTGTGCTCTCATGCAGCCCTCTGCCTGACACAGAAGCAAATTCAAAACTCTGCCTTTCCACATGTAAAACCTGCCTGTTATTTAAAAATGCACAAGAGGCCACACTTGCTGACTCATGGCATTTGCTTGATAAAGCTGCTGCACTGGCCAAGCTGCAGCTTTCATTCATGCGCTTTCTTACATGGATACAAAGCATGCTAGATTGAGACAAGTTCCACGTACTCTGTGGCAAGCAAAGGAACAAATGCCACAGAGAAGCAGGAACAAGCATTCTTAAACTATATGACGCAGTTTTAGTCTATGACTTTCCAGAAATGGATAATGCAGAGGAGGAGTAGGAGTAATGGACTCCCATCACAGAGGTGGCATGTTCTGTGAGGAAGTGGCTCTCACTTAGTAGTTGCGCTACAACTCTTCTTCCAATTTGAACATACAAATCCCTGCTAATCTGTGGCCATCATTGCCATTTACAGTGATTCCTCTTCAGTCATGGGCCTTGTTACAACCTTGTGAAGAATACAGCATAACAGGGCCACTAGCTCTGATGAAACGTATTTCCAATATGTTTTCATAATGTTAGAACATCAAATACTTACACCTATAGCTTAATTCTTCAGATCTGCCTCTAGAATATGTCAATTCCATCACAGAAAGAACTATCTTCTCACTTCTGATTATTCAGACACAAATAGGGAAAAATTTCCTCACCAGGGAAAAAAAATATATATATTTATAGGATATGAAAATATATATATCTATAGGATATGAAAAAAAAAATTGTTTTCTTCTTTAGAACTTTCGCTTGGATCTCCTTCACTGTACTGCCACAACGTCAGTACTGTCATTGTGCTGCCACAAAGCCAGGTGACAGCTGTACAGTTACTGCACATCACTTCAGTTTCTTCAGGGATAATACAGAGTTTGAATTTAGCTTCAAGTTCCTCTCTTCCCTTCTTAACTCCTCTGAAAAGGAACTAGCAATGCATGATCTGCAGCTGCTCTTCTGCTACTATCTGAGAAATTGACTCCCCACTGATCCCAGTGGAGGCATAACATGATTTTCCTGTGAATATTCTTCCAAACCATGCACTAGATAATGACACTTTAATTCTGACTGGAAGAAGTCTTTGGAGACAAAAATGTAAATCCATGAACATACATCAAATCTCACTTAACATTTTGTCTTCAGAAGTCTACAGTCAAACCTACTGTTAAATCAGTTCTTGATTAAGTATCAACAAAGTAAAGGGAAAGCTCTAATAAAAAGCTTGAAATATGTAGGCAATACTAGTTTTCGTTTGGTATGTTCCTTAGAGAAACACAGAACAAAACTGGATACACAACAATATGAAATGAAATGTTTTTCCCTTAAATAAATGTGTTCTCATTAATTGCCTTAAGTCAGAAAGTTTACTACACTAAAATATAAAAAATGCAACGATTCTAATCCATCCTAAGCTGAGGGTTTTTTCTGCTGTCAAAAGTTCCAGAATAAATAGTCGCCTTCACAACCCCATTTTTAAAACTAGTCAAGATTTCCTCCATCACTTCAACAGCAGACATGCTATCATTACTGGAATAAGGTTCTTCTTGCTTCCTATCAATCTGGTGATAGCCAAGCTGTCTATACCACATAGTATGTTTTGCTGTAAGACATTACCAATCCATTTCATTTAAATCATTTACTTTTTCTTGCTGAAATTTCTAAAATGTATTTATTCACCTTCTTTTATATGACTAAGGAGTGGACTACTAACATTTGGACAGCTCTTCAGATGTATCTGAACATCATAAAGCTACTAAAGCAAAGACGTGCTCCTTTTCTTCTTCATTTTTCATACTTGGTTCCATCTCCTTTCAATCTACTTATTGAATAAATTTACGAAATGCCACCCACTGTTCAAATTTCCTGATATACTGCTTTATATTTTATCTTCCTATCGACCATCTTGTGGAAGTGCTAGGTTCTCAAAACCAGTGTTCAACAGCCTGAATACCTAAGGACTTTTTACACCCTTTATAATGTCCTGGACACTCCTCAAAACTGTCTTCATTTATTGCTTCAGTCAAATACTTTTTTCACAGCTTCTTACCATGCTAAGAGCAGACTCTTCTGTCCTCTCCATCCTCCTCCTGAAGCCCAGTTTTTATGTGATTACTTTATATATCAAACTCTTTCTTATTCCAGTTTCTAAGTTAAGTCTTTTAAGGTACTGCCATTTAAAAACACTTATTGACAGTTTAACACACAACAATATAATTTATCTGGGTATTTACCCACCATTGAAGACATTAAAGCCAAACAGGAAGAGGCACAAGCAAGCACGCAAGCAGAAAATACTTTTGCAACATGAGCAACAAGAAGGCCATACATACAGTTAAGCATTATGTGTAGCCTTGTAGAAGTTGCAGCAAACTTTGCTGTTAGGGCAAACGAAAATCAAGAAACAAACTCAGATGTCACAGCTTTCTTGTCGAACTGCGCTTTTACATTCCAGCCTTTCCTTAAAGCAAGAAACAAAGGATGATAACACCTTCTCTTTCCTGCCCACCTTTCCTCCTATGCCATAGGAATAAATTATCACTTGTTAAATTAATATGCTACATTAATTTACGTTCAAGTGATCACTAGCAATAATGATATGTAATGTACATTCATAGCAACTGTATTACACAACTCAACATAAACCTGGCAAAGTTTTCCATACATCTGCTTATCCCCTACATACAAGTAATGAGGATAATAATCATTTGGACCCACTGAAGATAACTACAAATAAAGTGAGAAAATAGCTTTTTTTTTTTTTTTACAAGCTTCTTAGCCACTATACAGCTTTAAAACCTACTGCTTTCTAAGCTGCCTCTCAGTGCATCAACTGCTTTCTTTTTACAGAGGTGTATCCTTTCCATATGATATTCTGATTTTGTACCTATATTCAATGAACACTAATTGAAAAGGCGCAGACACCATTTATACCCATGCAAAACACAAGTATACCTCTTCGGTACATACTGTATTGAAGCCACAGGATAAAAAGAGTAAATTAGAACACACAAATAAGATGAGAGTGTGCTTGCTTGTACTTGGTAAAATTCCTGAATATTTTGAGCTTCCAGGAAAAAGAAAGGACAGAAAAGGGCATTACACTGGCGGTTATTTTTTGCTAGAAAATGTGTCAGTGTAATTCTTCCATAGAAGAGTCTGCCAAAAAGTTATAATATCTAGAAGTGGTAGAACATGCTGTTTCTGTATTTCATTACACTGCATGTAAATGAAAAAAAAAAAAAAGTTGATATGAATTATTCTTGTTCCGCAAATTATAGCAGTATAAACATTTTGTAGAAACCTGGTCTTTGTAAGCATATGCAATATACTGTACAGCTGTCACCTGGCATGCATTAGCTGTGTGCCCCACAGTAGTGTAAGAATCATGCTGGAATAGCTTCTGCCAATGGATTACAGTGAGGTTCAGTATCTCATTTTTGGAGCTGATTTTATCGTGGAACAAAATAATGAATCAGCCATATTCATATTCACGGACTAGAAGCAAGAGGACGAAGAATTGGACTGGGTTACTCTCTTTCTAAAGGTGAAGTTAAAGTTACAGAGAGATCTAGTCTAGTTAGTTGCAATTAATACTTTTGTATATATGACAAAAAAAGGTAATGGAACAACAGCAACGGTACAAAGAACTTTTCCCGCATGCAGACACCGTAGGAAAGACAACAGTAGAGCTCCCTGAAGTTTCATGAGTTCCCTGTGTTGGAAAACAAGTCTTTTTCCACCCTTGTTCTCTCCTGAAAAGCAGTAGAAAGAACACCATGAGCCTTCTTTTTCCACCCCTGCCACTATGAGGGAAAACCCTTGATCCACAACTGCACGAGACCACAGAAAATGTGCAGAACAGAAAAGAGAGGTATTTTGAAGCTAATGCATTAATGTTTTTAAAACACATTAAAAGCCTTACATAAAAGTTTTACAGCAAAGACAAATTCATTGTTATCATCCAGCTACAGTTGGTTTGGAAATCTCAGAAGACCATGGATATGTTGAAATAATTCCAGGCTTTCTTGGAACCCACTAAGGCAGAGATACCAGAAGAAGAATGTCTCTTCTGGCCTTCTGATCCTTTTACTTCCATTCACAGGGAAGACCAGAAAGACCATAGCCACCAATCCCCCTCTCCCCACCCTTATCCCCCCCTAAAAAAAAACACACAGACTGGAGTGAAGAAAAACATTAACTTCATGTAAGCATTGACTAATGCTTGTAGAGGTTCTTACGTTAATAGAAAACACAGAAATCTGAGAACTAAAGCACTTATTATGTCATCTAATCTATGCAGTTGGCAGGAAAGGATTTGTTCCCTAAAGCTTATTTTATACGGTTTTATTCAGTCTAATTTTAAATGGCAGAGCCATGAAACTTCCACTGCATTATTTAAGAAAGCTGATTTGTTTATTGTTTGAATTAATTTGAGTAGTTTCTGCAAACATGTTCAAGATGCTGTTCTTAATAAAAACATGGAATGTCCTCAGTAATTTATCTTAGCATTAAATAGGTAATGAATATCCAATCTATAAGCTCTGTTGAAATACATCTTTGCATATAACAGGTTGTTCTTTTGATATTAAGAAATGCAGGAATCTCTAAGTTTTTGGCAGTTGGTTTCTGATGCAATTACAAAATTTTATCCAAATTGATGTGCTTTAGTAATCAGTTCAATATGATTCATAACCTTGGCTCTCTTACACAGCTAAATTTCTGAATGAATTTTTTACTTATGTCCAAGAAAAAGTAGGTTGGAAATACCAGAAATTACACTTAATTCATAGTATTTTTATATTATTACTTCTTCATGAGTTCAGGACTTACAAAAAAAATTGAAAATGAGTGAAAAAAATCTTTTTTATTATTGATGTCACATTTGGAAATACAATATTTCTCTTACTCTTATGTAAAGAATTGGTAACACTGAAGGGATAATTTACAATAGATACTCAATCCAGTTTTTCAGCTACTGTGAAGGCAACTTAAGCAAAAGCATACATCCACTGTAAATTTAGCTTGGTAAGGAAGATATTCATATGTACTTAACAAATTCTGACATAGCTCCCAAGAAAGACTTGATTTCATTGAGCACATCTAAAATTAGTGTTGGCTGTATATATGGATTACACAGACACACACAGGCTCACATGGATAATTTGCTATTTTCTTCACTTTTTTTGTGGAAAAAATTGTCTAAAATGCAGATTCAGTTACTTCAATGCAAAGTTTGTGTCCAATAAAACCATCTGACTTGTATGGGAAGAAATTTACAGAATCAAAAGAACTGAAGCTAAATCCTCACAGTTCTTGTGTAATAACACTTTTTCACTGGAGAATATTTTCCAAAGTCAAAAGGAACACACTTTGAAAAAAATCAGCTCTTTTATGTACTATGATAGAATCTGTATTTACTGTACATGATATGATCTTTATGGCATACGGAGATTGTCTTTCTGTTTGAGCTGCCTAAAATATTATGCTGGTCTCGACCTTGGAAACATTTCTTAAGCATTTATTGTAGTATAACAGAGATCTTTTGCCAGAAGAGTCATTGCAGAGCCGTGGGCTATTAGGGGGCTTTCCATATTAGGGGTTTTCTTGCTCTGGATTAAGCATGCCAACAGTAGTTAGTTGCCGTTCTGTATTTAGATCTGGTGTGCAGGAATGGATTTGGGTAAGAAATGTTGAAACTTCTTGTATTTCATTGAGTTAAGCTTACTCCCACAAGACAATTTAGGAAGACATTTGTTAAGAAAACTCTTACAAACTATCCAGTGCTACATGAGCTACAGCAGATTTCTGAACACGTCAGGAAATAAGCACTTCTTTACCCGCAATTCTAATGGCTCCTGAAGACTGTAACGAATGTGCTTTTAAAATATTTTTTTAGGGTTACACTTTATTGGATAGTTATCATAGATCCTTTAAAAAGACAACTGATATTTAAACAGAAATATAGTGAACTAAACTATTAGCTTACATAAAAAGATATCACTTTAGGAAAATACCAAACATCTCTTAATCATCAGACAACAGCTTTCTACAAAACAACTTCTTAACCCCACTTTATTAATGAGCAACACGTTTCACTTACTTCATGAAATAAATTGCATAGCAAATCCACACAGGACCTTCAAATTTAATGTTACCGCTTAGGTCATTTCATTCCTGTGGCAACATTTTAATGTCCAGATACTACCGAGACTTCTCCCCAGGTAGCAGCAGCAGTACATAATCTTGGCATGGCCACCTGTTTGAGTTTACTCTGTAATCTCATAATATATGACATCAGTAGCGGTCATCTACAAACTTATATTAATCTGTCATATCACCAGTGTAGTTTCAATATCCTAATGATGTCATCCAGTAAGAGTTGGAATTTTCTTGAAGGTGTCACTAGCTATAAACAGAAGTGTGAACTATTGCAGGTTTACTTAATCCTACAGCCATTCAATCCTCACTCAGCAGTTTGAGAAATACTATTTCTAGTGCAAGTGCATTTAGTTTGAAGCTAGGACTGGCCAAAGGAAAGAAAGGAGTTTGCTGTGGTAAAAGACAAGTAAACTAGATCTAATCCTGATCTGTAAAAAGAAGTCTACAATAAATAAACAGAAGCGAATTCACAGATCAAAATAACATATGTAAGAAGGAGTAAAGAACAACCTTGCATGACTTTCAACTTGTTGCTCTTTAGACTTGAATCTTTCCTATCAGAAGAGTCTTGTGCATTAGTTATACTTTAATCACGGAGCTGCACGTCCCAGCAAGCCAGCCACTTTACTCTGAAAGGTGCATCATTTCAAGTACAAAAACTCTGCCATCCAGACATAATCGACTAAAGCAACCAAGACCTATGATCCACATTTAAATGGTTTTATAATTCCAGAATACACTGAGGGACTGCAGAGCTGTAGGAAAACAAAACAAAACACGCACACACACAAAAAGTTGTCAAAGGCTAAGCTGCTCCTCTTTCATAATAAAGGCAATCACACACAAAACTTTAGAAAATGTAGATGAGAAAAAGGAGAAAAAAATGATTTTTCAAAGTCTCATACAAGTGAAAAAATTATACTCTGAGTATCAAAATCATCTAATATGTTAGTAGAATACACATCAAACACTTTTTCTCTTTGTGTGTGTGTGTTTGCATAAGAACTTCAAGCTAACAAATAGGATGTAAAGTTCTTAATGTCTTCAGCTGAAAGAAACAATAGCATCACTTACCGAAAGATTGGTCTTTGGAGATGCTTTTTCTTGATTGTAACACAATCATCCATTTAAAGAGGGAAAAAAGACTTCTTCCAGCAAATAACTCCAAAAAGACCAGGGAGTAATCAGGAAACTTGTTCTTAGCTACTGTGCTGCAGAGAGCACACAGAATGATATTTTGGTGCTGGGGGAAGCCTCCCTCCCTCTTTCTGACAGTTGAGTAGAAAAGGGCCATAGAGGCCACATAAGACAGGCACGGCCGTGCACCAGCAAACCCTGCAGGCTGAGCAAAACTGGAGGCAAGTTGATCAAAGCACGGAGTTGTACTGGATTCCTTTCAACTGTGCAGGAAAAAAGAGGAGCTTTGCCAAGTGCTACCCAGGTAAAAATGTGTTAGATTATTCCAGCCATGAGAGCACTTCTTACACATGCCGGTCAAAGTCTTAAATGCAGAGTCACTCTCTCCCTCGCTCTTTAAAACACACTGTTCCGAGGCTCAACTTTTTTTTCTTCAAAATAAAAGTTGTGCAGCTGTTTCAGCATTCCCATGCGAGTACCTTCAGAAAGTTTGTTCTGGTAAAAGAACTGTATACAAATTAATGAAGATGGATGGATCTGGTCTGTGGGGCTGGCTCCACTTCAAGAGATTGTAATTATTTTACAATCTGGCTTTTATTCACTCTGGATGATGTGTGGATATAACTATGTAAATTAAAGCACTGCTCATAATTTTTAGCATTCATAACCTAATAACCTAGAGTTGGCTGAAGCAGAAAATGGTGTTTGTAGCTGGTCAAAGCATAACTACATAAAACAAACCGACGCTATGTGAGCGAGGAAAACAAAGCTGACCAAGTTCAGATAGCGACAGTAGCAAACTGTTACTGTTTGCAAGATAAGATTTCAACAGAGATCCAAACTCAAGAGCTTGCTCTGACATCATGCTGACATAAATCAGGAAGAATTCAACCGCAGCAAACAGAGACTGTAACAAAAGCTATAAGGCAGGACCAGGACCGCAGCTCTCTATGGACCGGTCACAAGCAGTTCAGCTGAGATCCCATTTCCCAGGCACCTGCAAGGCTCCGTAACAAAGTGCTGCTGGCATGGGGCCCGACAGGAAGCACGAAGCCTGGCCAGAGGAGCAGAAAGCAAGCAGCAAGCCCTCATCAGCTACACAGCCGGGCTGCACAGAATGGGGAAGGGCCCTGCCACACAGCTCCTTCCCTACGGCCCAGCTCCTCCAGCTCAGCTCTCAAAAAGCACTTAGCACATGCAAGGTGACCTTCTGATATGTGACAAGTGGATCAGGAAGGCTCGGCAGCTTTTGCAACTACATTATTGGCTGGAGGAAGAGCAGAAGAGTGGTAAATTTACACAGCCAGGTTTACAATGCTGTCATTATCAGGTTAAGTTTGAGGGACACTAAGTCTGAAAAAAAAGGGCAGATAGGTAAATATTGAGATGTGTCTTAGGTTGCATATGACTATATGACTAACCCAAACTGCACTACAAGCAAATTTTCATGAAATAATGATACATAATAATCAGGGAGATAACCAATATACTAGTAATATGAATTTTTATGTATGAAAATATAGGAGTTTACAGCAGATTTTACTGAAACAGGTAATATCTCTTCCTAGATCTAAAATACATTGCTTAGAGAATAGTGTGGCAGTGGAAAGATTGGTTCACCATCCTTGCACTATATGAAACTATTGCCATGACACAGCCACGGAGCAATTATCTAAAGGAAAAATGATCACAGAGCCATCATCAGTCAGTTATTTGTTGTTGATTCAGTTTTGTCCTGCCCCGCTTTTTGTTTCTACTACTTTGAGGAGAGAGGGCTGCACCATCATCTGGACATCAGCTGTCTTTGTCAGATCACAGGTCAGCTTTTGCCAAGATCTTGAAGGATCTGAGGATCTTTCTTCAACAACATGCGATGTTCAGAGTGCTGTCATATTTTTAAAGCCTTTCATACAGCCATGGCCTTACTTATTCTTGCCTGCCAAGATTCACATTTTTCTTCATGCAGTTATCCTACTCTGAGTTTCAGCTTTTCAAAATAATTTGCTTCTTTTTAAAGTGTGTTCACTCACTGCCTATGGAGAAAGCTGCAAATCACAAAGAAATCTCCCTTTTCTTTCTGTTTCTTAGTATGTGCATAGTATTGCCATACTTCTGCTATTCAGAAGGACTACCTGTAGTTCAGGGTAATGATCTTGATACACCTTCTGAGAGTTTCAGGAAAGAAAAAATCCTCAGTGAGAGCTATACCAAATATGTTTTTCCATTTAACTCTTCAATCTTTCATCTTGCAGTTTTACCAGTCCTGAAAACAGTACCCATCTTAACAGCAATTTTTTCTGGGCCTAGTCCAATGAACATTGCTGTTCATAGGACTTCATTCAAGCACGGCACTGAAAAAAGTATTATTTAGGGGAGCTGGGATTCCAGCAGTATAATTAGTTCCGCTAGAAGGAGTTAAAAAGTTGTTAAAAAAAATGCAGGGAAAGAAAATATTAATATAAAATGGCAACAGAACTTTGATTTAATTGTATTGTTTCTCATCTTCCAAACAGTCCTTTTTTGTCCATTCAGAGTTTTCATTCAACATAACAGCCTATTGATTTCTCCCTTAAAATATTCAGAAATCAGTTTTACTTGTTGAGTAACTATGCACACAAATTCTTCCAGAAAGGGATTTTAAGAAAGGTACGATAGATTAATTATACTGAACTCTGAGTCCAACTAAGACTACTCCTGCATTTGTTCAGCAGAAAAAAAATCATGTATAAAATTCACTAGCGTGTAACTTTTGCAGATTACAGTGCTGAAGCATCCTGCTGTGATATTAATCCATTGTAGGATATACCTGGACCAAATACACCAGATGAAGGCATTCTTATTAGAATGAAGAAGTATTTTGCCTGAAAGAACTATGGAAATTTTTAGAAGCCCTCTGCAGATAATAGTCATCGTCCTTCTTGCTTCATACTAATCCTTTCAATGGTAATTGGAATAGTAAAAATCCATTTGACTCATACCCTAGAGATCTCTTATTCAATTTACCAACACTGGATGTAACTCAAGCAAAAATTCCTGAATTGTTGGTTTTCCAATTTATTTTCCCATTATTGTTGCTATTGTTTGCCCATCACAACCAATGACTGTTCTTCTTTCTAAGCGATGAAAGCCATTTTTATTTCATCTCTCAGGCACATGTTCATGCAACAGCAGACTTTTTGAACCAAAAGCATATACTACTTTATCACTCACAAAAACTGAGTTTCATCAACATGAAGATTTGTAGCAATAGTTAAGTCTAGTACAATTTCTCACACCAAAAGACTACACGTGAGCTAGAACCCAAGCTATTTTCCTCTGCTTGTTTTAATGCTACATTTTTCTTATTGATCTGTAGCTCTTTGCCAGAAGCCTAGAAATGTAATTATTTTTCCTACTCTAATTTCAAATCTGTTGGCAATTAAGATGGTAACTAAGAGGTTTGACATTTAAAGGTTTAATCCTTTATATGCCATAATCTCTGTTCTGCTTCCCTAATAAAGCAAGGGGTCAGAAACCCTCCCCTGTTGTTCAAGAGGAAGCAAGACAGCAAGTGGAGAGCTAAGTTTCATGCATCTGTTTATTTTCTGGACTAATTAGAATGGGGGGAGGGGGGAGGAGGGGACATATACTTCTATCTAATTATCTCTTTACATTTTTGAAATTGACAGATTTGAAATATATAAACCTAAAACAGGACTTATGCCCAAAATGCTATTTTACTTTTCAGTACAGTATCTTTTCAGTACAGTATCTTTCAGCAGTTCTTTGTTTAAAACATTTGTAAAGTAATTAAATCACTAAGTAAAGCATGAGCAGGAAACTTTTCACAGTAGGAAATCAGTGTATTTTGTGCATCTCCTAACAAGATCTGCATTCAGATACTTGTATAATTAGTGGATTAAATCCACTCCTTTAAGGCTGCATGCAGGCAGAGCATTTAAATTTTATGCATAGGAAACAGGAAAGGGTGATGTGAAATCTGCGAAATCCGCCTATGCCACCATTGTCACATTGACAAGGCAGACAGTCTTTCAAAGCTTCCTATAAGACAGAATCACTGTTACAGGCTCTTTGTGGTAATGTGGGGGATACTCTTCTTAGCACCCCTTTTGTCTGCTTCCATTTCACAGGCAGGCTCTCCCGACACTATTGAGCCCGTAAAGCTGCCCAGCTGTCTGATGTCTTGTGCTGTCCCCAGACACAGGTTAAATGCTATAGGAGATGCTGTGATTGCCTGCCATACAAAGGTTGAACTTTAACACAAGCCTGTCTTGTTAACTCAGAGTACTACCTACTAGAACTGCAGTTGTATAATGGTTTAAGAGCTAAATGACAGTTACCCACATTCTGCACATAGCTACCCATATTCCTCAGCATAGTTCACTCTGTCACGGATCAGTCTGAATGCTTTTTTAACTCAATAGCTCTCTGAGGTTTGCATTAATCTTATTATATTCTGCATACATAAACGTGTAGGACAGTCTCAATTTATTTCTTTGTGTTGACGTCAGCAAAATCCACTCTGAAAGTTAACCTGATGACTTCTCCAAGCTTGAAAAACTAGAGAGTACTGGAGGTAACTGTGACTCATTCAGAGTGCAGATAGAAAAGTTGCCAACTATTACTGGATCTGCTGTATTGCACGTGGTAAAGTTCTGTACAAACAGTTGTGCAGGTCTTTAAGATCTGTCTTCCCTTTCACCCCTTGTAAGTAAGAATATTTATAAAACTGCGTTATTCTCTCTTGCTTTCCCTGTTTACACACACACACAAACCAAGCAGAGACTTACGTCAATGCCGTCAGGCAGGAGATTAATTTCCTTGCTAAGACTTTCCTGCTCAGACTACAGCATAGTAACTTGGTTTAAGAAGCTTCCTAGTCTTTCGCTTTTGCTTTTATATTTTTCTACATCTTAATATCTGAGAAAAACTGGCGGCACTTCTTTTTTTTTTGATATCTCTACAAATTTTCTTCACAAAAAGGATCTGGCATTTTGTGGGAGGAGAGTCATCTTCCACAAGCCTCTGTGTCCCAGCCTGACATTTCCCCTGAGTATCTGACCAGTTCCTTTCTTTTTCAGGTTTCTTTGGATGTAGCCAGTCCTCACCTGCAACACCACAGAAGATGGCCTTCTCTGCTCCTGTAGGAGCACCTCCAGAAGGTGCCTCATCCAACATGCCTTAAACACCAAAGAGTGCCCACTGATCCTATCTTTCTTTCTCTCTCTTCATTGACTAGACTCTTAAACCGCTGGCTCAGACTAGAGGACAGGTTCACTGAAAATTACATTCAACTTGTATTATCATTTTACTAAGGCAGGAGCATTAATTAAGTAATTTTCTAAGTAACTAAAGTGACAAATTATTCTGCACAACAAAGAAGGATGGTGTCTAGAGTCCCACTACACGACCATGAATGAAACATCTATCTATCATTTTTTTCTGACCATAAGACAACAGAATACTTGTCAGAAGGAGAAGCAGACTAATCAGGTGTTGAAGTACAGGCTGCAGTTCTGCAGCATAAGGAACAAAAGCCAGAATACAGACTGAGCAACATGCTAAGAAATATGAATACAATGAAAAAATGAATTATATATATATAAATAGCAATGTATCATAAGGACATTGATTCTCCAGATCAATATAACCCTTCTGAAGACCACGAGCAGTTATATTTCATTTGACTCTATTTGGTATTACTAGGATTTTATACCCAGCATCTTTAGTGAACAGAGGGAATGAGAAGGAGAGGAAGGGAGGGGAAATGAAAAAGAGAAAGAAATTCCTTTGGGATGTATGATTCTAAATTAGCACTGAGATACACAATCCAAAACATGGCATTCTTTGGTTTTGAGCCAGTGCAATATTATTATTGGCCACCATGGATGGAAATGCAGTTTCTATTGGAAAACACTGGAATTGATGTGCCATGTGTTTCCTAAATGTATTCATATAATGGCAACTATACACTGGACAACAGAGCAACTTCTAACTAACATATTGTAATTCTTTCAGGGGGCAAAAGGGTTATAAAATACCGAGGACTTAGTACAGATAGGCTACAGAATATCAAGTAAATTTTTAAAGATTCTGATTTGAAAGTGACACTACAAATATTCAGTACAATCTTCAAAGGCAGCAAAAATAGTTCAGAACAATCTCCAAAATAATCCAGAGAGGAAAACATGAGTAACTGTATCATACATTAAGAATGGCTACTGGACAACAGCAAGATCACAATCAAAAGAATTTCTCTGCTAAACTGCAGTTCCCCACTGATAATATATGGGCATTTAATAGGACAGAAATTGTGCTAGAAAGAACCAGAAAAGACGTGTTAGGCAGTGGATGTTTACTCCTTGAACTACTCTGGTGAAGAAAGTTCTTAAGAACCTATGAAAGTTATGAATTAACCATGTCAATTTTCTCTATATACAGTTGAAGCTCTCATCTGAAGGTTTGGAATAAAGAGGCAAGAATCTATTATAACTACCTCTACACTACCTAGGTTTTTATTCTTAGCTCACATTTACAGTTTTACACTTCTGTGTGGTGGCAGAGTGTGAACTTCAAACAAACATTAAACAACCATCAGTCGTGCATAATAGAAAAAACACTGCAAGACAAATGGAAGAATAGTAGGTCTGTTCTGATTAAAAGTATATGAAAAATAAATAACATTTTTAAAAGATTTTTCTTCAGGCAGTTCTGCTTCAGATGTATTGATAAGATTTTTTTTATTTTTTACTTGGAAACTATTTTGCACTGCCTTGGTCTCCAAGCTCAGCTATTTCTTAGCTTTCTGGAATTTAATTCATTTTCGTTAGCTAAAATGCTCTGGCCTGTGCAGCATTATACACATTTTCTGGCTTTCCATTGTTAGATTTCTGGCGTCCAGTTTGAGAGACATGAAAACTATCTGGAAGTATATACACATGCATTTCCAAGGAGGATTAGCAGTATCTGGGAGGTGTCGTGGTGCCTTTTCTACCAGCTATTTGTTCTTCGGTCACATTGCCATTATCCTCAGACTAAATACAAAAGAATTTGCAATAGCAAAAACTCTACAGGTATCTTCTTACAAAACTGCTTCTTTGAAGTAGCATCACTAATAATACCAGAGCTTTGCTCTCTGATTGAAAAAATTGCTTTTAAATAACGGTTTCCTTGTCGAAGTCTTGAAATCTGACATTCATCATTTTAAAGTCTTACAAATAGTGATAAAGAAATTCTGAGTTCAGTTCTACCCTCAGGTAGGTAACATGGCCATAGACAAAAAATGTCTTGTGCATGACTCAGAAATCTATTATTCTAACATAATAACATTTTGATCATTCTTATCTTTCTATCACAAAGGCATTCACCAAACATAACACACATAGTAATGATCTGATTCTTTTCATTCTATCTAGATTCTATTATGGCCTTTGCAATACAAAGTGTTGGTTTTCGAAGGTAAGAAGACTGCACAGTTATATCCTTTATTCTAAGTATAAATTACCTGTATTATTTTCCTCCTTACACCAGCTCACCATCTCCCCCCCCAACACATTACATCCCAAGTCTCCATTTACTGTGATGACATCCAAGTGTGCCAAGTATCTGTGTACTAGTGACAGAAGAGCAGCGGAAAATTTCTCTGTTCTAGCAATGCTTTAAGGGGACCCAGAAGAAAACTCAGTCTGTTTCTGGCATTAGCATATCCAGAGGAAAATAACAAGTTGAAATTTAGACTTCAGTATATCACATATTTCTCTCTCTCTCCCGGTAAAGTGAATTCTTACTATGGCTGAACTATGCACAACATGGGTCTCCTAATAATTGTAGTCTAGATACGAGAGAAATCTTTGAAATTTATTTCAAATGCATTGGCTCATTTCACTTAAAAAGATTATGAGTAAAAATGACAGAGAATTCTTCAACCTCTTTCTGGAGAAAGTGAGACAATCCCACAAATACACAAGTGGTGCGTTTCCCCTTGAAATCACTGCTAAAGATCCTGAAGAAGGGCTCTCTAGTGTATCTGCGTTCGACAGTCAGTGAAACTACAGTGGGCTAGTCAGAACGTCACCGAGTCAACAATGGTTTAAAATAAAAGCAGTGCTCAAAAGTAGTTGAGTGCTCCCACTTTTTATCAAGCATCAGAAGTTTGCAAGCAATACAAAACAGAAAGGACCTGACCAGCGAATGTGAGGCATAACAAACATGTTGCACTTTATAAACACTGAACAAGTCAGTTTCCTGCAAGGTCTCTGCCTGGATTTCTTCCTCTTACCCTTCATCATGGCAGTAGATCTTTCTTCATTCATACATTCAACATCTCATTTCAGAAAAACTGTTTTCAAAACTGTATTTGAACCACAAACTGCAAAAAAAATTGAATATGCTTTCATTTAATACAATAATCTGCCTGAACTCAAGGACGAAGATGACTAATTTTGCTGGTTAAATTTTCTGAGATGTTTAAATTTGGGTACAATATAATCAGCTTTATTACTCACACAATTATTTAACACATGAATTTAGCACACATGTAATGGGCTGTGCTGCCAGCCCCAGAGAACAGTTTGCTTATCCGGTGAAAAGGCAAAGCACACACCAAGGCATTGTGAACTGCCTGGTCCGGGGGTGTACTGGGACCTCAGAACAAGTTGGCATTTTTCACACTGAAGACTTACAACTGAACTAGAAGTAACAAAGGACAGCATTTTTAACAAAATCCATGGATTCTTTCAGTTCTTTCACAGAGCTGCCAGGTTTAAATGATATTAAACTTTTTTCCTGAATCACTACTGAATGATAAAACAATATTTGATGAGAAAAAGGTTTTCCAGTATCTAAAAATATTGTGAGAACAGCTGGAAAATAATTCTGGAAAAAATGTAGACTTTGACCTCTGTATAATATTTTGTTATTTAAATTGAAGAATAGGTGCATTTTCCCCCATCCCCGAAGATGCCCATTCCATAGCTCTTGTCAGAATTTTACCATTCAGTTCTACTCATCCCCTAAAGGAAGGATGAGCAGTTTTGCTTCACACTCATTACGGCTTTCCTTTTCTTTGGAAGCTCTCAGAAAACACACGGAGTTGTGTTATGACTCTAAACTCTATTTTATGGGAAATTTCTGATTAGATTCAGAGCTGACAATTCTTAACTAAACCACTGAAACAGAGTTCAAAGGAGAGTTATTAATGCAAAATTGCAAGTTGTTTTTTTCAAATCCCATGAACTTCATGGTTTCCCTGAGTCAACACACCACAATACCGTACAATTTCGTTTTCTCCTTACAAATTCCTATGACAAAAGCAAAAGTTCCCATTGCATGCTGCAATACAATGTTTATGTTGACATCAGTTTCTTCTCCAGCAAGTCTGTTACATCAGAATTTTTGTGCTCATACTTATTAAATGTTGACACTAGTTATTATTTTTTTATTTCATTTTTATGTATCAAAATCAACTCTCTGCTAATGTTTAACACACATTTTTCCCTGTAATACAAAATACACATTCTCCACAGCTTTTAAATGGCACTGCCAAGAGCACAGAAAGCATTTTTCATACAGACTATACTGTCAAGCTGTAAAGCGTAATGAGACTAATTTGAAATTAGCTATATAAATAGCCAACTAGCACATTTTTAATTATCTTGTTGCAGAATTTCTAATTAAGCACAAGTATCTGTACATTCACTAATGCTACTCTGCTACTGTCCTGACAAGAGAAGCTGGAACTGGCTTCAACATGTCTAAGGGAACAACATTCGGTGCAGTCAAACGCTTGAAATAAAATGACACAGAATATTCTGCTTTGGTGTAGTGAATGACTTCACTCTACACATACATAATCAAGAAAGAATACAATGCTGAGCATTTACATAGCATGCAAAGTAAATGATCATGTCTTAATTAACGAGTATATGACAGGTGCTATAATATAATTGTTCATTTTAACAGCCTTTCTCACAAAGCATTTCAGATGTTTATGAACCCGGCTTTCTCCCTGATTCTACACAAGCAAGCATCTGTGCCCACATGACTTCTGTCAGTAAAATGTCAATTACTTTTAAGAATTTTTCTCACTTGGATCAATGCAGTGTTATTTAATTATTCCTTTATCCAAATTAGTTATATTAATTCTTCCATTATATTCCTTGACCTTTAGGAAATTATACTTTAGTGAAACAATAGGGGCCAGCTCAAAAACTATATTAAGAAGAACATTTCACAAAAACACACAGTCTAAGAAAAACATTATGGGCTACATAAGGTCAACTGCGCTGTTTTGGCATGACCATTTTTTAGAAAAGCAAGGCAGGGAAGATGATGGAAGTTACAGGAATATGTCTATATAAAACAAGTTGTTTTGTATTTCTGATAACTTCTATCTTTCATATTACTGCATGTACCACACTGTTTATGTTAAGAAGAAGGGATTTTCCTGTCCTGAAGAAACATATCTGTCTTCTGGAGTGGGTTCAGAGTGAGTTCAAAGAGTGACTGTGCTGTGCAGGAGCTCATGTTACAAAGCCAGGATGGGGGAGAGTGTTGAATTATACTTCCAAGTGGCTCAGAGTATCAAAAGCAAGAAGAACAAAGAAAATAACCTGAATGAAAGAACGGAGTCATTAGAAGTTCCAACATAGCTACAGCTTTTTGGAAATGCAAGGAATAATTGCAGATTTAAACTGGGCTCTTCCAGCAATGGCTAACACCAGTGAGAAAATAAGCCAGAAAATAGGTTTAGTTCTTACAGTAACTGGTTCTGAGGCACTTCACATTCTCAATGTTTTCCTGCTATGTTATACAAGGGGAACTTAACTAAGAAACTGTATTGCAGATGCTAAAGGAAATTGTACTCAATCTAAAACAGAAAATTTAAAAACTGCAAACGCATATCACTGAAAAGCAGAAAAACTGGGAGACCTGATCATTCATTACCACAAATATGCAGCCTGAATCTCTGATTAAATTTAAAAAAATCCAAAAATCTTAGAATGAAAGTAAAGAAAGATCGTATTTATCCTTGACAAGATAGACTAGCAAATAAAAAACACTTTGTGCTTCAGACTGAAACTGTGAACACTAAGAAGGATACAAAACCTCTTAAGACTAACACTGTGAAGGGCAAGCAGAGCTCAAAACCAGATATGAAGGCTGCTCCAAAAGTAATGCTTCCTGTTTTTATTATGTCAGCCCACAATATCAGAAGTTGGTGGTATGGCAGTAGAGGTTGAACCTTCCCACCAATATTCCGTTACATTTTGTTGCCTTGAGACAGATGGCAGCAGAGGGGCAGTCTGACCAAATGGTGTCTGACATGGAAGCGCATATGAAGCAAAGATGGAAATTTTTCTATGTGGAAAAAGTGGTACCCATTGACATTCATCAACACTTGCTGATGGTTTCTGGAGACCAAACAGTGGATGTCAGCACAGTGAGGCAGTGGGTGGTGCATTTCAGCAGCAGCAACAGTGATGTGAAAGACAAGCCATGTTCCAGACAGCCATGCACAGATGTCATACCACAAAATGAAGGGCATCTCAATCACCTAATCTGTGTGAATTGGCAGACTGCGACCAGGGAACTGTGTACAGAGCTGAGTATTGGCTCCAATGAGTTGGAAATGATGGTGGCAACTTTGGAAAGTTTGTGCCAGATGAGTGCCACAGATGTTCACACAGGAACAGAAAGAACACTGCATGCAAATTTGTCAGGACCTCTTGAATCAACACAAGGCTGAGGGTGAGAGTTTCCTCGATTGCATCATTACCAGCGATGAGACGTGGTGTCACCACTATGAGCCAGAATCACAGCAGTCCATGGAATGGCGACATCCCCCATCAAAGGAAAAGTTCAAGACACAGCCCTCAGCAGGTAAAGTGACATGTACTGTCTTTTGGGATAGGAAACGGGTGATCCTTATGGATTTCCTGGAACCTGGACAAACCATCAGCTCTGACAGCTGCATTGAGACATTGACTAAGCCGAAGGCTCAAACTTCCAGAGTCAGGCCAGAGAAGAAGACAACCTTTCTCTTGCAACACAATAATGCCAGGCCCCAAACCAGTCTGAAGACGAGGGAGCACGCTGCCAGTCTTGGCTGGACTGCTCTACCACACCCACCATATAATCTGGATTTGGTGCCTTCTGACGTCAGTCTCTTCTGGCCCATGAAAGATGGATGTCATGGGCCATTTTCCTACAACAACACCACCATAGCAACTGTGAAACAGTGCGTCACCTCTGCTGATGCAGGTGTTGAAGAGCGCAGCATGGAGGGTTTTGTCCATTGCTGGTGAAAATGCATTGCTAATGGTGGTGCCTATGTTGAAAAATAGTTTTTCGTGGCTGAGAATTTGCTCTATCAAATAATGTTATTGTGCTTTTGTATCTGTTGTAGTTTCCATGGAAATAAATAGGAGGCATTACTTTTGGAGGGGCCTGTGTACATAAATAACATTTTGTAAGCATTAGAAATAATGGAAAACAACACAATGACCACTGTTTGGAAAGAGAAGCATGAACTACAGACGTTAGAGCACTGAATTTTGTTCAAGCTTGAGATTACCTCCTGGATCCTTTTCAGTGGTATTGAAACACAACTAGTTGTTCCCTGTCCCATGTTTGTACAGCTGATTACTGCTGCCTAAATGTGGCAAAAGTCTGGCAATAGCACTGTATTTTTGGACCATAACTATCATTTTGAATTCTAATTTTACTCTCCACTGTAATCTCAGCTCCTGCTGTAAGTTAATAATAGTTCAAATCACTGAACAAAAATGGACCTGTGACAGAGCACTGCAGAGCCAGTGGATACATCTTTCTATTTTGACAAGAAACCTTTGGTAACCCTTTGTCAAATATAGTTTCCAACTAGTTTATGATTCTTAGAAAGTTCCTCTGAGCCCTAAAAGCAACTGATTTGTTTCTCAGGGAGCCACAGAACAAAAGAAATGATAAAGCAAGTGAATATATATATTCATTCACAGTGAGAGAGGCAGAGGAAAAAACAAGCCTAAAAGGCATAGCCACCACATAGCAAACAGACCCAACTCATGCTCTAAGTTCAACTAATAGCAAAAGCATACCTTCAAATGTGCAGGAAAATAGCTTGCTATTTCTACCTGTTGTGATCAATGACTTAGGCACATTCTGTCTAAAATGATATTGACTACACGTAAAATATAAACACAGATTTCTCCACTTCATCAAGTACACGAAATTTCTTCCCTTCAAAAGATGCTTTGAGTTTTATGGATTAAAATTCTTTGCAAGAAGAGCTAGGTATCTTTCTTTGTTTCTTCTGCTGTACCAAGCATATTTTCTTTTTTATTTCAGTGACTTTTTAGCAATAGTTTCTTTTGAAAGCCTATCTCTTTCCTAACCAGCCACATCTAATAATATTTTTTTCAATCCTCTTCTGTATTACGTGCCCTAGTCTCACAGATCTTACAAACTTACGGACACCCAATTCAATATTTCTTACTAACAGTTTCCACAGATTCAGCATGTCCTTTGGTATAGGCTTTAGAGAACTGCTTTAAGGAGACAAAAGGCAAATATCTATTTGTTACTAAGTTTTCTGCTTTGTTTCAAAACCACACTTACTATTTCGAATACTGCAGCAATTTCCTGCTGGTACTTTGATCCAAGAACATCGTGAGCTATGCAGGTGGTTTCTATCACACCATCATTCATATTTTTGACAGATTTTGAGTCTGCATAATATTCCCTGATAAATTTCTTAAAGTGATCTGTGCCAGGAAACGAAAGCTTATGTGCTGCCAGCTTGCTGAGACAAGTCCTATCTATAACATTAACCTTTTGCTTAGTCAGTAACGCAAATAAACCTTCAAATCCCAATGAGAAATACTGAAGAACCTTGCATGAGAATGTTCTAAGAAAGCAGCATTAGAAGAAGGCCACTAAACTTGTCCAGGCTGACTCACTAAATCACAAGGTTATGCATAATTTGTTTTGTCATTATCATCATCTTGTCTTTTTAAATTAATATATCTCTTTATATAAATCTGGAGTTTAGCAAAATTAGCTAAACTCTCCCATTGGCACAGGGCAATCTTTCAAGTTAAGCAATAGTACAATGAAAGGAAAAGTGCCTGGCAATAACTCCCTTTCAGTTTTATCCTATTTCAGTTTCTTAAAGGACTTTTCACTAACAACTTTAATTCAGAGTAAGTGTAAGGAATAAGGCAGGAATTTCACAAGTTGGCCTTATACAGGCGGCCTGAAGAAGAAGCCAAAGATATAAAGTAACGTGTAGAACCATAGGAGGTGTTCAGAGCAGTTCCCAGCTATATAATTACTCCAACAGAGACTTGAAATGAAATCTACTTTATATCTAACATTTTTGATACTATGACATTTGAAAAGATAAATCCATCTGAGATTCTAAACTGATCATTACAATGCACAAAACATCCATTCATTTTCCTGATATAACAGTACTGAAATGTTGACACTGACACGGTCCTGCCAGAAAGGCAACATGCTTACTCATTGTAAAGCTACAACCTATTTTGAAATGCTGTTTTGTCCTACCATAAATAATCAACAGCTGGGCATAGTGACTGAGGGGTTTAGGGTATGCTGTGGGTTGTGACCATTCCCACATCCATCACTGGGATGTTCAAGGTCTTCTTATGGCTTCTGCAAAAGTCATTTCCTCCTCACCTCCTATCATTCACAGAACTTCTTTTGTTCCACGATTTGATTCCTCCATTTTCGGTAGTTTTGGTGGTTTAGTAGTTTCTCTAGCTTGAGATGTGTTTTTGGAAGGCTTGATTCTAACATACAACAATAATATAAGGTCACAGGAGAGACCTTGAGCTAGAGCTGAACACCACAGGACATGCGAAGTAGAAGCAACTCTCGGCACCTGCTCTCCCTTGGTATGAACAGAGCTCAAGTGATGTGGAAAAAATAAATGCTGAAATACTAAAATAAAGCATTTACTTGCCAGGTAAAGATTTTTCTCTAGTTCGTAGCAATTGCTATGTGAAAAATACCTGTTATTCATAACACCTGGGAAAAAATTTCATGTACTGTAAGATTTTTAAACAACTTACTATCAACATTTGTTTGTTGTGATAGTACCTAAAATTCCTAGTGGCAGATATGGGCATCATTGTACCAGTTGCTATACGAATAAAAAGCTGACTCCTATCCTAAAGATCTCACAATGTAAGTTATCTGAGAAATTAACTGAGAAATGAGTACACAGATATGTTTCTAAGTCTGAATTTTGTTTTCGACATTCAGCAGTGACTGCATCCCACAGTAGTTTACTTATAGGCAGAATCAATTAAGTTTTGAGTCATTTTTATGGGGATCAAAATACCAAGAAATTACAGCTATACCTGGTTAAAATAGATTCCTTATTTGCTTCAAGATAACTGCCAGGTAGCCTCTATAAGAATGAAAGCTACAAATAATTTGCTTGAAACAGGCAAATTAAATAAATATGCAATGAACACTAGACATAATTACTGAATCTCCAAAGTCCCAGTTCAGACAGCAATAAATGACCTACTAAGATTTCACACGGTTTCTTACTTCAGCAGTCATCTTCCAATAACGACAAATACCTTCGCTAAACAGGCTGAAATACTTTCTTTGTGTAGCATCTATTCTAGCCTCAGCCACATACAGTTTTTACACAGGTGTGACACGTTTCTTGCAGGACACTCTAAGGAAGGCATCTCCAGGAGTCCTGGAGATCTGTATCATTTCCTGTTTAAAGCACACACCTGTGCTGTTATTTTGTTCTATTGTTTCAGTTGAAATTATAACTTCCCTAAGTTACAGTAATATTTAGCTCATATTTTAACAGTGCAAACAGATAATAAATGATGATTGCAGTGATAATTACACTTGCCAGGAAGTGATGAATCATTTCATACTTTCTTGCTGGTCTTATTTTAAAACTAAGAACTTGGCACTTATCCTTATGTTATTTTGGGATATGTCCAAAAAGCTACAGCACATTTTTCTAGACCAAGGGTTAAAACAGACGCACAGAAAAATGAACAAGACAGCAACTGCTCAAAGAAGAGAAAAAGAAAGGAAGAAAAGCCAAGGACAACAGAAGTCCTACAATTTCTAGAGATGTGGTCTATGGACTTAAACTGGCAGAATTTTAAGCTTTCCACAACCGGCGCAGGGAGCAAAGAGGAACAAAGAAAAATTGCTGAACAAGAACGAGGAGGAGCTTTAAGCTATGAGATATAACAAAATAGCTGCAGAAACAGTGAAGTGTAAATGGATCTGAGAAGAGAATGGCTGAGAAGATGAAAAGTTGAGTTTGTTTCTTGTGATACGTGGATAGTTCAGTGAAATAATTAGCGCTATGTGCATTTCTGTCTAAGGGGAATCTTGTAATGGTGGAATTTATCAACATCACGGACTGGGGCAAGACTATTAAAAGTGCTTTAAAGTCCAATGCTTAGTTTCTATCAGAAGTTAAAAGCTGTGCACAAACACCCACATTATGTCATCAAGCTCTAGACTTCATTTCTCCAATTTATCTGAGATTTAATTAAAACAAAAATCAGTCACTCCTGAGCACAGCTTCTCACGCCCCACACACAGCTATGCACTTCACATAGGCATACTAAGAAAATAGTGTTTAGAAACTCTGATTTAGAATAGTTAAACTTAAGCATGGTAATATTTTCTGCTCTATCCAAATATGGTGTTAATATCCAGGTAGAATCAGCAGAATCTTTTAAAGTAGAAAAAGAAATAAATATTTTCCTCTCCATGCTTTTTCTGAAAGTGTTTGAGCACTGAGGATCACATGAACACTGAGAGGTGCCTGGAGAACCTTTGGTCTGAACATTTTCACATTCTTGTTCTCCAACAGAGGAAGGTCTCTGAGAGGCCTAAAAGTAGCAGGCAACACTGTTTGATTTTTCTATTCATTGATCTGACAAGAGATCAGAAATTTCAACTATCTGCTCCTGACCCTGACACCAAAGACACAAAGCTGCAAGAAAGATTTTGGGGGAGGAGGAAGTCTTGTTTCAAGTAGCAGGAGATGTTAAATAAAATGAGTATTGCTAGCCTGCAGGTTCACATATGAAGTGCCCCAAACCTTTATTGCATTTAAATTCTGTGTTTGGGGTTCTTTTTTCTGTTTATCAATACTACATATTTCATTACATTGGTCAGATTTTGACTCCCAAGAAGAAGCATCACCCAGCAGCTACAACAGCTGCCCGCAACCTAAATAACAGAGAGTAACTTCTGGAGACTTATAAAATACTATTAGATGCTGCACTATAAGCAATAATAATAAGTGCTTATCAGCATAAAGCTCGTATGGGAGCTTAATAACCTTGCTTTTTTGTTTGCAAGGATATGTGTTGGTTTTTTGCTCTTTTTTTTTTTTTGGGAAATTCTGCATAAACAATACCTATAAACTATACAAGGTGCAGACACAGGATTGCCCTGCCTAGCCCTGTTTTCACACTTCCTCAGAATGAGCATTGCCTATTCACTTTATTTACCTGGAGCTGTTGAAGCATCTGCTACCCTTCAAGAAGTAGGTTTGGTATAAACAGGCTCAGTGAAAGGCTTAACATAACCCAGTGTTCATAACAGTGTTTTTGGATACCTCCTCTGTTTTGTGCATATGACCTCAATGTGAATCCTCAGGAATTTCAAACCTCCCCATATGGAATTTTTCAGGTTTGGATGTACTTTAAAAGTGTCTTGAGAAAATGTATATCCCAGTCATTTCTGTTCTATGAAGAGCACAAGCACAGTTAGATCAATTTCAGTCTTTAAACTGAATAAAGTTTGAAGTGTCCACGAAGTACTGTAATTTCATGCATATATAATCTGTATCACAGATAATTCAAACCTTTTCAAAAATACAGATACTTGTGAACACGTATTCTGATAAACTGCACAAGAGCACAGCCAGAGCCAGAGGGAGTATTTAAGGTGAGAGAAGCGCTGTTATAATCCATTTCATACACCACACATGCATAAATTGCACTGCTGCCAAATCCCAGGAGTGGGTGGTGTGGTGTTGTGTTTTTCTTTTATAAATAGCTCATATAAGCACAAAAATAGAAGCTATATTTATTTATACAAA
This sequence comes from Penelope pileata, assembly GCA_013396635.1. Taxonomy (NCBI): domain Eukaryota; kingdom Metazoa; phylum Chordata; class Aves; order Galliformes; family Cracidae; genus Penelope; species Penelope pileata. Next base: position 184,904 of record WBMW01001305.1, on the reverse strand, counting down.
CATAACATAACCTGCCATGTTTTGTTTTCCTCTGAAATGCTTAGGATTAGACAGAAAATAAAGGACTGAAACTGATAGGCTTATGTTTCTGGAGACTTGGATTCACTTCTCTCACGCACTTCTACTAAAAGAAGCATGCGCACAAGAGGAACCTACACATAAAAATGCTCCATGGAAAAGGTTTTCAAGACTATTTGTGATACTATTTCTATCTTTGTAAATTTTCGCATTTTCCAAGAACACCAAATACCCAACAACCTCATTCCATACAACTACACAGTAGAAATTGCATCAGGGCATACGTGAAACTAACTATGCATCAAAACCATTTAAAAAAATGAAACGTCTACGGGGCTGTTCAGAGGACTACAGAGACAAATATTTGAATGTTATCAAATACTGAAAGCTAATATCAAGTATCAATATCTATGGACTATGTTGAACAAATGCTTTTAATCTCAAAATAACTTTTTTAAATTACATTTTTTATTTGCTAAAAGCTATGTCACATACAGTCCCTAGTGTTCCATTCCTCAACCAGTCATACAGTTCCCAGTCAGTATTGACACATATAATGTTTTCAGATATATCTGTGGCATGTTTTGATGTTTCTTTACTTTCCAATTTTTGTCTGAACTGTCAACTTCACGGTATTTGCTGCTATTTATTGTGGTCTAACGTTATTGCATTTCAGGAAGCTAACAGAAAAAACCCCAAATGAATAAAACCAGTATGTTTTACAATGCATTTTAACTTTCAAAAAGAGCAAATGAGTCTGTCTCTCTCCAGCCACTCAGAATTTTCGCAGATGAAGTATGCAGACGAAGTATCTTAATCTTAAGATTATTCTAACTTCCTTACATTTTGTTAAATAAAAAAATCCATTTCATTTCTTTCTTCACAGTTCCTGAGGGTTAATTGATGCTGGTGAATTTAATGGATAATGATGTATTTAACCTTGGGTATCTAAATGCTCTGAAGCATTCAGAAGTTCACCTCAATAACAACAAGTAAAAAAGTATCACTCAGATTTGTCATATTTTGAAGAAAAATATCAGCATTAATAGGAGGAATTTTCACCCACATTGAAACATACCAGAACAGCTGGTTATAGAAAAAAGCAATTATTTATTCTATTTTATCAGCCAAAAGCATAGTTACATAAGAATCAGCAAAAAGGAGATAATAACTCTGTGATACATGAAGACAGCATGCTTATCATGACTTTTACGCCTACTTGAATGTTCATCTGGGAAAGTCATATTGACAGCTTAGAACTTGAAGTAATCATTGTTCACAGACACATACAATTAATAGCTAGACAGTAATGAGATGTGAGTCTACGTGAGTATGCGGAGGGTGGAGGGTGCACCCACATATCTATTATAAAAACTCCCTATTGCAAAGACTGCCTTTACTAGCAAGCCAGGATAAATTACACTAAAATATCATTTTCTGAATCCTACATGCAGCTAGTTTTCAAGTCTGGACACTGTCCAGAATCTTTATTCTGTAGGATGGGAGAGGAGAGAAAACATAGAAATCAACCCTGACATTGCAGATACTGGGATTATCATGAGTGCATAGCCTTCAGCTATAGTCCTCACTAAACATCAGCTCTGATTCATTGTTCTATACACGTGATCAAGTAAATCCAGAAATCAACCGTAATCACAGAGAAATGTCACATGGTGGACATGAATTAGTGAAACTTTCTGTTTTTCTTTCTTTCATATCTAAAGCAAAATTTTGGGCCTATAAACAAATCCTGATAATTTAATATTAAGATATTTAATGATTCTAATATATAATTTGCTTTATTCTTTTTTTTTGTTTAACTGTTCTTTTAAAACAACATTTTAATACCTTTGTTCTTGTATAGAAATAGCAATGAACCATTCACCTAGCAGGCACACATTTCCTGAAGCCCCATTAACATAGAATCATAAAATCATTGAAGTTGGAAAATACCTCTAAGATCCTTTAGTCCAACCATCAACCTATCAACACCACGCCCACTATACCATGTCCCTCAGTGCCGCATCTATCCTTTTCTTGAAAACCTCCAGGGATGGTGACTCCACTTCCCTGGGAGAGCCTGTGCCAATGCATTACCACTCCTTCTGGGAAGAAATTTTTCCTAATATCAAACCTGAACCTCCCCTGGTGCAGCTTAAGGCCATTACCTCTCATCCTAACATACGCTTATGCCAAGTGTATTAGCTTCATTTACCAGATTTTGCTGTTGAAGAAGTATCTCAGCACAATTCAAATTACTTTAGTCTCTTTCTGAGAAGTGTTAAAAGAAACTCTCTTGCTAGGAAAACACAATGACACGACCAAGACTAAATCAACTGAAACTAAAAAGTAAGCCTTTATTCTAGGTCAGGTACTGATTCTCTCTCTTGCTCTCAGAACAACAGGAATTTGCTTAGTAGTCCCAGACACATTAAAGTTTTTGTGCTACTGAAGCTCAAAGAACTGCTTGAAGTGTTTGAGAAGTTGTTTGATTGCCATGTCTACAGACAGAATAAGCAATATGGTCATAACGAACTATTATGGATGAGAAACACTATATTCACAGAATACGGAACAATGACCTCATTTATACCAAGTAACTGCAAGTTTAGGACTTTACAACCCAGTCATCCAGTAAGGGGTAGGGCAATGATACTGATCAGCATTTTTAAGAGGAGGGTGATTTAAGCAGTATATTGTTTAGAAGCTGGCTGATCAAAAATGACTAGCGCCTGCACAGAGGGAAGAAAAAGGAGGAAAAAGCTAGCCTCTGGGTTTAGGCTGAGTGAGGAACACCTTAGCCAACAAGAGAAGACTTTCCTGTCACGCTACTTAACACGAATGAATGCTGAGGGAGATTTTATTGGTATATTTTGGTTTGATTTACTAGAATCAACCCATTTAGCGAGGAGCCAAGAGCGCTTGTAATCATGTCAGGATTTAGGATTTCACATTGTGTTGAAGTGATTAAACACAGAAAGAATGTAGCATGCATCCTGCAAGAAAAATAGAGGGGAGGACAACTCGCTCAAGAAATATTACTGTCATCTAACTTTTTAATGTTTTTGCAAACATTAATCGGAAGAAAATAACACATTTAGAAATGAAAACAAGTGCATAAACTTGAAAGGAAGTGAGGGATTTTGTGAAAGGAAAAAACCACTCTTCTTCTCTGCTGCTTTCTCCTTGTGAGTCATACTCTGGGCGTGGTACCAGCAAGTCTTGTTGTCCTATTTCTGTGGAAAAAATCCTTGAGCAAGTTCATTCTTGATTAAGTTAGCATGGTGCCAAACAAATAGAAAACCCTGCCTCTTTGATTCAGCGTGCTCTATTGTTGCAGTTGCACAGAGGGAGAGAGGCGATGCGTGTTGTTTTTAGCAGAGCTTCGGCACTGGCAGCAAAGTTAATGGCACCGGGGACATTTGCTTTCCTTTGTCAGCTTCAATGAAGGAAAATCTTTTCAACACAACTTAGGGATTTTGTTTCTCAAAATGCCAGCTTCAGCAGTGAGTTGATACTTGCACCCCAGCTCTGACAGTCCATCCTGGCTGCATGCCACAATCCATTCTCTCTTTAACTGTGTCGATACACTATAGCCTTGAAATTATCTGAATTCCTTCAAACAATCTGGGTTGAAGGTAATTCTCGTTTCCAAAATAGGGTGAGAAAGTAAGAGAGAAGAAACAAGCTTGACCACTGCAGCTTTGTATTCAAAGCTGTGGACCGAAGCTGATAGAGCTAAGTGGGCTAACCTCTGGTGTCAATAATTCTTCCCACAGCATAAATTTGACTTTTAAGGGTTTACCAAATTTGTTTGGAAATTTTTAATGTAAACAGAAAAAAAAAAAGCTACCTCACCTTGAAGTATAAGGACCTGAATGGAAGTGTTATAATTGAGTAATCACATCACTATAATTGGTAACATGATGCTGCTGCTCACATAATGCCTTCATTCATTTGTCACTTTCATAACTCACTTAAACAGATAAGGCAATCTGGGCAGCTGCAATCACACATGGAGGCATTGGTGCTTTCTGGATAATGAAATTAAAAATGAAAAGCCATAGCCTACATTTGCTCATTATCATTCTACGTTTGGTACAGAGATAGTTTACTGAGTAAAACATCTCCTTGAAATGTCTAACTGCTGAGTTTAATTCTTTACACATGAAGACATGGCAGCTCCTAGACTCACGATGTTAGGAATGGCTTTCAGTGTTAATTAGGAAGAGAAGCATAGGGAAACTGAAATATTTGTGATGAGAAGAGAGACATTTTGTAACAGGGTATTAATATAAAAGAAAAGAGCTCTTTCAATGGGAAGGCTGGATTTAATCATGAAGTGAAGCAACTAAGGCTTTTGTGCTTCTGACACTTCCCTCCTCAGCGGGGAAAAAACTAAACTTCTAACTTTTATTTGTTAGTCAATTTTTAGCAGTGTTAAACGTATACAGTGAGAAGCTTTCAGCTACCCATAAAAATGTGAATACAACATTTAAGACTTCATCACTTGATATAGCATAGACTTCTATTACTATACCAAATACTGTGCCATGTTGTGAATACTATGCTAGTTGCAAGCTGCATTAGAAGGGAATGCAGTGTAGCTCTTTCATGTAAGTGGGGACAGCATTAGATAAAACTGTCCTTTCTCATCTCCCTCTCTCTTGCTCCCTGTTTCCCTTCTCCAAATTACTACAGAAAAACTGCTAACATAAAATTTTAAAATAAAGCACCCTAACACTAGAACAGATTTGGAGAACACAGCACAGAAGATGTCCAGATGTGTGTGTCTGGAGGTTTGAAGTTTTCATTTCTATTATCTGCTTTGTTATCAGCTATCTGGATTACACTGTGTAACTGACTTTTTTTTCTATGCCTAGCTCCCCTCATCCACACATTGAAAGCTTCACAGTTGCATTAAACATGGTGAGATCTACTTGTGGTTATCATAATACAGCTTACAGCCTGCTGATTTTATTGTTAGAAATAACTTTAGTAACAAACTGAGATGCAATTGAGTGCATGTGCACAGAGGGGCTTACCTTTACTTTGCCTGCATAAACAAAGCTCATTAGCAAGAGTGACAAAAACCCGAAATCAGGGCAGTAAATAGCAAATTTGTTCAAATTTGTTGCAATCTGTTTCTATGTTACTCCTTCTAGCTCCAGCCAAGTGAGAAACAAAGGGAGGTAAATACATTTCTTTCCTTTTGGAGAGAAAAAATGGGGGGAAAAAAAAAAGAAAAAGCAACTGAAGCACAAACCAAAGCAACCTCAGGAAATCCTTCTTTTCCTACCAGGTGGCTTGCTCACTTTGTAACGCAAGGAAAGAAGAATCACATCCAGTAACAGCTAATAATGTACTTGACATAGCCTAGTGTTCATAAAAAGGAGTGAGCAATAAACCCTAGCCAAATTCCACTGCATCCTTGAAATATTGTGTTCTTTTGTCACAATGAAGTAAATCTGCTTTAATCTTTCATTTCTTAGGATGTAATTCAATACCCTCCAATTAAACTGGTGTGAGACCAGAGCCAGGCTAGTTTTATTAAATTATGGAGTAGATGGAGTAATCACAAGCCGAAGTTCTTTGGTCTACGGGCATGATTTCAACTGTATTATGATAATTATGCCTCAAAAGCTGCTATAAACCCTTTTCTTTTTTTCATTCAAAAACCCCAAACATCCTTCATTCTGTCCGTTTCAGCAGAAGCTGTAGTCCAACAGCATGTTTTTACAAAAGGAATGAATTGAATGTTGTATGTCCTGACAAGTTCTTAGGTCTCTCAACTGAAGACTCACTGTCTTAGTTTCTAAAGCTACAAGAGTATCTGATCTTTCAGATAGAATCATAAATTCCCACTACCGCCAGAAATCATAATGGATTGGATAAAAGCAGATGACTGAAGCAGTATGTAGAAGCTATAGCTGCACCATGAAGCACTTTTTTCTGAGGTACAGAATTGCATTATGTAGCAGCCTTCTTGTGAGAAATCTTCAAATAACTTTCAGCTGTGAAGCATCATATTGGGCTTCTTGCACTCATGCCCATAAAGCTGGAATCAGTCCTATGCATGTGGCAGTCAGCCAGTTTCAGTAAGGCATGGGTGCCAGCTAAAAAGGGATTTAATATAGTTTGAACAATGTAGAAAATTTTCAGTTCCATGCCAAGAGGATCATCATAATGTTAATCATTGTCAAATGATAAGAATGCACTTCACTGTGAGAAATCACATCTGTTGTCACTTGTGGGGCTTTACGTTGTCATTCTAGAGCTTTAAACAGTGTCCTTCTGAGTCTATTTCTATAAAGAAAAACAGTATGTAAAGATGCAATAGTGTTTTTCATTACCTGGAATGAAAAAAATATAGTAAATCTCTAAAACTTCTATGAATTCTGCCTTTTCCTCAGGATTCTTTCCCTTGAATCCTTCCTCTACTGAAACTGATTTCTTATGGTTTCATTCTATTCCCCTATTCATTCAAACTAAGAATGTCTTTGAGATTACATTTAACACATTAATCAAAATAAAGGTTGAAAAGTATTTAAAAATCGAGTTCTATTAACAACCATGTGTCCCTAAACAGTAACATGATTCAAGGACTCTGCAACTTCTGAGTCCTCCTCTGCTAAAAGCAATGAGATGACTTTTGTATTGAATTGATAATGGAAATGTTCTGAACTTTCAAACTAAGAGGTCTTAAGTAAAATACATAGGAAATTATCTACCTTCATGAAGTCATTATCCACTCTTTACATTTTGCTTTCATCTTAGATGAAAACACAAGGATATTTTTAAACTACGTGCAATGGTATTCTGGTTACAACATCTTGTTGCAAAGCAAAGATGACCAGCTAAGTGCTGGAAGGCTAAATAGGACCTCATGAGTAAGATGAAATTGACTGTCTCCCATATCCAGAAAGAAGCTGGACAAAACTGAGAGTAACTAGGGAGAAACAGGTGACAGGAATGACTTGATATGTCATGTGCCCACCTGGGGCACCTTTTTTTCCAGAAAGTTTCCAGAAAGTGATAAATAAAGAAGCGATGAATAAATCATGGCATTTTTGTTGGTGTTGAATTTAACTAGCCCATAGCAGAGCTGGCACATGATGTTAATAGATATGCAAGTTCATAATGAAAAAGCAGAAATACAATTAAAGAGCCAAATGAAAGCCAAGATTTTCCATATGAATTCTAATATTGTGTTTATTTTAAACACCAGGACATGCATTGTCACAATTCCATTAAATTTATACAGAATTTAGTCTTCTGATCGTCTCTAAGTTTTTGAACACAAACTTTGGTTTAGGCTGTAACAGTGATAGAAGCAACTCAAAGTTTGGATTCAGCTATAAACCCTCATAATCTTCTGGGATGCTTATATCCTGTGTTTACCCCAGATCCAGCTCTGAAACAGACAAGCAGCTGTTGTATGTTCACTTTTAAACTCTCTTTTTCTCTATCTCCTATGTTGACAAATCATTTTTCTCAGCTAAAATTCAGTTTCACGCAGCTTATGAACCACATTTCATCCACAACAGGGGCATATGGTCATGTTCTTGGAATACTAAAGAATAAAACATATGATTTTATTGGTGTCTGTCCCACTCTACTCTGCCCTTGTAAGACCTCATCTGGAGTACAGAGTCCAGGCCTGGGTCCCTTGACACAAGGATGCGGAGCTGTTGTAGCGTGTCCAGAAGACGGCCACCAAGACGGAGGCTGGAGCACCTCTTCTATGAGGAAAGGTTGATGGAGTTGAGATTGTTTAGCTTGGAGAAGAGAAGACTCTGGGGAGACCTTGTTGTGGCCTTCCAATACTCGAAGGGAGCCTACTCAAAGCAGGAGGCATCCGACTTATTTGCACTGGTAGTGATAGGACAAGGCAGAATGGATTTAAACTGAAAGAAGGGAGATTTAGGTTAGATGTTAGGAAGAAATTCTTTACTCAGAGAGTGGTGAGGCACTGTAACAGGTTTCCCAGAGAAGCTATGGAATGAGATGTAGAACATTCCTGGAGATGTTCGAGGCCACGTTGACTGAGTTCCTGGGCAGCCTGATCTAGTGGGTGGCAACCCTGCCCATGGTGAGGGGCTGGAACTAGATCTTTGAGGTCCCCTCCAAACTAAGCCATTGTATGATTCCATTATTCTATGAAGGCAAGGAGAACATTTTGGTATATTAAACAAGAATTAGGAACGATAAGGCCAAGGTCATGAGTCTTTTCTGACCTCTTGTTTCAACGCTACAGGAATATATAACTAATCTTTAATTTCTTTCCAGACAGAAGATCATGCGAGTTAACTTAATAGCAGATAACTATTATTATGCATCATACATGTTTTAATTACAAAGCCAGGAAATCAATTATGTAGGTTTGGAAGTGTGTTGAACCAAGATGTTTTAACGCTTTCATTTCTAGTTACTTCTGCACATTACATCCTTAAATGTTTCTGGAAGGTAGGGATGTTCTAGGAATCAAGTAGAGAAGGAATTCCTTTCTGATCTGTAGCTCATTCAAGACAGACAGTGCCTCACCAAACTATTCCAGAGAAAAACTAAAAATAGAAGTAAACAATTCATTCTTGGAGTCAAAGCTTCCTCACAGTTATCACTAAACTATTTAAATGTGTATGTTATTAACATTCTTCATTTTGACATGTGCTTGACAAATATTTTTAAATATTTCCAGAGAAACAAGCAATATTAAATCAATCTGCTTAGAACTTCAAAGTCAAAAGGCCCAAATACGCCAGTATTTTTTACCTATGACATTTTAAGTTAAATACATAATATTTCTGACAACACTCACATAAACCAGAAAGTATCCAGTAGAAACAAACTTACTTCAGTATAAATCTTTCTTGGTCTTCTTACACACGCTCTTGCCACTTCAAATAGTACTTCCTATCATCTAATAATTGCAGTTTTACTCTCAGAGATAAGTGTACTATTTCATTCAAGAAATCAAAACAGTTATTCAGTTTTGAGGAAGCTTCACGGTAGGAATAGGAAGGAAGGGCTCAATAATTTCCAGTGCAATATCATAATGTGGCACTGTTAAAAGCATCAAATATATACACTATATGGGAGTGTTATGACATACATTTCTTTTCATTATTTACTTCAGCTTGTCACCAAGCTCAGCTTTACAGGAAAAAAACCTGCATTTGTAAAACACTCTTAAAGAACTACAGGTACACACACATACAAGCACTAGTCACAGGTAAATTAATTTTAAGTCTCATTTTCATCCCAATTATTTAAAACAACATTTCCTCAAAAGAAACATAACACTAAAATAGTTTTCTTGTCACAGCACTATAAGGCAGGGAAAAGGCTATCGTATCTCCACCTCATTGCCATTGGATTATGCCACAAACCTCATTTCTCTCTAAACTAACCAACATTATAGTTAATAACTGTGTCTTAGTAGCCATTGAGATATATAGACATAAAACAAGCTACTGAAAATAACTGCTTAGTGTAGAAGACAATACAAAAAAGAAACTATTTGAAACAAACAGTAAATAAAAACACAACACACAAATGCAGGAAACCTGACGTTAGATGTTGATTCTTCAATGAATTCTGCAGACAACACAGCAGAACGCAGCCAACAGTATTTCATTTCAATTTACCCAGACAGAACGATAGCTCAGTACTGTATACGAACAAAAGACAGTAAATACTACCTGGTACTCTGCTTCTTTGTGTCTTTCTGGCATAAATTAAACTAACAGTGAACCATTCAAATGCAAGTGCCTCCAAACACTATTTATCAGAGAAATTCACAACAATTAAATGTCAGCATAATATTTATGGAGGGTACTTATTTTCCCAGGGGCGCCAAAAGTCTGGAGAAGGGTTGGGTCAAACAAACCACAGCCAATGTCAAACAGCAGATAATGGAGCGTAAGCACTTGCATAGGCAAACGTCTTCCTTTAGATCTCTTCCTGTTAAATAACACTGCACCAAATATCTGCATTCTGCCTGGAAGGCTGCACTGCTGTAATTCAGCAGACTGTAAGGCTGAAATGCTCATTAAATAAACAGTAACAAAACCAAGCAAAAATGTGGAATGACTATGATTACAAATATTTATTTATGCCATCATGTCGCAAGCATATGATGAGTGAGAAAGAGTTGAGCAAAAGCACATTCCCTTCTCTTAAAAACAAACAAACAAACAAGAACAAAACTACCTCCTATTTGGATGGATACTTGTAGAGCTACTAGTTCTGGAGAAAAAAAGAAAAAAAAAAGCTTTAAAGAATGCCTTTCATTTTTCTGTTCTCCAGCGGGTGATACTTAAAGGTATACTGGCCTCTCTGGAAGGCATAAAAATCAGATCTATTCACCTAAATTGTCCAATAAAGGATCACACCAGCCCACACCTGTGACATGCCTATGACTTCAACTTTTGCAGGCAGATTAAAAATTGAGATTTTATAGAAGCTCTATTCCCATCCATGATCTTCAGGAAACTTAAGTATTTCAAAGACTTTTCAGGAACAGCATTACTGTTGATGCATTTTCATTTTGGAATATTTGTTTATTTATGTTGTTTTTTTGACTCTGACTCAGATGAGCACTATTTCTCTTGCTCATTCTAAAGAATCTATAATAAACCACATGACTGTTCAGACTTACCATACAAACTGTAAACAGCACAATGTTCAGCTATTGAGTATTCATTCTCAGGGCATTCTGGTCAAGAAGATTCAACATTTTATGTAGCAGATTTTTGAAGGAATGTTTCGTGTATTTTTTTGATTTTCTTTTGAGGAGGTTTTGGGGAAGTTTAAAGACAAGTAATTGCCAGTGGTGGTGAGGTAGAACCAAGATAGACAATAGCCTTAGGGAGTTTAGGTTACAGTTCTGTGCCTGTTGGTTATAGGTTACCTAACAGTACTCAACTGATTTACTTGAGGTGCAAATATGCGATTACAATTGTACTGCATTAGCCAAAGTACACAATACAGATGTTTATTCTGAACTTCTTTCAGGCCAGCCTTTTGTTGGCTACAGGGGCACAGATGTTATCTGTGCATCATAAAGCTGGAGTGACACGGGCAGAACTTGATTTTCATAAAATCTACTACTACAAATTTAACCTTGCAAAAATACTGGAACAAACTGGAACCCCCAGCACAAGTTCATATTGCATCAACACTTTCTCTCATGACGTGATCTAATACCAGGTACCCTAGAGTAGGATTTACTGTGTCACAGAATCACAGACTTCAAACACAAGCATGCTCAGACTGCAGTTCTTTTGCTGGCCAACTGTACCAGCTGAAGCAGGGCCATCTCCTTTCACTTCACTCCTATTCCCACACCCAGACAGCTTGCTTCACTGCAAGGGTGCAACTGGGTGTGGAAAGGAATCCAACCAACTGATTCTCTTTCCACCGTGAGCGCCTACACGGAACATATCACAGAATCGTAGGGGTTGGAAGGGACCTCTGGGGACCATCAAGTTAAAATTAATAGTAGGAGTAAAAAATATTACTGGGTTGCTTTTAACCCAGAATAATTCCCAGCACTGCATCAAAAATAGTCATACTAACATAGCTAAGAAAGCTAGAATGGAGGCAAGAACTGGGAGGAAAGAATGAATCACAGGAGACAACCTAACCCATCACAGCTGCTGAAAAAGGTCAAGTTTTTCAGGACCATGTAGCTGACGAACTCACATAGCTCACAGAAGGATCAGTTTGGAAACTGATTTTCTAGGAGAATCCACATGAACTAATTATAGAAATTATATAACAGCATTTGACTTGCACATATATTCTGGCAAGTAGTAAGAATCACCCAGAGTTTTAAGAGGAAGTCATGTAACTTCTTGAAAACCATTATGTCTTTCATATGTTTTCAGAGAGCAGGTGTCTGATTAGAGCCACAGTACTGGGCAACCTGCTGCAGCCTTAAGCAGGTGTTGAATGCCTTTAGTAGCTCCTTACAAGTGAGTCTAAGCAGTTTTCTAAGGATGAAGAGAGGCAAGGGAGAAAGCTTGCTTGTTTAGCGTGCAGCACTGCTTGCCTAATTGTTCAGCTTTACAGGCTGTGTAAGCTGAGTCACTGCAGTGTCAGCTGTAACTTTCAAATCAGTGTACTCAATTTCTGTTCAGCTTCCCTTAGCCACAGCAGAGTGCAACTCTCTCTTTATTTAAGTTGTAACTGCTGAATTTTCTTTATCTCCTTAGTAAAATTAAAGGAATTATTCTCTGTTATGCTCTGACTGTCATTATCTCTCTTCTCTATGAGGCCATAGTTTAAAAATTCCATGACATGGTTCATGAAATGGCATGGCAAGGCAGTACAGGGGGGAAAATAAAATATCCCAAATATCTGCTGCCACCAGAGCATGTGTAAAGAAGTACTCTATCATTCTGCAGCTTCAGAGTCAAGCTTAGCCTACTTGGTCCTTGGTTGGTTGGCTGATTTTCCTCCCTTCAGGGGCTTTGAACGTTTTGTTTCCTTGGCAAAAAGGAAACCTGCTGGTTAGATATGATGGCACAGTAGCTGAGGACTTGCTACCAAACAGTACACCTTTAACCTTGTTTTGCAGCCTTGCAGTTTTCTAATAGTCCCCAGTAATCAGCAGCAGAAATATCTGCAACTGTTTTGTTCTAGCTCTCCTCCACAAATTATGTCAGGAGCAAAGCAGACTGGGTGGCAAATGCAAACAAAACGGAGCAGTGCTTATGCTCAGCTCACTACTAAATGATTGTTTTGAGATCTTACAGGAAAACTTCTGTCAGACACAACTTCGAAAAACTCGAGGTTGTATTTCTCTTTCAGACATATGAAGTCAATGCCTATTTTTATTGTAACTGCCACTAGTAACTATGTAACTTCACTATTTAGGCATTTGCATTTTTCCAACTCTATATAGTTAGCAAGACAACAGGCGTGGTTTTGCTCACCCAGATATTTTGACTGCACTCTGTTGGACCCTGTTGTGGAGGCAGAGCAAAAACAAGAAGTTACATGTGGGAGGGTAGTAGGAACTCTGTGGTTTTGACCAAAAACCCTGAGAAAAGGGTAACTGTTTAGTAGCAGGCTTCGATGTATACCAACTAAATTGGAGAATGAGGTTGTTGAAAGAAGGGTTTACAACAATTGGTCAGCCCGCAGGGCAAACAAGGATCTCTGCACAAGCAGCTGGCAGGGGGCCTCAGAACAGGAGGAAAGTAATTATTTTTGCAGTGGATGATATGAAATCTCTTTCTAGGCAGAGATCTGAACTGAACATGCATGAGTTAAATAGAGAAAGCATTTTTTTAGGAAATCTTAGAAGTGTTTGATGCAGCATAAGTAGAGGCAGAAGTCTAAGCTAAACAAAAATACACAGGATAGAAATTTAAGACTTCATTTAATTGGAGTTTTTAACAGTCAGCTTCATAAAATGTTATCTTTAATATCTTTTGCAGTGTTCTCAGATTAAGAACTTAATTTCAATTGGAAGCGTATGTGAGGGGTGTATGCACACATATGTTTGAAGGTCTGGAAACAGTGGACTTCCCTGTTAAATCATATAGAGACTGCAAGACCCGTAACAACAGATTTTCGCTGTTCCTGGTGGTATGATAGGCACATTATGGCTTGTGGACGACTCCTTCAATTTGCAACCATTTCTAGTAGAGCTACCTATAAGCACAGCCATTCACCTACCCACAGTAAATTGGAGGACTAACATTTACTCTAATCCATCAAAAGTGCTAGCAAGTGCAGCAAAAATTAACATGAACTGGGAAATTATTTCTGTGTCCTCTACATGATGAAAAATACTTTTTTCCACAAAATAATATTATTATACTAATATGACAAATAAGAGAATTCTTTATATTGCTAATGTTATGAAACTGAGTATGGCTAAAATATCTATAGTTACTGAAAATTCTAACGTCTATCATAAGTTTAATTAGATAAACACTTTTAGGCCACAGGATTATTGTAGATTGTTTACCTTGACTACTCGGCTACAGAAACAGACGTTGGTTTCAGAATCAAAAAACTCAGTTCATAATTTACAATGGAGCATTTCTTACTGCAATTATAGAACTAATGGGATCCAAATCAATCACTACATAAATTGTTACGTAATTTCTTCATTTTCATGTTCAGAGCATTTCTGAAATAGTACTTGACAGTTTATTTTACTTAAATTCCATTTAGACATAGCTCTCAGTTGAATTTTTTCAAGAACATACAATTTTCCTTCAAAGTCAAGTTTTCACATTAGAAAAAGGTAAAAATATGTAATATTACAGGTAAAAACTACTCAAACTGTATATTCATTTGTTCCTAATGTAGTTAGAAGTGACAATTTGTCTCATTTTTTATCATAGTTATCCACCCCCTAGTCTAGCTCTTCTTCTCTGATTCTTCAGTACTTATAAATTTATAAACTTTTATTTCACAAAACTTTAGGTTTTGATAATGATTTCTTCAGTTAATTTTTTGTGAGCTTTCACAGTTTAGGCAAATTGCACATAGATAGACACGCAATAAGTAAACTCAAACACCAAGTACAGTATAAAATAGAATGTGAACAAGAAACATAAAAAAAAGAAAAAGACCGCTACGTTGTACAGGTTTTGGAAACTGTTCCATAGCTTTCCCACCAGTATCTGAGGGTCTGGTGAAGGAGTGACTGAGTGAAGTTCCCTAGGTAAAATTACCCATTCTGGTTCCTTTTAGATCTAACAGGCTGCTAATCTGTGCCTACATTTGACGCCTTTAAAAGCATCCTTGCTTCCAATTCAGCAGGTGTGGAGGAAGGCATTTCTTTCCTTTCAAGCCAGGTTTCCTCAGACCAGTGAGTAGGGCCCTTTATTCCCCTACAAAATTTGTACACATACAGTGATAGGCATTTGTCACTGCAGCACCCCAGGATCAACAAACTGGCACTGGGACAGTCAGGCTCTTTTAGTGCCTAAAAATTCTCTTTTCTGGGTTTTGTTTTTGATTGCAGAGAAACAGAAAGGGAAGGAGGTAAGACAAGCAGCTTATGCTTTCCCTCAACCCTTTTTGCCTTCCAAGTTAGCATAAATTAGTTTCTGGACAGCAATGGCAATAGCACATATTCTCTGATTTAAAATCAGTAATAATTACATGAAGCAGTCTATTCTAACTACACGTGAACCCAAATCTCACAGACGTTTGGGATGTTGGGTTTTAACTTTTCCTATCCAGAGGTTTTCTAGCATCTCGGAGACAATTCTGGCAAATACGCGTGTCTATGAAAATCAAGTTATTTTCTCACTAATAAATTAAAGCGCAGAAATGGAACTCACTCCTAATACTAGGTTCAACAGTGGTGGAGACAAAAGAAACTACGTGCAAAGAAGATGCCTATTTGCAAAAAAGGCACGGTGTGGGAGAGTCTGCCTGTTCTGAGTGTGACACTGAGTGAAGTGGCAGACAGCCAAGGCATATTGTCAACAGACTGTGCACTGTTCCACAGAGTAACGAGGAATACCAGGTTAAGTCAAGTCTGTCTGCAGATTAAGGAGAATACCAAACACTGTAAAGCCAGTGAGCATACAGAGCTCTGCTTTAAATCTGGTTCTCTGAGTTGTGAAGCAAAATGCTTTAAAGAAGTTGTTTCAGAGCTCACAACTGTTCTCTGTCAGTATCTGAAGAGAAGCTCTCCTGGGCAGCAAATATTCCAGTTCTGCTGACACCAGAATACAATTAAACTGGAGACTTAGTTACTGCCTAAAGTAAGGTCCTACCAGACAGAGAATGAAAGGCTAAGGGAGAAGTGTGCTCAGTGGCATTAAATGCTCTGAAAAGAATGCACCTGGCCAGGCCATGAGGAGATTCCTTCTGATGAGGAACATGTGCAACATAGCCCTGTGGCAGGCAGCACCAATCCCAGCCATTGTTTGAATACCTTTTGCTTTTCCTCTTCTGCATAACAAAGAATCATTAAAACCACGCTATTTTATGACTTATTTTGCTGTCACTTGTTACTTGTTTCTTCTTTCTCCCTGAAGTACAAAACAGTAGAAGCTTACAGTCTGCATATCGAAAATGTCTTAATTCGAAGACCAGAAAGGTTGAGTCAAGACAGAAGTGTACACAGTTCCTTTTCATAAGTTTCCTGTTACAGTGAGCTTATGTTTTATATACTCAGACATCTTCTCAATAAACTCAGTACCGATTCTAAGGATCAAATAATTAACTTCAGATTAATCTCTTCTCTGCCAGAAAAGCTCCTTGTTTGCAGCACTGCTGTTATTTCAGCATGAAGATAACAGGGTCGGATTTTGACTTACAAAGCAGAAGGCAGAGCTTGGCTCTAAGGCCACACAGACAGGGTGGAAGCTGGGTATGGATTTCGTGTTACTCAAAACATCCAACTCTTTACTACAGCACATAGGAAGAGCATTAGGTTAGCAAGTTCCACGCAAACCAATAGAGTAGAAGCTATTCAAAAAGGCCCTTCCATCCAAGTCCATTCACAATGCTCAGCTTTTTTCATTGTTTATTCAGATACAGATTTCTCATTCTTTGTTAAGTGTATTCCGTTCAACTACCTTAAACTACAGACTGCATTTACAAAACAAACAAACAATAAAAGTATGAATAAATAAAAGACACATGAGCTTAAATGTATCTGGAACTCTGCTACCAAATCCTTATTTAAATGTCTATTATGCAAAAAGCTGAAATGCTAAAAGTGAAAACTTATTTTAAGTAAGGACCTACAGCTTTTAAACACTATCCAAATAGTTACGTAAATGAAATCCAATGATCTTCCAGAAGAAATGATCTGCTTGCAAGACAATTAGAACTCTCAACTAGCAAAGTACAGTAAAACTATGTCGAAATGACATGTATACATTGATGAAAACTCTGTAGGCCCATGTGTAGTACAGCAAGAATTGATTCAGCCCCGTAATTCACACCACACACTGACTACAACATAGACATATCACCATAAAGGTGCAATTTGCCTTTACACTTACTCAGTTCCACTAACAGTCCCCTCCCTAAGACAACACAATTCTCTTGACAATTTATAAAGGAACTTTTCCCAAACCAGATTCTCTGTGGCAACCCCAATTATCTGTCCATTTTTCCTTCCACATACAAACATACATATCTCTGAATCAGAAAAATTAATTATTTTCCTTAATGACTGATATCTATACTCCAAATTGAGTATAGAGATCTCCTCTGAAAAATTCAACTCTTGGAACTTTTCCCATACAGCAATCACAATATTGACTTATCAATGATTTCCTTTTGACTAGTGAATGACTAAATGAAATCATTGGGAAGTCTGAAAAAATAGTCAGCTGAGCATTTATATAATAATATAATCTCTTTCCTATAAATACAAGTATTTTAGCACTGCCTTGCAGTCATAACAGTCACAAGAAAGACAGTTTTCAAGCACTTAAACTCCATTTAATTTTGATACACCACAAACTCCAATCATTGTTTTAATTACTCCTAAAGAAGCCTGAACCTTATTTCCTGGAGCTGTTGTAGTGAGTGTCACTACTGTTTAGTTATTCACATTTGTTTGTTTAATGGAACAATTCTGAAAGCAAATGTTTCAGTCCAAGAAACACCTCTCTTACCCTGAATAGAGAATTTACAAAATGAACAAAAGCAGCAGATTAGACCCCACATAAATGGAAGTCTGCACAAACTGATGGAGGTCTATGGTAGAAACTCAAGGTCAAGATGTGTGGCATCAGAAATTGACCAAAATATTTGCTCCACTAGGTACACTTTGAGGTTTCTAGTGGCAACATTTGCCAAAACGCGTAATATTAAACAGAGTGATAATAGGTTTCAGAGCAAAGATTCAAAAGCATATCACAGACAAGTTCTGATAAATCCCTGACCACAACTGAGATGTTGCTCTCCACTGAAGCAAACAAACTTCCTCATGAAAGAAAGCAGAGAATCCCTTTCTCACAGCCAACTTGGTTGTCTACCCAACCCACAGGGGAAATAGGCAGAGCCATAGCCAAGGCATTCAATACCTGGCACTCAAAGTGACCCAGAGGTTTCAATCAAATGTTTTCCTTCAACAGCTGAAGGACTGTATAGAAATTGCTGCACACCTTTAGAAACTCAGTATTTCAAATCTTTCCAGCTAAAATAATAGTGTCATTTCTTTACTTCCAAGGCAAGAAACGTAACACATCATTCATTTGTAACATCATGACATCCCTGTCAGAGCAAAAACCAGACAAGTACTTAAAAGAGGTGCTGAAGTTTAGGGTGTTTAGAACACACTAGTGCAATGGATTTTCTCTCTGTCAAGTTGCAGATGTTTGTTTACTGATCATTTGCACCAAAAGCCTACACTGAAATTTTCATGAGCAGAGTGAATTACACACAGCAGGTGCATGGTGGTCCCTTCAAACAGCCCTTTAATCAGTTTTTAGCATTGTTAAGCACTAAAATAATTGACAGAGGAAAAAAAAAAACAGGGACATAGAATCCTCCTAATAACTAGGCATCTTTTATAGAATTTCTTTACCTGCATTCTCAAAAGACAAAGTACTGATACTTCCTATGGAACTGCAATAAAATACTTACCTACATATATTGACAGGAATGATGGAACAGCTCCAGCAATGCTGATTCTGAAGATAACATTTACCAGATCACATCAGAGCTAAGGGAGTGTTAACATGAAAGAGCTTACCTGCATTTCAGTTTGGATAACTAGTGATGTGTCTTTAAATTAGGTGATTGAACCTTACACAGCATCCAACATTAATCTAAGTGCCATCATACAAGACAGTGATGTACTGCATTATGAGAGCAAATACTATTCACGGCTTAGAGTTAATTCTCCCATTTGCTAATTAGTCATTTTAACAAACAGATGAAAACGGTCTTTCCCACGGAAAAGAACAAAAGCCAAGGAGGCAAGCTACTCACATTCCTTTGAGCCGTTGCCACATTTTCTCTGCGTGTCCTCCTATGTGATACTTTATAGACGTGCTTTCCAGTTCCCGAGTTGTTTCCGTCGCTCGAGCCCCCATCGTTACTGTCCTACAGTGATACAGTTAGAGTCAGGCTCAGCAGCAAGAAAAAGCATTCCTCAGTCCACTACAAATGTCAGATGATCCACGCATGTTAGACAGTAGCAGCTTTCGTATCAAAACACATCAGAATTACACAAGCTGAGGGACGATCCTGCCTGAATCACTATTCACTTGGGTAGATAAATCCACTCTTCCCCCCCACACCAGCACAGAGCAGCACACACAGCTCCTCTGACCTCACAAGTCTAATCCATACGCGTGAGCCAGCTCCTACACTACCGACTGGCTGCACAGGCTCCTTCCCCACGCACTTTGCAGTAGGAATATGCACATAAGCACAAAAGATTCCTTAAAACAGACTATAATTCACTGCCATGCAGGATAAATGCGAATGGTTTTAGCAATCCAGAAGGAAAGAAAGGCTGGCTTCTGCTCTGCAGGTTGGAGAAAAAGGCTGCAATAGGAAAGCAGATGGTAGGAGCCAGTATCAGCCACATCACCCTACAAAGAGTGCACGTTCAAATGCCAGCACTTTCTTCTCTTTACTTGATCCCAAATTGATTCTTAAGGAATAAATATCTACCAGCCTCTTGAGAAGAAAATGACCGCCTAATGCTAAGTCGGCAGCGAAGTATAAATCCCTGCAGAAGAGAAATTAGAGAGCTCTACAGGTTGTTATTGAAGGAGCATGCTGTAATGATGACTATTCACCTTCTCCTAGCAACTCCACACAGTAGGTTGCTGTCAGTTTAACTGGTGGGAAACGCAGCAGCTGCAAGACAGTCCGCTCAGCAAATCCTGCGGGACAGTGGCATGCCGGTGTCAAAACCTGATGCTGAGCCCTGTGTGCCTGCCAGCAGAACTATTATGTGCATGCAAACAGCACAAGGGTTGAGGACTAAAAGGTGTGCCAGCTGCACAGCAGATTGCCAGGGCTGTCTTTTAAATGCAGAGCTAAGCACCTGGGTGTACCGCCAAGGCTGGGTTTTGGAGAGGGCAAAGGCAAGGGTTTCCTTGCTTGCTCAGCTGCAGACCTGGCTTCGTGCCTCCTGTACTGTGCAAACAGCACTGCAGTGAATCAGAAACAATCTTCATTTCTGAAGCAAAAGCCAAATAATCAAATATCTCACTCACTACTGTCAGTGACAGTTTTTGTTTCAGTCAGAGAAGAGCTGTGCAAGAAGCCAGGTGAGAGGGGTGTGCCAAGTGGCCGACTCCATGGCTGGTGTCCCCAGCTGCTGGTGTCACCCAGATGGGAAAGGGGCACTGGTTTGGGATGGACCACTGGGGACCAGGGTCCTCAGATACCGACTGCAAGGAGCCTAAGGTCAGAGATCCATATCTCAGTATGGCTTTAATTAGACATCTTTATCTGAGTTAAATGTTACAAAGATGTGAGATGATGAGAGGTTCCCATCTGATGCAATTGGCAGAAATGGGTAAAGCATTAAGTATTCAGGATCCTACAGAAAAATAAAGAAGGGGCTCACTGTTTCAAAATAATCCCAATGCTCCTCAGAAATTTCTTATCAATTTACTTTCTCCGGGACACTTCTTTCCTGCACAAGTTGTAGATTTAAAATATCCCTTGCTGGAGCTATAAACCAGTATGAGATGTATCAGTTACACCTTGATCTCAGGTGGATAACTAAATAGTGCATTTCATTTACTTCTCTGGTTTTTACCCACACAATTTTAAAATGGTGGCACTTTACAGACTTTCACAATTATTCCTGACTCAGACATAATCATCTGTCCCATATGCTTTGCTAGAAGTGATGGGTTGAGAAACATCTCTTATAATTTTCAAACAATATCACAAAACAACAGTGAAGAGATGCAAACAATAGTTTTTTGTTTTTTTGTTTTTTTTATTTCTTCAGAAATTACAAAGCATTCATTTGCTTAAAAAGGCAGCGGTATCTCTGAAACTTCAGTGAGGAACCACTTAGAAACTTCCCAGCTTTCCACTCCTGTCGTGCATGGAGTCCTGCTAAGGTCTGGAAGCATATAAATATCCCTCCAAGGAATAACTAATGAGAACTCTCACACTCATTTGGGCTCTTCCCTCTTGTAACTCCCAGACCTCTGAAGCAACAAAAAGAAAATAAGTATTTATGGAAACCACATAAACCTCCAGGGACAGACAGGAATTTTAAGAGCCTTTTTCTCATAAAGTATTCCCTGCTCTTGTCCAATTCTATAACGAAAAAAAGTGTGTGTGTAAGTTGTTCTCTCCCCCCACAACAAAATAAGTAGTTGAAAAGATGTTGCTTTGATTTACTGGAGAAAAGTATTATCAGCAGTTAATATCCTTCCTGAAGGACCAAACCACCCAAATATAATATCACTGTGAGCTGAGATACACCTGCACAATTCACCAGAACTCCACAAAGGAAACCAGGAGTATCTCTGCTCCCTGTGGGCCCACACTGCTGAAACAACAGAAAACCCTGCACCAGAAGCTCCTGGCAAGGCTCTGAACATGAAAGAAACAGCAGGAAACACATACAAAGAGATAGATAAGTCATTAGAAAATCCAGAAAACCAAGGAAGAAGCCCAAGCAAGTGTTCTGCATGCCTCTAAGGAGAGAGGAACAAACCATCTAAAAACAAACAAACAAAGTTGGGTATGCTGTTATTCTGGAAATGCGAGTACATCAATCCTCACAGAGGCATGGGGAAAAGAAGGACCTGTCATCCCTTCAGCGTTTGCGAACAACGCTCAGAGAAGCGGCAGAGCTCCACACCTCCTCCCGCACAGGCAGCGGCTGAGCCAAGGCAGCAGCAGCTCCCCACAGGCTCAGAGGCGGCACGGGGCAGGATCTTGGTGCTAGAATTGAGGACAAGCAGAACTGCCTGCATCCAACAACAAGGGGAGCTGGGAAAAAACTGACCTGACTTGCTCAGAAATACCTACCTGTGCCCCTGTTGTACCAACTGGTGGGAAGGCGATCCCAAGCACTGAACAAGAAGCAAGTATTTTAGGAAATCAAATCAACCAGAAAGATAGCACCTGAGATGGTACATTATCTCAAATTGTTTTTCTCTGGCCATTTCCTGTTCTTGTTCTGTTTTCCTGCCCTAGCTAACCAGGTTTTACAGTTAACCAGGTATTACAGTCTCAGCAAGTTGTTATTGCAGTCTTTCTTCCTCCTATAGAAATATAATCTTTTTTGTCCTTTACCAAAGTTTTTTATTTTTAATTTGCTGCTGAATATTTCTGGACTAAAATGAACAGCCGCAGTTACTCAATACGAAGAAATGTTAAAATAATATGATTATTGATTTTCACCCTTAGCTAAGGCAAAATGTAACTCCCTATTCTGCTTCCTCAGATAGGAAGCTATGCTTAATGATAATATGTTCTAAGCTCTTTTCATCCAAAAATACTTCACATCAGTAGGAATAAACATTGATGCAAAGAAATTAGTTTTAAATACGCTCACTAGTAAAACAAATTGAGTTGGCTTTCCCATACTGAACACTAAGAGACCTTTACTGCTATGCCAAAATCACACAGTTACAACGAAAACAACTCATATTAAAACTGGGAAAATACTGCAGCTAGCCTAACGAGAGACTGGCTATGGAAACAGGAAAGGGCTGTGCAGGTTCTGATGAGAACTAGAGCTTTGTTTTAAAAAAAATCCCCTATGCTTCTGAAGGGAAGTTAAATATGCTGCTTAGTTTGAAATGATCTTCAAAAGCCTTAAATTCCTTCTCATAAGGAATAACAAGAGGCCTGCAGGTAACTTGCCAGGCTAACACAAATCCCTCCAGACGTGACAGCACAACTGTCCCTGGAGGAGCTGCAGGAGGGCCATGAACCAATTAAGAAATGTGGAAACAAAAGAGAAAGAAATATACATTCCTTTTAAGTAGTCACAAGGATCTATTGGATGTGATTGGATCTGTATGCTGAGTGCCCTGGCTCTCAACTAGCAAGCACTGATTCACATTTCAGTTGAGGTAAGTAAAGTATTGCACTTCTTTGCTGAGTGGGAGACAGAGATCTGCACCATTACCAGTCAGGAAGTTAATTGCTGAGGAACTGAATGCCAGTGGGCTCAAGAGTGCCACAGTAACGTGGTAGGACAGGGATCTCACCACTCAGTCCCTGGCCCTATGCAAGGGACTGGCTCACCAGGCAGTGCTCACAGTGTCTCCTTCCATCCTCCCCAGCATCTGCTGCATCCACATTTGTGATGTGCAATCCCCTTCTTCACAAGCAGAATCTCTAGCTTGCTTGTGATGCCCAGACGTTAATTATTAACCAGTAAGAAGCACAGTGGAGGAAAAAGGAGTATCTACTCTTATTAAGGTTGAAGGACTTGATTTAAATACATAGCTCTCCGGCAATTTGGCAATGACAAAATATTGATGTTACAGTAATGTTGTCTTTTCAGACTCTCCATAGAATGCATTAATAAAATTAGCAGTATTACATAATTGATGGATAGTGACTTGAGAGATTTACACATAGAGCCTACACAGTGCATTGGCATCAATTCAGTTAAGTGGGTGAAAGAGCTGGGATTGATACAGGTTGATAACTATTAACAACGATTAGATGACCTGAAAAAGGAGAGCCAACAAGGAGAATTTTCCCTTCAATTTTTTATTTTAGTACGTTTTGCTACATCTGATTTGCTGCATTTGGGGTTTCAGCATTGCATGCACTGGCAGTTGCATTCTACACCTGGCTGCAGGCACATGGGAACCAGTCAGCAAAAATTCCCTGGTTAACTTAAGCTGAAATATGACTTTGACACGTGGGAAACAAACTGGATGTCTGAGTGAAGGTGGATGGAAAGCACAGAATGGTTACGAGGTCTACCTTGCTATGATTCCATCTTAACTTTTCAGTAGTTAGTTGTAACACTTCAAAAACTGAGAAGCTGTGGTTACCTTGTCCAAAACGTGACTACAGAGAACCACTGAAGATCAATCTCAAGTTTTTCAAACTAGGATCTTAGCAATTGTGTGTACCTTACAAGTTGTCACAGGATAATCAGGACAACCTAAGAAAATAGACGCTATTGTTTTTTTGAAGGCTTGGTAGCCTTTCTCTTTTTAGAAAGAATTGGCAAACTGGTTTTTAATAGCATCAAGCTGAAGTTTAGATACATTCACATACATGAGGGAAATCCATAAATTGAGCACTAACTTTTAGGAACTCCTTAAGAAGGAGTTTGGCTGCAAAACCAGCAAGATGACTTTTGGGGAAAAAAGAAAAAAAAAAAGAAAAAGAAAAAGAAAAAAGGAAGCCATTCTAGAACAGGCAGCACTGTTGAAATAAAACACACACATTGAAATTGCCACAGAGAATCATAAAGATAAGGGTGTGCCTCATAACAACATGGGGTTGTTACTTTTCGATGGCAAAAAGGACAAGACTGCCCACATAGTGTAGAATAAGCAGTTGTAGAATAAATATTAATGAGCTGGGTTAATTGTGCTCCTAACAGAGGACACTGCCTGTTTTATCACATTTCACATATTTTTGATCTCTTATTTATGAGTATTCATCAAGACATAATTTTGATAATCATGCATCAAAAAGGTAATGGTAAGATAAAAATCATTTAACACAAAAGCTGTAGTTGACTATGGAAAACTAACTGCCAAGTCATTGGCATGGATATACAACAGGAGAAAGAGAGAGAGAACAGAATAAAAGGCAAAAGGAAAGAAAACTGGATTTGACAGAGCATCTGCCAGTTTATCTCGATATGTCAGAGGCAAAGAAAATAACTAGCCCATAGTGCAAGATGTGTATAGACAAAGCCAGCATGGAGTAAAGTTGCCTTAGCTAACTACCGTCTAGAGAAGTTATTTCAAGCATCCATTTTGAACTACTCCACAAAGAAAAGAAAATCATTCCCTTCAGCTATATGTTACTTCTACCGAGGTCCATAGCAACAAAAAAATGTCTCTTGGCATTTATAAAAGACTACAACGGAACAGATGCCAGCAGAGAAAAAAAAAATAAAAATCTCCCGTTATCTCAAACTGAAATGGAATTTAGGAAATCTACCCTTAACAGAGCTACATTATTAAACATGGAACCATTATGCACCATGGAGCAATGGTGAAGACTACAAGTGTAAATTATTTCAAAAAGGATTAGGTAATACATTAAGTGCAAGTCCAATCACGGCTCTTAAACAAAATGGTTCAGATGCAACATCCAGCTTACGACTCCTACAAACTGTGGAACACCATAAGGTAAAGCAGCATATTAGAGAAGGATCACTAAGTACCTACCTTTGTTATACTCCTTCTCTAAGTATTTACTCCTGACCATTGTTAGGAACAATATTAAGTGAGAGAAGTATGGTATTTCTTATGCCTTTATTCAATACAAAAGTGCTTCTTATGATATTCAAAAATATTTTTGATCCATTTTAAAGTTAAAAAAAAATGTGTAGAAGCAGTGGTTTTCTCCTTTGATTTAGAAAGTGGGTATCTTAAATAAAACCTTTGCAAAATCCCTTCTGCTTCAGTTAACAAGATGGAGTCATTGGTACTGTATACACATTCTAGAAATGGAAGTACAGAGAGAGTCCCTAACAAGGAGCCAAGAACACGTTCCCCGCATCCATCGACCTGACCTGGATAATATACTATATAGTACAAAATCTAGAACAGATATGTAAGATACCTGAGAAAATCAGCAAATTCAACTCTAATTTTCAAAGCTTCTGATTTCAAAAAATTCCAACTGTATCAAATTAATACTCTCTAAAAGCCAGTATGAAAGAGAATTGAATATTATTTAGTACATGACATGACAGGGTTGGAGTATGCACAATATTATCTGATTCAGAATTACTCTATTCAGAATCTCTGCACTTTGGGGACTTGCTACATAACTTGAAAACTAAACACTGCTGAAATCAGAATCGTCTTTTGTTAGCATATTCTACATTTTAACTTTAATCCCAGCAAGATGGAACTCAGCTTTTGGCTTTTAAACATTTTAAAAGATGAGTGGAATATCCAACTGACGGTAAAAACTGGCAGCACATTTAAAAATTAGTTCAACAGTCCAGCACGCAACAAGATTAATGACAAGAGCAAAACTCTGCTGACAGTCAGATGCTTAGTATCACTTAACTATGTTTAATATCTCTGGAACAGGCAAGTTCAACCAAAGTGTAAAGGTAAACTTTAGGGAAGTTTTAAAGTTGTGCTGGCAAAACATCCCTGTGTCCAGCTTTTCATATCAACCCATGATTCGATATAAACGTCTTCGAATATATTTTCCAATCAAAAAATGAGAGAAATATGTTAATCTAAATCAAAGCTATAACTAACACAATGAGTTTTAAAATAAACTTTGTTTCTTTCTTCAATGTTAGAATGACATTCTAAAAGCATAATTTAATTTTCTACTTTATTAATTCATGCTTTACTGACTCTTGAACAAGTGGATGTTAAACGTTTGTTGAAAGCCTGAAAGACTGCCTGCTAGTGGGGGTCAGCACAGCTCCTTGCAAGTGCAGGTTGAATCCCAAGGCCAGGGAGCAGCTGAACCACACCGAACTCCAAAGGTGTCACTGGTGGAGCAGAACAAGAGCAGTAAATCCACATCTTCTGTAAACAGTGCATAACCAGAAGAGCTTTGTGTACCCTAGGAAGAGCTGTAGCTCCTCCACCACAGACTGTGATAGAGACTTACAAAAGAAAAAAAAAAAAGTGTAAAAGAAGTATAAAAGAAGAATAAGCTCTATTCAGCCAAGCTCATCAGGGGATGTCTTACTCTACTTCTCTTTGTTTATTTATTATTAGAACCTAAGTTACTATTTCCTTGGATGTGCCTCCTGCCTGTATTCATCTCCATCAATGGAATTTCTGAGCATTTTTACCACATGTAAACAGTTGGAAACCTCTTACCAACAAAAAAACACCCAGAGGCTAATTCTGATGGAACCTGTATTGAGCTCTGACACATGGAGAAGTGAACTTACTCTGCTGTTGTGTTCCAAAACATAAAAATCTTTAATACAACATTGAGGTAATCATCCTTGAAACAGAGCGCAGACTGAGCATAAACCAAGCATGGATTTATCAGACTACAGATGTGAAAAATGCGGAAACATTTCTGCTTGATCTAACACGGCTACCTGACCAGGTCAGGGTTCTCCAGTAAAAAAGTACCCAACAAGTTTCTACATTGTTTCTGTTTAATTAATCTTTTTTAAAATAACTTGCCCCTTATTTCCATGCCTTAGTTCCAACTAACACCTAGCACCCTTACTCCATTTTCCTTTGCTGCCTTATAGAACCTCTCTACACTACGTTGCTCCCTCTTGTTTACACCTACAGATCATTTTCCATTCACATCACCTTGTTGATAAACCAAAAAAACTGGAGGTCTAAAATCTCCAGCAAAAAGGCTTATTTTTCACTCTTATGAGATCAAAACAATTCTCAGTGTTTGTTAAAGTAACTCCATTGTGAAATCAGCCTGAGTGTCCCAGCTGAGCTCTCCAAAAGTCTTATTTTCTGTGCTGCCACAGCTGTTTTCTGCAAAGTAACCCAACTGGTCATCAGAAAGATGAAATTCATTCAAAAAGGCATTTATTAAAAAAAAAATTATAGGTATTGGTTAGCAAAAATATCGTATTTGATAGCTTTCAACAATGATGGGCTCATCAATCAGATTATGTATACATGTGAAATTTATTAAAAGATTACTAAAATGATGACTAGAAGCTGAAGAAAAAGCTTTTTCTTATTTAAAATCAATAGCCTGGGTGTACGTGTAAGAAAAACAACAACAACAACGCCAGTAAAACAGTACAGGGGGCTAGTGATTTCTTTTTAGTTCAGAATTTTAAGCATCTTCACACTGTTAACCACCTTTCAGGACAGCATTTGATGCTTAAATGGACATTCATTAGGATGACCTGATCATCACCACAGTAAGGGAGAATTTAGAAATGAAAATCAAACCCGACATTTTGTTTTTCCTCTGATAAAAGAATGACAGTGTTTATTCTGAAAATTCCAAAATGATGAGTTTGAAGAATGTTTCAAGTCAAGTATATAACTACCAACATAGATAAAGAAAGAAGTATAGTGTTTTTAATAAAACAGATTTTAACAGAACATCACATGGTGACGTGGCCTTCTTTGCTGCTTTTTGTGGTTTTGTTTTAAGCAATGCTGTGTATTAGGATATGGAAAGTATTTGCTATATTATGTGTATTTGCTATATTGTGATGGAAAAATGACTGGAGGAAAATATGACTTTTATTAACCCATATTTTAACATCAACATTCATTACAGGTTCCAACAGGCGTGAGCAAAATGTTACCAGTCTGCGTGCAGCATTTTTAGTCTGGTACAAGATTTTAATGTAAGTTTTTATTTCAGACTACAAAATCTTTCACTAAATGCAGTCCATTTGAACATTAAGACAACTTCCTCAAGACTCATTAACCTTACAGTTTTATTAAAAGTATGATGTGAGCTAGAGAACAAACATGAAATTAAGCAAGCATAAAATGAGCCTTCTCCAGGATCTTCCCAAAGCAGGGACTCTCTGAGCCAAGGATTGTGTTTGACAGCATGGCTCCTGGCCCCTGCTAGATTTATCCCATATAAACCTGCCTAAAACTCTCTTGAAAACTGTTATTCATCATTTTCTACAACATCCTGGGGCAATTTGTTCTACACTTCAGAAACACATTACAGAAAATTTCTTGTCATCTGCACATTTTAGGTGTACTGCATGCTATATGATCTTTCTAAATTCTTCCATCAGAGGAACATTAGATAATTATTTCCTGCTCATGTCCCATTCCCACTTTCATACTATTCATACAGAAATCAATATGTGAGAATGACATGGATTTACAAAGTAGCGTAACATTTTGGGGTGGTTCTCAGTTCTCCTAAGAATTACAAATGTTTCCTTTGCCTTTTCAAGCTGCTGAGCCCTGAGCTGACACTTGTTAGACCACAGCTGGAGAACTGGGTTGGGGTTTGGGTTACTTCATGCAAGAAAGCCATTGATACACCGATATAAGCCCAGCAAAGTGCCACTGCAGGTCTGGAGCTTGTGATGTTCGAGGAGAGGCTGAAGGACATGAGCCTGTTCAGCCTGGAGAAGTCTGAGGGGTGACCTTGTTGCTGCTTACAGCTACCTAGGCAAATGATACAGAGAACAAGATACGCTCCTCCCAGAGGTGCACATGGACAAGAAAGAGGCAACAGAAAAGAAGAAACATGAGGAAAGATGGCATTCTGGGAAAAAAAAATATCATGAAAAATGTTGATATTTTGCAAAGAGTTTTCACCATGACGTTGGTTGAGGATTGGAAATGACGCTGGGGAAGCTTCATTCTAGGAGGAGCTCAAGGCTGGACTGGACAAGTCCCCAAGCACTTTGGCCTAGACTGGGACAACATGACTTGCGGAGGACCCTGTCATCTGCAGCTGGGGCTCTGGGATTCTACTAGACAGCAAAGCACTGCCACTGTGGAGAAAGCTGCATTAGCAAAGCTGTGCTGTGCTCTGCTCTAAGTTGGCAATTCACATTTCCAATTACTTAGAAGTTATTTTAAAGAAGTACTTGAAAACTGCACACTTCACATTCTCACCAAAAGCAGGATATAGACTATACAATTTACCTGATGAATTCATTGCTGCAGGATGCCATTGATTCAATTATGTCATTAAGATATTTAGCAGATTAAATATAAATAGTAATGACACTTATTAAGATAACAACAGATAAAACTGAGAAGGCTAGCAATTTTCAGGCTTCAGACAGTAAGCATATCCCCAGACAAAAAAAAAGAAAAAAGAAAAAAACAGGTATCTGTTATCTTGTTACGATAACAGAAAATCCTGGTCAGGTATATCTAATACACAATATTATCAAAAAGAGAAAACTAAATTATTTAGCTATTTTCCTATGTCTTATATACTGTTTTCACTATTAAACGTTTGAAGAACCATTTTGTATTTTTGATTTCTGGACATAAGTTCTAGAGAATACCTCACATCAGTAATTTCTCTGCCTTTCCTTGTAGTCATTACTTCAAAACAATTACAGCAGTATGCAAAAGACAGATAAAATATTGAATGTCTTACTACTTACAAATTATTGCAGAAACGCATGCATCTACAAATTCCATGGTTTTGTATGCAAAGGTACTACAAAATAGATTTAAAATTTAATGTTCAATAACCCAAAATATAACAGCTCATTCAGCCTAAACAGAGGTTAAAAACATTAAAAGGCCAAAGTCTGGAAGAATTATCTGCTTTGTTTTAAAAACACATTTAAAATGAAGAGACCTTAGCAAATTTAATCTGCAATAGCTGACATCATTCCTGGGCATTGATTCAAATTCCAAATTTAATTTCAGTGAAGCCTTAGTAAAAATAATGCCTTCTGCAGATTCAGAGCCATCTGACTGACATTACTGATGACAATGAAAACTAACTTAACCAAATACAGTTTCTGTAAACAGTTCTTAAAATTAAGGATAGATGAAATGTATGTTGAACTGGCTTGGTACAAGATTTTAGGCCACTGTGTGTTGCTTACTGCTATCATAGTTTATGGACTTCAAAGTAAGTATCAACACACATTTGGGTTCTTCTGAATGCATTTTTTCTTTGAGACATACATATGCTTTGTGTCACAATTTGATGACTTTTGATACATTGAGATGGTGAAAATGTACTTCTTACTGCAGAGAAATGTATGGCATGGTGAGCAGAGCACAGAACAGAGAAAG
Source organism: Penelope pileata (assembly GCA_013396635.1). Classification (NCBI taxonomy): domain Eukaryota; kingdom Metazoa; phylum Chordata; class Aves; order Galliformes; family Cracidae; genus Penelope; species Penelope pileata. The sequence goes on along the minus strand of WBMW01001305.1, from coordinate 154,077 downwards.
GAAAATTCCAAGCTGGGGAATACCTCTGGCATATCCTACCTTTATGACATTTAGCAAGGTTTCACATTTGTGACAACAGTAAAAGGATGATTAAAAGTCATTTTATTTATTTGTCTTTTCATGGTAGATATCAAAGTGTACTTAGGTCATCCCCGTTATTGACTTCACAGAACTGGCAGAAAGCCGTATGAGTTGAGCACTTCTTGGGAAGGTTTTATATTCCAACTTTGCTCAGAAAACTTATCTGAAAGTACACTTGGCAGAGTACTCGATAATCTCACAAAAGACTACATTGGAATTTCTGGGGATTGACAGAGCTCCAAGCATATATATTTGCATATGCAAAAAACATTACTTGCATGAAGAAACAATTGCATTTGTTCATACAGACTGGAATTTATTGAAATCAATTAAATACCAACTTACATAATAGCTCACTAATCCCTATTTGTGCATATTTCTATAGCTCCCAGGACTTCTATTAATAAAACATTATCTGAGCATAAGTGCTTTTCAGTTGCAATGAAATATCCATATAGTCTGTTTCTTTTTTAAAAAAATTACAGCTATGGAAAACAAACCCATAAATGTGCCAGCAGATATTAAAACCCTTTTCTGTTCCCTTCTCTGTTCCTCAACTCTTTCCCTCAAAGAAAAACACAAAGAGAAAATTCATATTCAGGAGCTTTTTTTCTGGAAATGTTTTCCTATGCATTAGACAAGAAGTCTAGAGGCAAGGAAAAATAAATTGTTACTTCAATCAGGATATCAGGTTACTCAGCATGTCCATGGCATTCAGGCTGATCACTGAAAAAAGGCAATGCTCATCAGAGAAAAATCTACTCATGTATGTTTTCTTAATTTTACTCCTAATCAGTATCTTCACATCAATCATAGAATCACAGGATATATTGAGTTGGAAGGGACCCACAAGGATCCTCAAGTCCAACTCCTAGAAATTACATTTCTATTTGTAAGAACATCACAGTTAACTGTACACTACAAAATAGGATTTTAGAAAAAATCTGTGAAAGATGTAATCATAGATACAATAGATTTGTGTTAACAAAAGTTGTTGAACTGGGTTAAAACGAGTACTGGAAAGGCAAATACAGTTATTACTTGTTTTAACAGAAAGTGTCATCTCTCAACGCTGTCTCACACGATTGCTAGCAGATAAAAACAACTATTCCCACATTGCAAACACTTCATGTGCAAACCTGGAGCTTCTATTACAATTCAAAAAGTTTTCTCCTTTACTCTTCTTCAGTCTCTATCCACCACTTTTCTTCAGTTATGAACTTTGCCAACAGCGGTAATAAGGAGAAGGGGACAGGAGATAGATATTTGTTTTAGATTTCCTCAGGAGATCACGAAGGCTAGCAAGCTCCTGATGATAGCTCAGATTGAGTTAAAAGGCAAGCCTGATCTGTTTGTTCAGAATTATTTAAATTGAGCAATAGTCTTTGCTGAATAAACCCCAGAAAGTCTTCTTCCAAATTATTTTTTCAGATAACAAAGCCCAACCATGTTAAATATGAAACTGTTCTGCTTTAAAAGCTGTGGACTGAGAGTTGTAAGGATTTAAAGACAACAACACCCACCTTGTACAAGTTTGCCAAATATGGTTTTCTTGGCAGATAGAAACATGCTAAGCAGTGCTTTGTTAGTTAATGAAATCCAGGACAGAGCCAAAGGGACCCAATAGTAGGCCATAAATGGACAAGTTCACCAAGGCCATTATGGTTCACTTTACCCCCATCTGCAATTCAGAGCCTGTTCATGCCCTGCTGAGACACAGCTTACATAAAGGACATGAAGTTAACAAAGTTGACCCTTTAAAGCCCTTCTTTAATGCTTTTTCATAACACTCATTGTAGGCCAAAGTTTATTATTTTAATCTGAATCTTTATGACTGCAGGATATTTGGTATCCAATAAAGCTCAGGCAAATGTAGAAGATCACAGAATGTGATAAAAGGGCTGTATCTGGCACAAAATAATGCAGAAGAGAAGAAATGGACAGCTGTCACTGTGTAGCTCTACTAAGCAAGTTAACACCAGACCAAGGCATCAAGGGCTGCAAAAACAAAATTACACTTGGCACTGGTGTAAATTTCAAATAAATGTGACCTTTTAAAGTAAAAATAATTTTGTTCTGTTAAATCATTTTAATTCATTATTTCTGAGTATTCCTGCTCTCCACGTGCTTTTAATAGCTAACATTTCATGGATTGAGCAGAATACTGGAAATGCTGGAAATTTTTTAGTTATACAAAATCACAAGGTTCTCATGATCTATAAAGTATTTTCCAAAGCTGCTTTTTTCAGTTTGTGTAAGATTTCAGCCATGCGGACGAAGACAACAGCTTAGAAAAGATCTTTTGCAACGCAACAAAAGCAACAGGAAAAAAATGTTGAGGTTTACATTCAACAGTCTCGCTGCAGATTAAGTGTAAGTACAAATAGAACTAATATAAAGTCAGTATAAGTTCATGGCATCCCAAATGATGACACAAAGTATTTGTAGACATGCTGAAGAACTCAAATTGAAAAGAAACAAAGGAAAAATAAATTGTCAATGGCAAAGAAAACAAGCAACGGGAGACAAAACCAAAATACTCATCACTCTAATCACAGCAATGCAGAGATAATTTTTGCCCATAATCTGTTCACTGCCAGTCAGTACACAAATTGCCTTCAAAAGTCTAGAAATAACATGGAGTTAAGTCAAAAAAGAATTCCCCAACGAAGAATTTATGCTCTTTAAATAGCTTCTAACCAGACTTGGCATTTTCCTTAAAAGCTAAGAATACGCATCAAGAATAATAATGATGAACTCTCAAGACTGACAGTCATGTAAAGAAATTAAATCTTTGCATTTTATCCCCCCATTCTTTTCATTATTTTGTCCTTCTCATATGTGTACACTTAGGACTTAGTCATACAGAAAACACAGTTATTTGATCCCAAGCCAAGAATCCATTTACTGAACAAAAAGCATAAACAGGGGAATAAATTTGAAAAACAATATTTTGGATTTTGAATTAGCTGATAAACAAAACATCTTGGAAATTTGCATAAATTACACACTGAATTTCAGAAGAGCAAATTACGAAAACTGTAGCTATGGTCCTCCTTCGAAGTATTTAAGATAGTGAATACTTTGAAACCATGAATGTCCATTTGGAGATGTTCAAGTGGACAAATGTCTGCTTATAGCTTGAATATATAGTTTGAAAAGCTGACTCAGCAGGGCAGCTCCGCCTACGGTGGCTGTATCCAGGTTGCTACTAAGAGAGCAATGAGCAGGCTGGCATGGTTACTCATGTTTGAGAGCACTACAGTCAGAGTGCATGGAACACCCCAGCGCTACATGGTAAAGGCATCCCACGTAGGATTTCTGTTATTTGTTGTATAGAATATGTAGCATTACATGCAACATTTCAAAATGCTATTACTTACAAGGGCTGCTATGAAAGTATAGCAGTAGAGGTTGAACCTTCCCACCAAAATGCTGTTCCATGTTGTTGCCGTGCAACAGATGGCAGCAGAGGGGCAGCCTGATCAAATGGCATCTGACATGGAAGTGCAGATGAAGCCAAGGTGTGGCATCGAATTCCTCCACGCAGAAAAAAATGGCACGCATTGACATTCATCAACACTTGCTGATGGTTTCTGGAGACCAAACAGAGGATGTCAGCACAGTGAGGTGGTGGGGGGTGCGTTTCAGCAGCGGCGACTGAAACATCAAAGACAACCTGCATTCTGGACAGACACACACAGCTGTCACACCATGAAATTAAGAGTGTCCCAATCAGCTCATCTGCATGAATCAGCAGATTGTGACCAGGGAACTGAGTATGGAGCTCGATATTGGCTTCAATGCGTTGGAAATGATGGTGGCAACATTGGAAAGTTTGTGCCAGATGGGTGCCACAGATGTTCACACAGGAACAGAAAGAACACTGCATGTACGTTTGTGAGGACCTATTGAATCAACACAAGGCTGAAGGTGAGAGTTTCCTCAATTGCATTATCACCAGAGATGAGAACCACTATAAGCCAGAGTCACAGCAGTTCATGGAGTGGCGACATTCCACATCAAAGGAAAAGTTCAAGACACAGCCCTCAGCAGGTAAAGTGATGTGAACTGTCTTTTCGGATAGGAAATGAGTGATCCTTATGGATTTCCTGGAACCTGGACAAACCATTGGCTCTGACCACTACACTGCAATGCTGACTAAGCTGAAGGCTTGAACTTCCAGAGTCAGGCCAAAGAAAATGACAACCTCTCTCTTGCAACACAATAACACCAGGCCCCATAACAGTCTGAAGACCATGGAGCACACTGCCAGTCTTGGCTGAACTGCCCTACCACACCCACCATATAGTCCTGATTTGGCACCTTCTGACTTCCATCTGTTCGGGCCCATGGAAGATGAATGGCATGGGCAACATTGTCCTAGCAAGGCCACTGCCATAGCAGGTGTGAAACAGTGGGTTGCCTCTGCTGATGCAGATTTTTACAAGTGCAGCATGCAGGCGCTTGTTCATTCCTGGTAAAAATGCATAGCTAATGGTGGTGACTGTGTTGAAAAACAATGTTTTGTAGCTGAGAATTTGCTCAATCAAATAATGTTATTGTGCTCTTTATACCCATTATAGTTTCCAGGGAAATAAATAGGAGGCATTACATTTGGAGCAACCTACATACATTAGTTCAAGCCATTAGCCATCTGGGTCCTTAACTAAATATTTGATCATGGGAAGTATTGATCATAGAAATTCCACTGAAGATGCTTTACATTACCCAAAGTCTTTAAGATTGGGCTCTATACATCCTCTTTTTCTATGGAAAAAAAAATAATTCGGTTGTCACAAAGAGTTTAAAACTGGGAAGAAACAGAGACATGAGAAAAATCCACAAAACTATTTACTACAGTAATGCTTGGAAAATACTCAATGCACCTTTATTCGGCAGAAGACCCCCTCAAATTCAAAGATACTAAGTGACATGCATTATAGCACAGCAACGGGACACTGCTATCCACATTAATTTTAACTGGAGAGTTGCCAGTCTTTCCTTCTTACTTATCCACTGTCTTCATGAATGAATCCAGTCTTCGTATTTTCCAAATACTAATATTGCACTTGAAAAGTGCCATAAACTTGGCCTTTACAACAGCAAATGCATCATATTCAAAATGTTCTTAGATACAATATCTCCCTTATTTAGTCTTCAAGGAAGACCACAGATGGAGATACCATTTGCTCATGGTATTACAGAGCAGACTAGTCACTGTGCCGGAACACTGTTCACTTTGCCTGAAAATAAGTGGATTTTAAAAGTTTCAGTGGTTAAAACTAAGAGAGCTACCTTTTTCCTTTAAATGCAGCACAGAAGCTCAAAGAATGTGCAGACCAAAACTCTAAACGATTCAGTTACAACTTAAGCATAATCATCTATATGAGCACCCTGAATTTGTGTTATCTGCTTACAATCACATTACAAATACTCTGCTGAGGTTTAATGAGGGTAAAAATTTAATATTCATCTGACGAGTGCAAAGTGAACAAATGGATGCATCTACCAAGTGACGACACTATACTGTAAGAAATAACGGATAGGGAAGGGAAAGCAACCATGTGCTATTTGCTTTGTGCACAGTACACAAAAATGTAACTTGAACTGGCACTTGCCCTGTCCCCTCTTTAACAATAAATCTGCAAGACAAAGCTAAAATGAACCTCTCCCAAGCAAATAATTAGATTTTTTTCTACTAGTAAAAGTGCTTAAGCAATATTTAAACATTGTGCAAGAAAAGCAATCTGACAAAAGAAAATAAATCCTTATACCACAAACAACTGCACATACAAAAACTTAAACAAGTAAGCATACATAATAAAATACCATGTCTGAGGTACTTAACAGTATATTCCACGTTCCCTTTCCCACCTACTTTGCAGACAGCTCCCTGTTTGGAAAACAAGGACAGAGGCAATGGCTAATGTTGCACTTTAAAGGATGTTTATGCAACAGGGCACTGACGTTTCGAGGACTGTTTTTTCTATGAACATATATTTGTTTGAATTGGTGCAAGACGTAGCTTTCTGTGAATACAAACCCAAAGACAACACTACAAATAACTTGCACTCAATCAGGTCATCCCAAAAAGCCTACCTGTAAAAAGATCTGGGGGAAAAGTATCTTTAAGGTTAGAATTTTTAACAACAAGAGCCTGTTGCAGGGTTTGTTTTTTGTGTGGTCCTTTGTGGAGCCAAGAGTTGGACTTGATGATCCTTGTGAGCTCCTTCCAACTTGGGATATTCTGTGATTCTATGATTCTAAATAATTTACAGGGTTAGTGTTCTTGGTGCCTCTTGTTGCTACATCCCTGTTCACATCAGCAATGCCCCGAGTTTCGCTGTGAAGACATCTGCTGTGATTTTTAAAACAACCAAACCATTTTCCTCGAGAATTCCTCAGGCATAAAAGCTTTTTTCTACACTTTGTTTCCATAGATACTGCAATTTTTTTTTATTAATCGGAATGATAGACTGCAAATTACTAAGCAAATACACAATCAGCAACCAGTTAATATTCCATGCTGTGTCTGTTTCAACAGAGTGATCATATTTAATTTTGGACAGCTAAGGCAGAGTGGAATGGGTTGATGTTACACTTTCTAAAAGGAAATTTTGATATTCTGGTTCAAGACAGAAGCCTAGGTCAGTTATCACTTAACACCACGGCTGCTGACCATGCTGAGAAAAGGAAACAGTTTTGCTTAGAAGAGGAAAAAAGCTGTCAGAGAGACCAAATTAAAGCATCATTTCATCTAAGTACCTGACTAAATTCAATTTTAATCTCAGAAATCTAAACAGACAGACATGAAATAGCAGAGGGGAAAGGGATCTGTCATTCCATCAAGTTAAATGGAACAGCTCTGGAAACATACATTCAAAGTAAAGGCTGCAGCATCTTTTGCAAAGACAGTGATTTGGGTTTATTCCTCTCTCTGTCTGAATAAGACAGTGAAGCAAAACAGATGGGATAATAATTATTACTGGCCTAACGCTGTTGCATTAGCTTTCCAGGGCAGGCAAATTCAACCCTATAAATTCAGCAAATGCATTAAAGTATTTGAAAAATTTTAAAAAGGTGAGAAGAGTCAGAAGCACTCAGAACTCAGAGGTATGTAAAAATAAAAAAAGCTCTTTTAAAATCATTTCCACAAACCATTTCTCTCTCACACACACACCTTCCCCAAATAACTGAACTGTTTATAAAGGAGAATGGTATTACCTCAAGAATATTTGCAGCAAGTTGAAGACATAGAATAAAGCATAGCTACATCCCAAGAAGAAAGGAAGCACAGCACTAAAGCCAGTTTTTGAATGTCATTTTCTGATGTTCAGGGGCAAGTATGTCATCTCATGGTTTGTATGTTAAGAACAGATTAGATGCTTTAAACATTTCAGAACAGGTGAGTTATGCACAGTTTAATAATATTACATTACATAAATACTTGAAGGACCTCAATCTGGGCATGGAAATAGTATTTCTGTCTTTCAGTGCTCAAAATGCTTCATTGCACAGAATTCAGCCAATGAAATCCGCAGGGGAAAAAAAAAAAAATTCAGCGGTCAGCGGTTGCTCTACAGCTCTTAGAGAAGAGGTCTGGAAATCTACTGATTGAAGAGACTAAAGGTCTTCCAGCTATTCCTGTAGAACTACAGATTCAGAGTTATCTCTGCATTGCATTCACATGAGACTAGTAAATGATTCTCGTGCCAAGTGTCCAATTTTGAAACATCCAACAGTATGAAGTGGAATTTTAAAGTGCCAATCCAGTCGACATTAGCCATGAGGAAATGGTGTCAGAGATAAAAGCTTATTGCGCGAATTCTCTGCATCCATCTCATGTTTCATATGGTTATAGTCATTGAAAAAAAGCAGTAGAGGCTGTTGGACTTGCAAAAAAAGAAATTCATCTTGGGTGATCCTAAGCAAAAGTATGATTCATTTATGCTCATGACAGGAATAATTTTCAGTCTCTTGATGTTGCTGGGGCTAATGCATCTGTCATGATGTTAGTCTGACAGTTGTTTTTTTTAATTTCTCAAGCAAGTCCATGACCGGTGGGCAGCTATTTCTATGGCAACTCAGCACAATTGGAGAAACTGTTCTGGAGTTGTTAGGCAACACAATGCCATCAGCTGCTGATGCTGCTTAAGCTTATTGTAGTTCCTGCTGTCTGGAGTCATCTAATTAAACATACCAAAAAAGAGCACTCGACTGGGAAGCTGATGTGGAAACAAGCTGTCTTTGTGAAAATAATAATAATAATGACAATACAAAGTGCAGAGAAAAATAATAAAAGATAACTCTTTTCTTTTTTGCAAACCTCAATATAAAACAGAAAAATAATTTCCTAGGTTTCTGAAATATGAGGACATAATACTTAACATAATTGATAAAACATGGTGAAATTTTACAACGATTTTCCAACTGCATGCAGAAATAAAATATTGCGTTCATTTTAGAGCACTGTTTCAGTTCATATCACTGCAGTAATTTTGTCTGCACTAGTCTATACTAAAAAGTCTTAGTAGCTTTCCTGAGCAAGAAAATTCTTAATATAGTTTAGGAGTCCAAATAATTGGTAGAGTTACCCTTCACTTTGGCAATCCGAAGATTCGAAAAGGAATGGCTACAGAGATAACACATTATCTCACATATGGGATGCTTCCTGCAGAAGCATATCGGCAGCGCAACATGGACAAGTGGACTGCTGCCGCCTGGGATGTGCTTGTTTTGTGAGGAGAGAAGATTAAAAAAACAAAAAAAAAAAAAAAAAGGCTTCATCCTTCACTTTGGCATGATGCAGAAACAAATTCAAACAATTTTTAAAGCAAGGGCAGATCAGTGATCTGGGAATTCGTATCCAATGATTTATCATTTCATCTGTTTTTCCTATGCTATGCTGAGTACAAGCTTATAGGTTTGGAAAGAGGACAGAGCCAGAAACAATACCTCGCAGAAGAATTCTTCCACATTCAAAAGGAAATCCCTACTGACAACATCCATTTTACTGCTAATTCTCAAAGGAAATGGATAACAGCTAACTGCACAAAAATGAATGGAAAAATTACATGGAATGTGAAAGTGTGAAAAAACAGCTGGGACACTGGATTTGTGGGTTTGTTTGCTTGCTTGCTTGTTTGTTTTCTAAACCCACAGTTCCAAACACGTAAACAACTTTAAAACACTGCAAGACACCAGGTCAAAGTATCACAGAGAAACTTACTTTGACACTTCTAATAAAATGTGGAAGAATCTCTTCAGGCCTAACACAGTTAAAAAAAAAATAAAAAAATCTTGAGTGGTTTATTGTTAGAAGTATCTCAGCACTAACCTTCATTCACAGGATTCTACCCTGGATTCAGCAAAAACATGGACTTACAAACCTGGGAAGGTAAGGGAGAAGAATTAACTACCTTTCCCTTTTAGAAGAAAAATAATTTTTAAAAAAGTCTCTGAGAGTTCTTCTGAGAAAATGATCTGCAGTATAAACGTCAATTAACTTGTAAAGTTAAACTTCAGCAAACCATAAGGGAAAAGCATGGGAAGTTTTTTAATCCACTGGAGAAGGGAGGGTAAGTGTTACAAATGTAGCATAGGTAATAAAGCAATGAAAGGGGAGAGAGGATGGATTTTAACAGAGATGGGACCATCAGCCAGCAAAGATGGCCAGGATGTTAATATTTTAGTAATTACTTTTTAGTTTGTATTTCATTACTGATAGCAGCTATGATGTGAGGCACATAAAGTTATGCATGTTTCACTGACAACAAAATAACTTATCAACCTGCTGACTTGCAAAAATGATGAGAGTTTTGGTCCCATTTCTTTATTGCATCATTTCTTTCAGCAAAAGAAATGGAAGAAACTCATAAAAAAATCTTTTCAAACTAAACAAGTGCTGAGTCTAAACATCTATTGCATTTTGTTTACAGAGTTCAAAAAGAATCCAGGAGGATCCACTGGCCTAGCCTGTTACTTTCTTCAAGGTTACATGTCTCTTGTGCCTCACAGTCAACTAACAGTCTTGATTTTCTCCACCACTTTCAACTGATGGGCCTCCAGTTCCTAATAGAAATGTTAATCCACAGAATCCTTACCATTTCCATTATTAAATTTCCTATTGCTATTACTTTGTTTCACAGCATCATGTGAGTTCTTTTATGTATATGTTTATGATCATCCTGACTTTTTGTCATGAATAAATTGAAATCAGTAGATGTCTACTTTTGCACTATAGCTATTAATAAAAGCAATGTCTAAAATCAGGCTGCTGTTCTTTGGAAGTCTGACCTGGTAATGACTCCACCCTGACCAGTTTTCCTTTCATCTTGACTCATTTTTGCATCACTTTTCCATACCTGTTTGTCCCCAAAGATGACTGCTTTTCTTTAAAAGAGGGTGGTGGGTTTTGCTTGTTTTGTTGTTGCAGTTGTTTATTTTGCCTTTTTTTTGTTATCAAATTTTTTTAAAAAAAAAAATGCTCTGTAGCTTGTTTGCTTCACTCCTCTTCTTCAAATTCAGTTATTATAAACATAATTCTCCAGCCTTCTGGTGTCAACAAAATTAAATAAAAATCCTTTCACATTCCATGGCTATCAGATGTCTGGAAAGGAAATAATTTGATCCCTTTCAGAAGAGCATATTAAAATGCTTCAGTTTTTCTTCCAAATGTAGTAATCATCATTTTCACACACTCATTTCTGTTAACCATCTTGGTTTTGCCTCTATGTAGTATATTATCAATGTTACTAAAAATTGAAGAAAAGTATTCATTTAGTATGAGGGCAATAACCGCATTATCTTTAAAATCCAATTCAAAAATGCCTGCTAACACAGAATAAAATCAAGCACAAAATGACATTATTATGAGACATTTAATTTCAGATGTAGATTGTGAAGCAAATGTTTCTAGTGGCGAATCCTTAAACTATCCAGGAATCATTTGGATTGGATGCTATTTAGAAGTGATTTTAGCAATTAGTGAGAACATAGTACCAGAAATTGCTTTAGGGGCAAAAGAATGAGCAGAGCAGAAAAAGCTATTTAGTTTTAATTAAATTGAAAGATAAGTAACAGGAGATACAGTGCAAAGATTATCAATTTCAGATGTACAAACTTTGATTATTAATGGAATGATTTTGAAACAAAAAGCTTTGAGATTCAAATATGGAAAAGACTTGATATTTCTTTCAAGCAGTAGTTTTCAAACTCCTTTCCTGGTGAACTATCATGCAGCAGTAAAGCGTGGCACAGGATCTCTCTTACATAAGGGGTGCATCTATAGGACTGGCCATATGGCTGAGAAAACAGTGAGAGACAAGAGCTGCTATTTGCATCTCATGGTTGTACCGTCTGCATCTTTCTCTATGGAAAGAATATACTTACATACATTTTTAGCTGCAATATGTCAAGAAAGTACAGACATACAAAGGAAGGTAAGTTCACCAAAAGTTCTCTGCCATCCCTTTACCTCTTCTTTGTCACCTGTAGACCTTACTAGCAACTTTAACAGTATTATTGAAGCACTCTGCACAAATGCAGACTATTGCCATGTACTAGCAGATCACTTTGCCTCATTATTTTTATTACTACAAACATGGCATTCCTAAGCGTTTCCCAGAGGCCTACGACTGATGAACAGCCTGCCAGAGATTGCTAGGAGCCTGCCAGCAGCATGGCACCTGTCTTTTCCCACTGTCTCTTGGTTTAGAGTACAGTCACCTATATCAAGGACTAATACTGAACTTGCACCCCAAACAGAGCCAACATACAAAGAGCTGTCTAGAATCAAGACAGATCTAGTGTACCACTAATAATGGAGCCCAGGCCAACTCACTACTCATTATTCACAAGAAAAGGAAACAGCAAACCTGTGACCATCTGAATGTCCTCCATCTGAAGATCAGCATGTGCCTGTGCTGCGGGGGCACTGCGTTATACAGCAAGGAGCATGAAGGTTTCTTGACAGTGGTGGACAAAGCCACCAGAAGGGGCAGGTCCTTTCCCTGCACGACCATGCCTGACAACACTCAAGGCAAAGCTGAAAGTCATACTTACATTTAAAATGGCTCACTAAAGCAGCAATTTTCCAATAACTCTGGAAGTCAGACCACAGCCCACAGTATGGGAGAGATGAGAAGACAGGAGCGGTAGAGGTAAAGTGCTCTCTAACAGCAAGAGTCCCTGAAAACATTTTGTCTGACTCACTGGGAATCATTCTTAAGCTGAGCAGAGAAAATTGAGTCATAAATGACTCATCCACTTACCAGATGGGAGGAAAGCATATATGAAATTTGGGACCGCCACTCGGTGAACAGTGTATCATGAGCGGCTACTGCTTGAGCCGTGAGTCAGCTTCTCCGACTGCCACAGAACAGTGAAAACACAGAACACTGCATGCAGAAGCAACACACACCTCAACCTGCTGGCTAGTGCCCTCATTGAAGCATACCACAAAAGAGAGGTGTTTAGAACATTTTGCTGCCAAGCAAGTCCAGGTATTAATTGGCTTTCTCTACGTCATGGCTAGCATCTTAACTTTTATGCAGTTGTAAGAGGTAGCCAATAAAAATGATTTTGCTACACCCGCTCTGTTGCAGATAGCTTCTTACCTGTTAAATATATAGAGGTATTTTGCTAGCAAAGCAAAAACGTTCATTAAAAGCTGGTTAGCAATGCCAGAAATCTGTAACCTCTCACTGCTGCTCTAACAAAAGTAGAAAATTAAGGCAGAGAGAAAGCAACAGCTTCTCATCTTCAGTGGCACTAGTCAGGTTTCGGGATTATGCACTTTACCTTTTAGAGCCAGAAATCTCAGACAGTAGAAAGACTTCAGACTGTAGATTTACATCAATCCCTTAATTTGACCTCACATTTTCTGTACTGAAAGCCTCTCTGAGCTGCCTGTGTACATACTGAAAAGACCGTAACACCCAATTTAATCCCTGAATCACTAAGTGGTTTGCTCTTGAGACTGGAAAGCTACTATAAATCAGCCTCAAACTGACATCTAAAAATACCTCCTGTTTCGGGTCTGACATCTGACAGTTCAAGATTAGTCAAGGGCCCATTATTCCTGTCCTATTTATTTACTCACTGATGTCATAAGCAATGCAGTCAGACATCTGTAACAAGTTTTGTCTTTTTAGTCCTGAGCTCAAGCATTCTGGAGTCCCACCCGAGTAACTGCACCAGCCTCTCCAGCAGTGGGTTATTCTGCAGCTTCAGTGGAACAACATATATGTTTGACATACGCCCAGCCCAGGTGCTGAAGGTGTAACTTCTATGGGAATTAAAAGCGTTTGGAAACTGGGGCCTGACAGGTGCTGTTTTAGGCCAGAATTTCAACTGCAGCTCACTGTGGATGCTCTACAGATGGGTATGTCCCTCTCGTTATGGTATGGTTACCCTACTGTAAGTATGATATATATTTTTACCATTCCAGTCAAAATCTCCTCATCATGACTTCCCACAGCCACAGGAATCTGCTTAACAGGGATTCTGGTGTAACCTACTGTACCATAAAGCTCAGGAGCTATTTGAAGGAGTACCTTATGCAGTTCTTGATAAAAGTGTCATGACCTAAGTACGCATCAGCAGTCAAATTCAGCTACAGGTGTTTTCACAGCTCATAAGGGAAATTCAGACTACAGTTTCTGTTGGTCCATAACACTAAATAACATTGTGTATGTTCTGGCAAGTTCAAACTACTTCCCAAGGAACGTCAGCGTTGTTATACACCATTTTTACCTTCTCCCTGTGGAACACATACAGAACACTGGTGTTTGTCTGTCTTAGTTCCTTTGATGATACAATAACATAGCTATAAGGCAGTGGGCTTTCTTATGCAAAAACAGCTCCCTCATGGTACCAGCCTGTCGTCTAACACACTCAAATCAACATCTAACAGGCAACGTATGTATGATAACTTAAAATAAGAGATAAAAGATTGCCAACCACAAAATTATTCTACTTGAAAAAGACTCTGTGTACCAACATTTGAAGTAGAAGTATTGCTTCTATCTTACATTTAAAAAAATAATGTTTAACGCCCAGAAATGCATTAGCATTATTGCTGGAGAGCCAGCCACATTCCTGAGCCTTCTCCTGTCTTTTTTCTACAGGGACAAATCCAAACTAGTAATTTCCATGCTAAATATTTTAAATATTTGAGTCAAACTTGATTCAAGTAAATACTCCATTGTTCGTATGTATTTATTCATCATGTGTGGAAAAAAAAAAAAGGAACAAAAAAAAAAAAAGAGTTCTCCATCCAGAACAGCAATTCTGCTAAGAAAAACAGAATAATTCACTTTTATTATTTAAAGAGCCCTTTGAACTAACTAGAGTTCTGTCCACTAATTTCTTTGGGAGATGGCATTTCTATGAATCTACAATTGCAGATCTGAAGCCTGAACTGCAATTAAGTTGTGCCTCAAGTTCTTGTGGAGGCTAATTTCAAAAATGTAATATTCAATATGGGAAGAAATATCTATAGTTACAGTACTCAAGCACAACGTTGATCAGAAAATTCCATATAATTCTTCAGTTTACAGCTATCAGGTTGGTTTCAGTCTTTCATTCTCTCTAGGTCTTTCTACCCTGAGATGCACAACGAGATACAGAAATGTGATCTTCATGGATCCTTCTTGTCAAAAGCTTATTTACGTAGCAGGCTAACAGGGACAGGTGGCCCCAAGCCTTCATTCAGTGCTTCAGCCTTTTCTACAAAGACGTTGCCTTTTTTGCGCAAAAGAATGAGAAACAAACAGCATGTGCACAAAAACAGCCTAACGTTATTGTCTAGTAGCTGGCTTGTGACCTAGGAATCAGACACCATTAAAGATGCTTATTCACCCCCCATTTCAAGCAATGAGGTCTCCTTAATTTGAGTATACTTCACAGTCTACTGCTAAAGTATCCAGGAGTACAATGTCTGATTAAAGCACAGTCTTGGGGATCAAGAATTCTGTAAGGTATTGCTTTTGCACTCTCTCATTGATCCCGACATCAACATCAATTATACTGTTTGTGCCTTGTCTTTTTTATCTATGAAAAACTTCAAAATTGTATTCAAGAATTTCAAAATCCATACATAACTCTTGGGAATGCACTATGAGGAGAAATAGATATTATTTTTGAACTGTATGCTTAAAAACATTGCCAATAATTAGAGATTTACAGAAACTGCTGTAGTAACAATTAATTTGTCTTTGCTAAAAATGTTAGGCTAGTTAAAATCTTCAAAGATTCACTGACAGACATCACTTACATGACAAAAGTGACACCTCTGGAAGAACACGGGACATCAACAACTCCTGAAAGCATTGAAGTCTGAGTTTCTGACTGTTCCTATCTCCTCCCCAAGACAAGCCAGTAATTACTGAATTTTCCTCACTTTTAATTTAAGGTATGAGAAACTGAGTGGTTGTAAAATGGAGTGGAGTTTCTTTAAAGAGTGGAGTGGGTTTTACTAGAGAACAGGTGCTACAAACCCTGACAGTGGGAGCCAAGGTGTCTCCTGCAGCTATCTGGAACGAGCATGTGCTGCTCAGCTTAAACGTAGTCCTTGACACAGCCACAGAAGATATGTAAAGCTGCAGAGGATCTAAGGTCTCCTACTGTTGATAATGACTCATATCCTGTATTTTTCACATAAGACAGCAAGTTCCAGCTATTTATGGTACAGCCCATTAAAAATCTCTTTTCATGAAGAAAAGCGCTGTCAGCTGCCATTCAGGAGTTGAAGTAGGAGGCCAGCTAGCATGTTACAGAAATTATCAGAGAAAAATACTATAATCACAAAAGAGCCAAATGTTTCCTCTTGAGCCCTTTGAGATAGCAGATGCATAGTCATAAGCAGAATCCTTTGTCTCTGAAGATTTTGTTCATACACAGATCACCACAGAAAAAACCGGTAGGAATACATGGTACGGCTGACTTCCATCTACGCTGCTCTTCGCTGTGTATCTCACGGACGTATCAGCTCCTCCCCACATACTGCCCCAAAGCACAGGATGGGAGCAAATGTACCTTCACTGCTGTTGTGCTGGATGGGGAAGGAGCAGCGTGTGTGCATGCACGTGCCTGCTGCTGATTCACACTATACTCAACATCTTCCACGCAAAAGGAAGAGTATTCCTTAAAGGCAAAGCTATGATTTAAGCCAGTTTTATTAAAGCTTTAACGGTCTGATAAGAGAATTATTATCTGTCTCATCAAAATGCAGCACTGACATTTATAGTTCAAATTCTACTAAGTCAAAGCAGGTGTATATATAAGCTTTCTGCTGCCTAGTCCTTCTCTGGTGTTATGCTCAGCCTTTCACTGTTCCTTTGGGTCACATTAGCCTAGGGGAATGTTATGGTGAGACTGCAGTGTCCCAAATCTTCACAGGGAGGAACATAATGGTGGAGAGGTGATGTGGGTGGCAGTGAGGTGACACTGGTACAGATGGGTGTCCTGTCTGCAAGAGCTGTGATACTACTTTGATGGTTTCTTCCTCCTCAAACCTATAGACCACTTAGGACTATCTTTATATTTTCTAACAAGCCTTTACATCTTTTTCCTTACTTATTAGTCTACAAGTCTACCTTATGTCCAAATTCACCAGACGTGTTGTATTTCACGTCAGCTGCTTGTTCTTTTTTAACCTTAAAACCAGACTTGTCTCCTTTCAAATCTGCATTCATTCTAAGCACCAGTGGTTGGCCACTGCTGTTTTTAGCTCTGTCTCCAGCACCATCTTGTACTGCTACTTTCAAGGTTTTTGTTGTCATTCCACGCCTGGGCTGAAAGGGCTCCTTGCCACCCATATAACAGATGGTTCAGACTGTGCTGATCCCGCTGTTTTGCGGGCAAAAACACTGCAGCCTGATACACCCTGCAGCACATTTGCTGGTCATTAGGAACGAATCGAGGACCCACCCGAGCATTCCACTGGCATCACTGTTTTCAGATCAAGGCTATAGACATGGCAATAGCAGATACCCCACCAGCAGTGTTGGCAGATGAGCAAATGCTGGAGTTCAAAATTACACAGATTATCACATGCACCTGTTGGATTTGACAATGAGGTTGATGTATTTACTTCAGTTATCAGCAATACAGGAAGATACAAAGTATTTTGATTCCTTACAGTATGCACAAACATTTCTGTTGGAGCCAAGATCCACGGAGAGTGCAAGACTTGCACAGAGACACCACCAAATGAACAGCCACTGCTCACTGTATGGCCTCACAACAGACTTCACAGCATTAAGATGAAGTCTGGAGAGCCTCAGGAATTTGGCACAGCCAGCCTCCAGAAGGACATATTCATTTGTGGCATGGCAGAAACCCTGAAATAACCACGCTATTTCTCAGACTGGCACCAGTCTTTGGCAGGGGGCCATAATATCCATCTTCCTCTTTCAGAAATCAGATGCCCGTTATTGACTACTGCCCCATGCAGAGGATTTGTGGGACTGCTAAGGGCCTAAGTGATATTCCTTCAGAGCGATGAAGACTTACAGTATCCTTTAACAGCAAGGCCAGACTAGAGAAACACTTAATGGGTGTTGATAACCAAGAAGTTAACTCTTGGAATGACTGCTAATTTTCTGAGGGATGTGACAAACAATTTCAGCAACAATCCTAGAGCTACACTCTTCACAGAAATAACAGCTACATCAACCTACATTTCAGTGCTCCAGCTACTGTGCCGTGCTGCTACAAGACTCTGAATTGCACCTCAAACATTTTAAAACTAGTTGAGACAGATGTTCTGCTCCATGAGAGAAAGAGTTCATAAAACTATAGGTGAATTGAAACTCACATAGAGTTGTGGTTTTATATATTAAGTGAAATTGTGTGCGCTAATATGTATCCTGCATTTTACAAAGGAGGAAAATATATATTACAGATAAACTAACTCTCCCAACAATTTTATGCAGGTGTTTCTACCTCATGATTATTTCCTATAAATATTTTACAGAATTGAAAAAAAAAAAAATCAGCTACACAACTACTAAGCTGTAGCAACTTAAAATAAAAATGGTTATTGCTGTTGAATTTCAGTTGTGAACAGAACAGTTCAATAGACTCGGCAGTCTATTAAAAAGATTAAAAGAAATTTCTAGGTAAAAGTGCTGACTTTTCCCCATGCGAGTGGAATATTAAATTTTAATTGATTCCTTGTTTTTTCAGTTACAATTTGCCTGATTCATCGTATCCAGATGCTAAACACTGTTCATATTTCAGTACAGATACAACAGAGCTCCGAGCAGTACAATGTAGCTCACTTCAAAGTAGTCCCTGATTGCTGAGGGATGGTTTATGAAATCAAAAAGGCCCTTTAAAAATATCACCAAGCAGTAAATTTTACAATTGCTGAGCTTCAATCATATAGAAAATTATGTGCTAGAAGTCTTGAGAATAACACCGATCTCTCCAGAGTAGTATTCTACCATCATTCCTGTTGGAGTCAACAGGAACTGAGTGAAAATCAATAGCAGGGCATTATCTTGCGATTAAATTCCTTGGGGATGACATACATAGCGGAAAAAAAAAAAAAACATTGACACTAATCAAGACAGTATAAATACTGATTCTGGACCTACTTTATTTTTTTTATTGTGAAGTAGTTAAGCCCAGTGAAGAAGTACTGGTCTTTGAAGATAAAGGGAGAATCTGAATATTGCAGTCTGTATGTACAATCTCTGACCAAAATATTAATACCTGGAGGAGATGAAGGTGGACAGGAGATGTCACCATTTGGTTACGGGTCCCAAATGACAGCTACTTCATGAGCATAAAGCATATGCATTGCTTTTATCTATAAAGACACACAGATCAAAACTGCAATTGACAGGACAAAGTGAAAAATGCCATCAGGTAACAAAGATCTGCTTTTCTGACTCAAAACTAAGATTATCCATGTCAAAAGCCACAATGAAAGAGTAAAGGAAAAGGCAATTGAACTGTTCAGTGGAAGAAATATTTCTGTTGTCAAAGGGGGTGGAAGTCAGTTCTCAGGTCCACTTATGCAAATATTCCTATTTTATTACTCCATGAAATTCTCAGCCCTAGAATAGCCACAAACGGAAAGATTTCCTAAACCCGGATTTCTGCAGTCCCGTTGTGGAGAAGAATTGATCAACAACGGAGCCAAATAAAAATGAAGTTGGAATACATACACCTTCCAATTAGAATCAGAACAACTCAGGTCAAAAGGGGCTTTAGGACGTCTCTATTCCCTCTTCCTGCTCAAAGCAGGGTCAGCTATGAGGTCAGATTGCTCAGGGCCTTCCCCAGTTCCATTTTGTCAAAATTAAATATGCAAGTGGCTCCTCTGAGGTGCATGTGTATCAGCACAGAGCCTGGCAAACTGCCAGAGTGACCCTGATTTACAATCTACTGCTAAACTGGAAAAATGCGTTGAAGCTGCCAGCACTGAGGTCAACAGAACACTTGAGATTCAAGATGCTTCTGAATTACTATGAAACTTCCTGGATCGTGGTTACAGAACATGAATATAAGACAATGGATCCCAATTAATTTTTGCACAATGCTGGAACCTGTATCACTGTGGGATGGATTTGAAACACCACACGTGCTCTAAAGAATTCCAGCCTGTGTCATAACAAGGAACTTTATTACAGCAATAAAGCAATTTATATAGGTTAGACTTACAGGCAGTTTCTTGCTCCAAACAGCTGTGCAGTTTGGCCCACGACGGCTCTAAAATTCAATACTCTCCTGCCCCACCGGCATCAGAGTAATGCCTCTAAAGTAAATTTTTTCTTAATTGCATGTTTGGCCAAACCACATTTAGCACAAGAGAAACACAAGGTAAAAAGTGGAAATGGGCAGAGATGTTCTGCCCAGGGCCAGAAGTGCTTCTGCTTCTGGCCAGATTGTTCTGGAGATGTAAAACAAAATATTGCACAACCTCTGGGAATCCTAACACACACCCATGTCCTACCAGAGACTAACTGCAATAGTTTCACATTTGGAAAAAATTATGTCAGCAGGAACAGTAACTAGTCAAGAAGCATCCAATCAAAATCCTCCAGAAACTTCCAAGGCTTACAGTAGTCCCAGCGTGAAAAGCCAGGCAGCATCTCAATGTTTGCAGAATCACTGAGGTAGAAAAATAAGTAGTAAAACATTTTCAACAACAACAAAATAATTTAAAACAAAAAGCATGCCCCAAAAATCACTGCAATGTTTCCAGATGGTGGTTCCTGTAACTCGATTTACCTGAGGTATTATATCACTTCTATAATTCTAATGTTAAAATCTGGAAAATAGTGGTGAGCACAGAGTTTGTTTAAACTTCTGTATTTGTTTGTTCTTCATTTAGCGTACTTCGCAGAGGGCAGTGGAAGTCACTTGGAGCTGCCAGCCCTCCAGACCAACACAGCCAGGAGGCAAGACCACAGCCACAGGACACACGTCACACCCAGCAGAGCCAAGGCCAAGGAACGTAAGCACGGCTCATAGGCAGGAAGCAACACTGTCCCACCACCCCAAGGAGCTCTGAGTGGAGACAGGAGGGTAGCATCTGTTTTTCCAGATTCAGGTCCCCAAGCAGCTGCTGTACCAACACACAGGTGCTGCTGGTCACACAATGTGCTGCAGCTGACAAGCGATTCCTGCGTGGAGGTTCACCATCCCTGCTCTAAATCCACTTAAAGAAAACCTTATGTCTCAGTAAATAAATCGATAATTAAAACAGTAAGTCCCTTGTTGTACCCAATGTTTTAGCAAGAAATCGCTTTCACTCTCGACAGTGTTCTGTATTAGGGCACTTTTCACAATACATTTCGAAATTTGAGAGTTCTTCTTGTTCTATGCTGGAATAAAACTAAAACTTTTTCAGTTTTACTTGAAAAGAGTGTTTGAGCCAAGCGCCTGACATTTAGAAGAAGCATCTGTAGGGTAAAATTACCTACCCGTCAGAGTGGAGGGGGTCGTAAAAACAGAAATTCTGATTCAGAAATCAGAGGGAGCAGAATTTGAACTTAAGCCTCAATGCATCAGTCATCTACTGAAGCTTTATTCCAGCTGAGTAGTTGCAATCTACGCTTACATCAATATGTTTTCTTGCATGCCCATCATCCTGTACTAATCTGCTAATCTCCTGCGTTTACATTTTGAACACAATCTTATCACACAATGTCAGGTTTCTGTTGATACTGAGGTAATTTAGAAAAATCTATTATCTCTTTACTACAAACATTCAGTACTTAGCTGCCTTTAGGGTGATTTCTGTTCTTAAATACACTGCAACTGAGTTCTGAACTGCATTCTCACTTAAAAACTTCATCTTTCCATCTCACACGCAGTGAGAGTGCAAAATCATTATAATGGCCAACTCTAAAATTAAACTCTATTCCTTAATAATGCATTTATTTTTTCTTTCCTACGAGCAGTGCTGACAACACCAAGCACAGCTTTTCAGCTCACTTGATGACTGCAGCCCGCTGCTCACCTCCTACTACAGGTCCTGCAGAGGTGCCTGCACTACCCGGAATTCTCAGGGAGTGGCTTCTGGTGTTGCCACACACTGGGAGGGCATGAGGCTGCTCAGACACGGGGCTCTTAGGCACACTCACCAGTTGTAGCTTAGCTATTATGATGCAAAATTTCTACTGAAAAGCCTGTACTCCCCTGCTCACAAGAGAACACCCAAATACAAACCTGACTCTTCAGAGCTTACAACTAATGGGAACAGAGCAGCATGAAAAAATACACCTGTCCTAGGCTAAGAACTTCTGCTAATTCTGTTTGATTAATTTCTCATACACTTGGGATATCTTAAAGAACGAGATACTGGTAATTCTTACATTTACTCTCATTAGGGATCAAACAAACAGCCGAAGGAAGGAGAATAATCCATGAGTGCAATGCAGCTCATTTGATATGAAAATACCCTCCAACAGATTTTTTTTTTGTATAATCTCCCACAGACACATTAAAAAAACCACAATCTTAGGAAATGTTCCTTGAATTTTTCTCTTCGAAGGTACAAGTAAGCAGGAAGGATTCGTTTTTAGCAGCACTTTGAAATCCATGCTTGACAGAGTAAGAGGGCATGGTTTGTGAAGTCGGAGAATATGCCATGCAAAAAACTGTTTCTTTCCTCCAAGTAATTAAGATGTAAAAACCCTTGAATTGTATCAGTTTTGGCAGTGACCATCTCTTAAGTACCTAGATTTAATCACCAACAAGATGCTTCTCATATTTTCCCTTGTTGTACTGTAGCTTATTGTATGCTCTTCCTAGTACAAGAACTCTCCATTCTAATGAGAATATTCAGAACTTAGTCTTCTAAAACATCTTTCTTCCTTCTCCTTCAAGATATGCAAAGCTCACATTAATCCCAAAACTGGAAAAGCTGATAATTTCTAATAGTTAGAGAGAATATAAAGCAAGAAGATAGGAGAAATGCATCCTGACATGAAACAATCACTTCCAAGCAGGTTCCAAATGTTTGGATTTCATCTCACATCTTTTCATTTGACTGTGTCTAACTGTTCATATGCTCAAAAATGAGAACACAAACAGCATCTAGCAGTAGCTGCATCAGTAGATAATGTGCACTTCACATAGGCTGGTGATGAATCATATAGTTCATAAAAATATTGTTGCATATACGGGATTAAGGATTTCTTGCTCAAAAGGATTATCATAAACTACATGAAGTCCTGCATTAGAAATACTGCCTGAAAACAAGGGTATCTGAGGCTCCCACAGCTACATTGAGGCCCTATTATTCTGCTTACCAAAACATGAGAGTCTTTCTTACTCTCTAAAAAAGGAGAAATTTATATCCATGAGTAAGATCATGTTGTAAGAATAGATACATAAATTGAATGAATTACAAGTCTGGCAAGGAATCAGGAAGTCTTAGAGGATTTCCAAGCAACAATAAATCCCTAGTTAAGAAAGAAAGTAAGCCACATACTTGTATCACTTACACATTTTCATAGAACAATGACAGTAAATACTTCTATTTTTGTAGCATTTGCTTCTTTTCTACCTGTTTTTAACTTGGAATTCAGTTCTCTCCACATTCAGTCATGTAAGAATGAATATTTCCATAAAACATTCTAACCTTTGCACTTAATAAGAAAATTAAAAATTAAGCTCTAAAAACAAATATTGACTTGGCAAGCTCTTTCTTGAACCTACCCTGAGAACAGAAACAGCCATTGGCTTTAGTGACACAAATAAGCCTTTCATCTTCTTTTGTTTCCCCTATGAAAGCAGCAGCCCAAGCAAGGAGCAAGCAGCTCTGCGTGGCATTGCACCTACCACAGGTGAGCATCCACAAGCAGACAATTATCACAGAGCAGCAGGCACATGGTAATTCATTGCCACAGAAGGCTGCAGTTCTTCACTCCCAGACCTGCTCCAACACACATTTGGCCACGAGTTTATTAGATCAGGTGCAGCACTTCTCTGAAGATATGTTTAGGAGGTTGGAGGGTATCAGTTTGAGGGCTGCGACTGACTAATGAACAAGTCTGTATTAAAAAATTAGGAGGCTCCACCTCTAGATCTTGCTTGGATGCATCTTTGCCACCCCTAAAGGCTAATGCTACGTCGACACAAAATTTCCACTGAGGAAATCAGGAAGCTGGGGTAAAACACTGCTGAATGAAGCAGCAGCTGCAGCAAGAATCTCTACTGGCAGATGGGCTGAGAGCCCTGACTCAAGTATGTAGGTTAGTTTAACACTATGGAAGATAATTTGCATGCTACAACACAGCTATTAAATTATTTCCCCTAAGAGCTGGATACGTTTGCAAGAGAAGCTTACTGAGGATGGCAAGGAGCCATCTGTTAAAGGGACATTTGGAAAAAAACCTAAGATCTAATGCAGGAAATCTGCTTGGATCACAGGGACCAACAATTTAACAACTGATATAAACAAAATTTAGTATCTACAAAAACACAAAATTCCAAACACTAACTTCATTAATAGCAGTGCTTACCTCTCTTGGAAACCAGCTTTCTTTTCTTCTCTCACTTAAAGCTTCATTGGTATCACCATATTAGTGACTAACTGCTGTTGTAGAATAGGGAAAAATGCCTGGACACACAAGACCCCCTCACAAAGCAACAACAGCAGTCCCTTACTTTCAGGAAAGGAAGGAGCTTTCAGTTGCTGTGCTTCCCCATGCATCAGCTGTACAGTCCTGTAATAATGGACCCCATGGGGAAAGTGGAGCAATGAAAGCAGGAGAGGTGAGAGGCACTTCCAAGGCTTTCAAGGACTCTGCAGATAAGTGGTTACAATCACATGAGTACAACTGCTTTAGCTGGTTTATTTTTTTAATGCCAGACAGCAAAGAATGTGCTTCAATGGACCACACAAATCTGATCTAATACCACACTGCTACCTAAAGGGGCAAACTCCTTCCCACTACCCCTGAGTAGTACTGCTGTTTCTCTTGTATTAGTGCAAGCATTTTTGTGGCTACATGGCAGGCCTCTCAGAAAGCTGATTTGGCTGGAACTAGGCCAGGAAAAGCCATAAAACTGTTTCATTTTCAACCAGAACGGTTCCTTGCTCCAGCAGACTGCATGCTCCATTGGCAATGGCCCAAAGGACAGGGCAAAACACACAGCAGCGGGTGGAAGGGAAGGCAGGATCTCTCCTTTCAGCAGAAGCCTGGCTTTAAAACACCACACTCAGAGACGTGGCATTTGTTAAACAATCTGCATGGAAATTCTACCCATGGATGGTACATCTTTTATCTTCCATTATTAGTAACTAGAATTATACACACTTGGTTTGACAATGTGTCTCAGGTAATGGTGGAGTGCCTGTGATTTTCTTCCAGCATGTACATCTCCTTGAAGCAAGAAGTAACACTGTGCTTTTCATTCTAAAGATGAAACTTGGGATAAACAGTGTACACTCATAAAACTGAGAGTTTGCTTTGGAGACCGACATAGTAGCTCAGCAGTCAATGCTCCAAAATGTGAAAGCAATGGCTGGGCGTGCTACTGAATGAATCATAGGTGGGGTGTGAATTAATCAGTGTAAAAAACCTCAGCCATGAAGTACAGAAACTAAAGGATCTGCAGTTTCAACTGTTAATTTCATTGTCTTTCCAACACACTTCCAAGTTACAGCCAATCATTAATGTATTTTTCAGGCTTTACAATTGCTGAGGGCTCCTCAGGGAAATTAACCGTATCTGAGCTTTAATTTCAAAGAATGTGGAATGTGTCACTGAAACTTTTAAATTTCATTATTAACCAAAAAGTACAATTTACTGTATTCAATTCTATTTCTTCCATAGTCACATTTTTATGGTTACCCAAGATGTTACCGCGATGACTTATCATGCAGAAGTGGTTATGCTAATCTGTATCTATTTCTACCATAAGAGGGTGGGGGTGAGGGATCTTATGCCTTTCAACAAGAAACTTTAATGTGGAAAAACATGATTTATTTTAAAATGTCATTCCTATGACATTTTTGCCTTTTTTGGAGATGCGTAGCTTGTTCAAAAGACACAAGCACTTATGAGCCCACAGTTCCCCGAGGAAATTGAAAAGTGAGTCCGATTTATCGAAGTTGCAAAAAGCACAAAAACTCAAGCATTAAACCCTAACTTTCTGTTTAATTATTGCCAACTAACAGCTTCAGGATCTTTATTTCTCAAACTATTTCCCTTCCTAAAACATCCCACCAACTACACCTTCCGTGAAATAAAACCCATCTTTTACTACTGGACTTGCAAAAGCCACAATGAAGAAGTCTTCTCTAATCTTCTGGATGATGCAGATTCTTCTTTTTCTAATAAAAGTATTTTATCAAACACCACAAAGCCTGTAATTACACCGACTCAGTTTGCTTGCTAACAATTGAAATGAATTTTTGGAGATATTCAACTGTGCACAAGGATTTAATTAAATCTTTCAAATTCTTGACATTATAGATATTCATGAATTTTGATCGCGGAATTTCCTAGATTTCAACTTTGTGTCTTGAATGGAAGTTGAATCACATGCTCAGTATTAGACATGAAAGAAAACAGGAAGAGTGGAAGAGTTGCTTTTAAACATGACNTTTTTTTTTTTTTTAAATGAAAAGGACACAGAAGTCACATCACATACAGACATTACAGAGCTCTCCGGCCCTCACTCATACAAGACTGCCCCAATGCAACTACTGGTACAGCAAGATCTTTAAGGAAATACAAGCATTTGAAATTAGCGGATATCTACATCCCCATTTTCTCTCATTCTGTAACTACCAATGCATTTACAACTGGAAGCAACACCACAGCATCCCCCCAAGCACGCAGTAGTCCAAAGGGACTGACAGGTAACAGCACTACCCTTCATCCCGTATTATGAAACTCTATCGGCATTCTGTTCTTTACCACAAAGGGTTACAGCTTTCTGCCTTCTCCCACCAGTATCCACACAGGCTTTCTCCCTACTTTTGCCCCACTCATTCTAATTCAGGAAAATAATTAACTAATTAATGCAAGTTTCTAATACATCACTCACTATACACCACACCTGAGACATTATACTACAGTCACTCTACCCAGACCACAACAGAGAGAGGAAAAAAAAAAAAAAGGCAACCACAATTCTTGACCCCTGAAATATATAATGAGGTGCTCCTGTCTCCTACACTAACCTCTTCTACTGTTCTCTGCTGCATTACTCTGTTACCGTTATCTTCCCCAGGATTTGTGTATCTACAGAAATATGCACACACAAACTCTTTTTTGAACTCTTTCAAAAAAAAAAAGTACCAATAATTCTACAGAAAGCTGAGAACACAGAAAATTCTATTATTTTTCATACACACATATGTATATATACACATCTATATATATAAATATTTCATATTTTTAAGCCCAGTAGCTTCTCAGAGTTTACTTGGGCTTCTCTAAAGTATTACAGATGTGAATAAGAAGGATTAAGATTCCTTGCATTCAGCATTTTAAGGAGATAAATTCAATATTTAGAATGACAAAAACAAGGCAAATACCAAGTCAGAAATAAGTTATCCACATCAATCTGTACTCACTAGATAACACTGTAGGGTGTATAGAAAGTACTTTCTCCATTCCTGCATGCACATTAATCTCACTTGTAACATATTTCAAATTGCAGCCTCTATTGATATTTAATGGTTCCTTCACAAAAAATAAAACCATGATCTCAGAACAAGCTTCCCCTTGCTGCAAGTGACACATTCTATCTGTCTTTTCTAAACAAATACATAATGCATCTAATCAAGCAACCCCAGGCCACACTGTTAATCAGCACTGGAGTATGATTTATCAGTACCCATTCCCAGTTTCATTTGCAAAAATAATTAAATAGCTTGTAGAATTACAATTATATGAAGAAAAAAATATGTCATCAATCAGAAGTAAAGTTAGACATAGCTGTTACTCATCTTTGGATATGCAATATTCTGAAAATTTTTCTAAAATCAGTTTCACATGTACCATGACCTTCTCTGAAGTGAAAAACTACTGTCTGAATCGGGCAAAGTATCTGCTCTGAAGAATTCATTTACCTTTACAATCAATCTGAATTTTTGCATTGCTCCCCAGGTATGTTCTAGAAAATGAATGGCTACATAAAATGCACATTTGAAACAAAGATTTGAGAAACAAAGAAATCCAACATATTTTGATTGCACGAGTAGCTAAGGGGTATTTCCTATAAATGACAAGGGAGAACTTGTCTGGGACTCAAGACACAAGACAAAGGATATAAAATGTGACAAGTCACAGAATGTTAAGATTTAGTACATCAACATAAGAAAGAAAACACATTTTGAATTTTTTTGGCAAAATCCTGTAAATAGGAGACTTATGGGACTAAGATTCCACATGGAGGAGAAAAAACGGCCTCATAAGAGACAGTAACAATTAGTGTAAGCAAATAATCAGAGTATATTCCTCCTTGATTACAGATATGCAGTGAAAATATCTGTATTTGCAGAGCCTTTGAAATGCAGTCCTGGACATTTCATTGTAGAAACATTTGTCCTCATCACTCAGATTAAACAAAATCCTTTAGCAAATCCTGTATCTAGCTTGTGAATCAGCTAGAAGACAGGCACTGGAACAAGGCTCTTGATCTGTTTACCAGATATCTCACGTATGCTGGCCAGCACATTACTTTCATTTAAACAGAGCTCATTCTCAAGAAGTTGCTGTTTACTCACAGCAGTAAAATATCCCTCAGGGTCCAGCCAAAGAAATTCAAGCTCACGTAAACTTTCTGGTAACTACATGGAGCAGTACAGGGCACAGGACATGCTATTTCTGTAACACAGGTTCCTGTAACTGTTCAAAGACTGATGTCATTAGCTTATTATTTTCTCTTGCTACACTCTTAGAACAAGATAGCTAACTGTAATACGAGGTTCTACCAAGAGATCTCTTACTGTAGCAACCTCTCCACCATTCCACGTTTCACATAGCAGTGGGAAAGAATGCAAACAAAATATTCCTCAGAATAATGTTAAATATATAAGAAATGCTGCATTATGAGCTTTCCTCTTCTCAAAAGAGTACAATGGAAAGTACCTGGAGCAAACTAATAAATGCTAGTGTAGACAACGACAGGCACCATTTGGTCAGACTGCTCCTCTGCTGCCATCTGTCTCATGGCAACAACACGGAACGGAATGTTGGTGGGAAGGTTCCGTCTCTGCTGCCATACCACCAACATCCACCTCTGAAATCATGGGCCAACATAATAAAACAGGAGGCATTACTTTTGGAGCAGCCCTCATAATGGCTAAGTGCACCAGTTTGATGCAGGACTGGAGTATGCTTGTCTAATGGAAAGAGCATTTAAGCTGTGTAGACTGCTAATGATGGAATTGTCAGACAAGTAAGTAACTTTTCTTCTAAACTATGCTTTCAAAAGGTTTTCATAGCCACTTAACCTCAGTCCCTTACTGCTTGTGAACTTTGATTTCTATTAGAGGTTCTTTTTCACTCATGTCCAGAAATCTTTATCTCCAGCTCCCAAGAAAGTTCTGAGATCTACTGACCCATCTCTGAAGCTGAACTTCAGACGCTGAAATAGGAATAATCAGCCTTGCACCAGTGCCTGAATACTGCTCCATACATCACCTCAGCCAAGTTGACTGGCACCCGAGGAACACCTACAACTCAGGGCACTTCTTTCTCCACATGGCACGATCCTGCCTCCACAACCAGTCCTTTAGAGAGATTCTCCCGTTTAGGCTCACTATATTCCACACATGGCAGGAAGAGCTACTTGAACGGTACTGTGATTTTTACAGACAAATCTCTAAAGACAGTAGGAAAGTGGAGGCTGAGGATGGGCACGGAACTGACAAACAGAAACTGGCATTCATCTGCCTTTCTGAGGCAAACTAACACATTATTCTACAATGGGAAACAGCAGGTAAGAGGCAGGTAGTTGTCAAAGATTGTTGACATGTGGCAGTTTGTTGGGCGGCAAGTAGCCTGCCAACTTGGGACTAAATTCTCATTGTCACCATCCTGTTTCTAGCTGATATTGCTGTCCTTGAGAAAGGCTGTCAAGCCTTCCCAATCTGCTGCCCAAGTTCTTGTACAATGGTATCCCATGGCCCAGTTTAGTATGAAAGAAAAGTTGTGTCAGGGAAGAACTATATACTTGTTGTTCAAACTCAATCAACTTTAATGGGCAAGAAATTTTCAGGAAAACAGGGCTGGTAAGCTCTGTAAGTGCAGGTGAAACAAGAACAGGACATGCATCTAGATTTGATTTTCATTTTCAGAAAGCTAGCTCACAGTTTTGGTTGTTTTTTTTTTTTTTTCTTAAATGCCCACATAAAGTTACTTTTTACTTCAGTTTTAATCTTCTGAGTATCATATTATCATACCACCAGTTTTAAAATGCGAATAGAGATATCCCTGTGCTTCAAAGGAATGTAGTGAAAAAATGAGCTGGTTGATCTTTACAAGCTTGTTGTACATCTACACTAAGCACCACAAAGGCCTACAAAGTTAACAGCTTGCGTTCATCCTGTGCTAAGAACAGAGCAAGAAACAAAGCACTGACTATACTTCAAACCATGAAAAGAAATATAAAGAATAGCTTTGCACTAAATGTATGTAATCTTCTATATAATATATTTTAATACTGCAACACATACAGGAAACCATAACAGCTGCTTATTTAGAAAAAAAAAATGCACAAGCAGCTGTGATTTCTTACTATTTCAAGTATTTTCTATTAATCTTAGAAAAGCTATTTCAGTTAAGTTCTCTGTGATTAAGAAGGCACCTTGGTAATAATCTGGACTAAACTGCAACCATAGCTCACAGTAACAAATGTTACATACAGTGAGGTAAGATGTTTGGGTTAGTATTTTCTGAATATTCTTTTAAGTTTACAGAGCATTCTAAGAGCACAGAGTAAGTAACAGATGGATGGAGAGAGTGTGTCCTGACAAATTACATACATCTCTGTTCATATTTGAATTGTAAATACCATGCTGGTTACAAGTTACCCTGTGAATAACTTGCAGTACACACTTATATAGTCTTCTGCTAATGTGTTGAAAAAATGCTCACTGTTAGCTAGGAGCCTGACAGAATGATGTGAATGCAAGTAGAAAGCAGCTAATACTGAATACTGACTTTGTAAACAGATTTTTGGTGGATTTAGTTTTATCGTTCATAAACCAAGAAACTAAACATGAAGTGCAATTAGGAGATTGAATGTCCTCACACTAAATCCCTTGTAAATTGCTGCATGAAATATGGAATCAGTCACTCAGAATTAATAAACTCTCCATTTTAGTATTTTATCAAAACAACAGGTTTTCCCCACAGTTCTCTATGAATATAAGTTTTGGAAACATTGCATCTCCAAGAGCTTTGAAATGCAGATATGCAGCACAGCGCACACAAGGCCGGGTAGTTCAAACTAGAGTGCGCTTTTAATGCTGATCCAGACTTTCACTCTCACTTTGGGCCACACCAGCTACAGCCAGAACAAGTTCCTGCCCATCTTCTGGATTTGAGCATTCACCATGACAGGTTAACAGGAGGTGGCTGGGTGGGCACCACCACCTGCACATCCTCTCCCTTCACTCTGGAAGGATCTTGAGACAGAAACCCACTCATACGAGGTAGAAAGGATGTCATGCAGCACAGGTACAATCTTAAACAACCTGTCTTGGACAAGCACCCTGCTAAATTCTAAATCCTACTTACTTAGTGAGGAAAAAATGCAATCAACAAGCTAAAATTAAATTATCACTATAGCCATGGAACTCTAAGCTGCTGCAACACCAAAGTCTCTGTCATGTTTTCTAACTATCTAGCTATGTGTCCCGCATCAATGGGCTAAAAAAAAAAAAAAAGAAAGAAAAAAAAATCTATCACCGCATCTCCCCTATTTTATGTGCCTACCAATACGTAGCAGGAAGTTACATGCAATATATACACTTTCACAAACAAAAGTAGAGTACTGTATTCTGCCCTTCTCAAAAATGTTGTGTTTCCACACCGCCTGCACAAGTAGAATGCCTCAAAATGCACAAACACAAACCCTTCCTTTGTGTCACGGCACTCACAGGGTCTCAAGATTTCTTTGAAATAGAAGGGCCATAAATTGTCTATTATTATGTAAGTAAAAGATTGTACATAGAATCATACCTTTACCCTAGTATTCAAAAAACACAGATAACAAGATGGAAATGAGTTAATGAACTGAGAAATTTCTAAAGTTGTTTGCAAATAAGCGTCCTAAAGTACCATATTTTCTTTCACGTTTCAAAGACAGAGGAGATTTTACATTAAATTACTCATCAACTGAAGCAATTTTATCATCTTTGTAAAGCTATTTCTCTTAATGCAGAAAACTATGAGATGGGCTCCCTCTAGAGTTTGTCTCTGATACAAACTTTTTTAATTCAAAGATCCCATAGGTCATATAAATGTGCCAACATCTAGGTCAGTTTCTCTCAGAAAAAGTTATGAGATGGCACAAGAAAGAAGATTTTATATTACTAGTCAAACAGGCTTGCGTATTTGTACAGATGAACTAAATTCTTAGTGTAGCACTGTAAAATTTGTTCTTCCATATATCTACCACAAGATCCAAATAAATTTTGGGATATTTCAAAAAACTGAAGCTAAGCGTAGAACTGGAATCCTCTATCTGAATAAAAAACTAATGTACCTTCAAATAACTATGCGTATACAGAAACATCCCTTTCCCCTTGAACACCATGAAAAGCTTTTAGTAGTACCAGCACACCTGACAGCAACCTTGAGTTTGATCCTGTTCCCTTCCCATCAGTGGACACTCTCCTCCCAGTATGAACATACGAACATGCCATTAGATTATCAGCTCCACAGAAATTAAAGGGCATAACAAACGTGGGGGAACAACTTTTGCTATCAGCTATTGAAAGTTGCATTTTAACTCATGGTGCCTATTCTTGTCTTCCACTCAGAAGGCAATGAGGAGGGGGGATGGTGAGCAGAGATAGGCTGGGCTGTGCCTTTTCCCCCCCCCGACCTGCACTGGAGCAGCAGAGCTGAACCCGCACAGCTGGGGGAGTAAGCGAGGCAGGGAAAGGGCTGCATTTCATTTACTATCAACTGGTAAAACAAAAGAAAAACAACTGGAGAAAAAAAAAATCAATTTATACTAGTGCAAATCCTTCTCAGCCGTGTGTTTTTATGTTGTTTTGTTTCCCACTCATTGGGAAAGAAAATATAACACGTTGCCTTCAGACAAATACATTATATTGTAGGTGTGATAGCCTCTTCTAGATCAAAGAAATTATTACTGCGCCATAAATTTGACAACTAGAATTATGTGATTAAAATAGCTACAAAGAAATAAATTACATCTCAAAACAAACAGCTTAACATCTGTCATTAACGGAGAAACAAGAAAGAAAAATGTTTCCTTCATTTCCTAATGCTAGGAAACATTGTTTTGCTCTACACCTCCAGATTTAAATCTCATGCGGTATTAAAACAAACAAGCACATTTCTAGATTAAGACATCTATTAGGTTTTCTCCAGAACAGTTAAGAATAGTTTTTACAGATTTTTCCTGCAGATTATCAGTTATATTTCTCATTTTCCCCTTGCCACACACTAGATGCATTGCTAAGCCAGATATCACAGCTATCCTCTGCAGTCTGGCAAGGAGAAGGTAAAACGAGTGAAGATCCCGAGGCCCTGGCTCAGTCTTCCTTAAACTCAGAGAGCAAAGAAAATTACTTGTATAACCTCTTAAAAATAAGTGTCATTGCTTAAAAGAACAGGTGGAATGGAATCATGCAATCCCTTGGGCTTTTGGTACGTGTATATCACAGCTCCGTTCAGTTAACAGGACTGCAGGCTGGGAGCAACAGTATACTAGGAAAGTTATTCCTTACATTCTATTTGTTTGTAAGCATCAAGAAAAACAGAAATAAATGCACTGTAAGCTATACATTTTCCTTTCTTTATGCTTCGGTGCAAAATAGTTACATCACATGAATTTGCATTACAAATGCAGCTAAGACTTACAGTTTCATTATTAATAAAACATACTAGCATCTGTTATTATGTTGGAAAGGATTGTCAAATAACACACACAACATCACATAAGTTTTCAAACAACTAATCCAGGACTTCTTCTAGGGCTCACTGTGCTTTGAATTCATATTAGCATCTTTTTTTTCCCACAGGTACTACAGTTTCCATAAGGTGGGTGGAAGATGTACTGTTTTAACGTGCTTGGAAGGTAAGGTTTTGAAAAACAATCCAAGGACTGAATCACTACCAAAACAAATTTCTGCAGGGATAAGCCCTTTCTATATGTCTGTATTTTATTTAAAAGGTTTCCAGTCACTGTGCCTCACAAAACCCCAGTGCACCGCATCCCACAGTACACCATCAGAAAGCATAGTAACATTTAGTCTGTGATTAAAATAATTTTATGACAGCATCCTACAAAAAATATGTTCAAACATGAATAAATTAAGTAGTTCCTCTAAAACACTTGTCTGTTGGTTTCCTGAGGAAATCAGCCACCACAGCAGGCAGCTTCCAGCCGGGTAACTGCAGCTCCATGCCTCACTGCAGCACATTTGGCCTGGGGCTGAGCTGAGGCTAAGTATTTAATGCTCCTAACCCTAAAACAAAGCAGCACACTTTCAGGAGCTCCGATAAGTCAAGCAGGCAGGACAGAGGCAAAGCTGGGAGGGCTGAGCCCCAACAGTCCAGCTGCAGTCCGGGCTGCAATGGGCGAGCAGGTGCTGCCAGCAGGCCCAAGCCCAGCCACAAGGCCACGCAGAGAAGCCAGCACCTTCCCGTCACAGCTCTGCTGCTGCTCTGCAGCCAAACCGAGCAGCAGCTGCCAGGGAAGCAAGGAGCAGGTACAGCTCACAGGATGCCAAGCCCCATGCCCTGCTCTGCACACAGAGGTGTGACATCGTGGGCTTGCCAGGCCCAGCTGCAGCACCAAGCTGTTCCTGCAGGCAGCTCCAGGGGCTCTCCAAAGGTTAACGTGACAAATGTCATCAGTGAGGTCTCCTTAACTACAACAGGAATTACGTACCCTGCTGGAAAATATGTCCCAGGGCTACTGAGACAAGTATTCTAAGAAACAGATTTTAGGACTAATAGGCTCTTTTTCCTGGGTTAGCTCTACTTAATTCAAAAGCAATAATCATTGCATTTGCTTCTAATGCACCAAACGTCATAAAAATGAATAGTGATATTAAAGATGTTTACTCTAAAAGCAACTACAAAGCTCTTAGTGAGTATTGTGTGTTTGAACAAATATCAACCAGCTAAAAATTGCTTACATATTTACAATAAACAAAGACACCTTGAAGCATCTTGATCTACAATATAGGAGTGCTAGCTTACATAACAAATATGAATCACAGCAACTTTGGCTTCCATCACATTTCAGCGCGTTCTTGGATCACGTTAATGCATTATGGCATTTCTACAACTGTTAAGTTCATTACCTTGATTACACAGACTTACATTCTGGAAACACTTGCACACAAATCTTTTTTCTTTTTTTTTTTTTGAGTATACAGCACCTCAGTGCTGCCATTTTTAAATATTTTTAACGTGCACATAAATGCAGAACTGAGACCATGCGTGCTAAGCAGTTTTCTCCTACTTTGAACAGTTCTAACTGCCCTGCTAATATCCTGATAACTTGCTTATAAGAAATCATGATTATCACGACCTCTCAATTTAAACACTGATCGAGCACAGAGTTCCAACCAAACATAAGCATTCTTCCTCCAGTCAAACACCACTTAGCAGAGAAGCTGCAGCAAGCTGAGGCTTCCAGAGCTGTGGTGAGGACACAGTGACAACTCCCACTGAGTTCGATAAACCTCCACCAGTCCACACCACAGGGCAGGCAGAGCTCTCTGTTCAGGATCCAGCCCAGCAGCTGGACTGGACCCAGTGTTCAGAAACACACAGTATTCAGACTTGAGCACAAGCATTTATTTCAAGTGTCTGAAGTGCAAACTTGCTAAATCGGTAGGCACTTTAAGAAGCTGGTGTTTATTAGAACTCTTCATATTATTACAATTTCATAATAGAAGTTAAAACTATACAATGACTCAGTGCACGAACTAAGCATCTATTTATGAATCATGGATTTTAACAGGAGCACAGGGAACAGTTTTAAAGGAATACAGATGAAAATAATACCATTAACATCAGTTCCCAACTAATGACCCAAGTTCAGTTGGCTATTGTTCTTCAGGCTCATTAATTATAACTGAATATGAATCACAAAAAATGCAAAACATGTTTATTTTTTCCCCCAGTCTTTTTAAACATTTTCTTTTCACCAAAGCTATGCATACAAAACAGAGATGGGCAATGCCAGGAAATCAGTTTTAAATTATCTGTACTAACTCAGCAAAAGTTTAAACTGCAGCAGTTTACAGTTAGAATTCTAAGCAATGATTTATGTCCTATCAGTAAAAATGAATGCTTTGTTTTTTAATGTCACCTTCCGAAATCAAATGAAAAATGATATGTAATACAAAGTCTTATTGTATGCTAAGACAGCTACAACGTAGGTAAGAAGGTCACGTTGAAATGGCACATACCTGTGTGCAATTTGACATTCCAGTTCTAGAATATGTCCATAATGGATGAAAATTTCTCTGCTTGCAAAATGGAAGGGGCAGTATTATCACTGCCAACAACAACAGGCAAATGCCTGTTCCATCCTTCAGTGGTAAAATACTAAATATATCAAAAGAATGATCTCTGTACCCCAAGGGAAGATGATTTTAAACCTCAGTGACATCAGAAAGTTGTGTTTTTAGTCTGCAAAACAGCTGCCACATAGTTTGCTCCTACCGTGCATGAGAATATGTAGAGGTTTGTTAAAAACATAAGGTTCCCACTACACAGAGTTATGGTTCAGGTTAGAAGAAATGCAACAGTCACAAAGAAATACTGAGGCATGAAGACTAGTGGAATAGAACTGTGACAGACCTGCATGCCAATGAGGAGAGTACCCTTCATAAACAGCACCTCATAACAATCACAAAACCTTTGATTTGAAGAGCATTTACAAGAACAGAATAAGGCTTGTGACATCAAAGGAACTATTTTTGTGAAATCGTTCATCAGTGAGAGTAAAGGATCACAACTTCAGCCATTAGTATGACAAATCCTAGTTTTTAAACAACCAACTCCATCAGACACTTTCACTCCCCTTGACAAGCATCCTATCTACCCCTCTATCCTAAAAACCTCCAGCTCTGCCTACTCCAACTCCACATGCCTAATCACTGACCCTTCTTCCTCCTGTCCATCTTTTCTCTCTGCTTTCCATGTGTAGAGCTGTTCATAGTCAGTTACAGCCTAGCTAAATTTGGTCTACAGGGAGTAACCACGCTCCCCAAAGAGCACAACATAGTCATAAATAAGTCCATGGACGGAGAGCTGGATGTCAGGGCTTCAGCTGCACACACCCACACAGGCTAGCAGACCGAGCGCTGAGCAATGAGAAAGCTGGGCAGTGAAGGGAGGAAGGAAGGCAAATATAGACCTGTCTCATTTCATCTGAATTTCTGTCAGCAGTTTAAAGTCACACAATTTGACTTCTTGTTCATGGGACCACAGCAGTTGGTGAAGACGGGAAATGGTAGTACTGCAGTAAGAATGTTTTGTTTTCCTACGTTTTGTTTTGTTATGTTGTGCTTTGTCATGTTTTGTTTCCAAAACATGCCAGACGGCTAGGAATCACTGAGAAAGCACTTGTGCAGCATGCAAAATGGCAGTGAGTCAGTAGAATTGGAACAGGATGTTAGACGTGAAACCCCAGAAGTGAAATTTTAAATCAACAATTAATGAGAAGCATCAAGACCATCTTGCCTGTTGACTAAATCCTGTGAATATTAAGAATGGTTCCCATTATTTGTTTGCTCTTTCTTCTCTTTTTTTGTACAGTTGCCAGGTGACTGCCACTGCTATTCTCTCCGAAGTGGCACATTCACAATCATTTTTGAAGGTTTTTGCTTGGTTTTACATTTTTTGAAGAGCTGCACAGTTGTTACTATTATTCTACTTACCTTCCTGGATGCCAGTAACTGAATCACAAACTTCTAAAACATCCAGTGCTGAAATACTTGGACAACCACACCATCTGCTACGTTATGGCTATTGTGTGCCCCCATGTACATAAAGTTTTACTTCAGGAGATGGAAGCTTTTTAAGAAGTTTATGGATACATTGTGTACAAACTAGGCNCGAGCCTTCGCGTCGCAACAGGCACCTTTACCCTTAAATTACTACTGAGTTAGGAAAAACTGTCCAGAGAAAAGACAGGAGTTTTGAAGTTCAATCTACCAATTTTTTTTTTTTAATCTTTAATCTTTAAATCTTTTCAATCTACAACAAAGTAATTCTGAACACCTCTTTAGACAAGATGTCTGAAAACTCTATGAAATACTGTACCTCTAAACAAAAATTTATACTACTAAGACAGCACTTCATGCTCATACAACATTTGTATCTATTAAACCACACATTAAAACATGTATAAATATTTCTTTCAAGCTGCTAGAAAACAAATTAAGGCCCACACAAGGGAAAAACACTGAAAAGCAAACTAATCAGGAATTCAGAAGATCAACCACTGACAGATCAAATCAGATGGAAAATACGGTCTTGTGTTCAAAAGCTGAAGAAACCCTTTTAAGCTGAAGTATACGTTACAGGAAACTTCTGCCCCCACAGTCATACCTCATTTTATCTCCTCATCTTTTCTAAACTGTCAGAAACTGTCCTTCTGACAAGCACCTTGCAAATAGCTTTTCAGTTGCATCAGAGAAGCTTCAAATAAACTAAAATGTTCGAATAAAATAAAGCACTGCCTGTTTGTAACACCAAACACCATTTATCTCACATCTTAAAAATCTGCTAAGAAGGACATGGATCACCTGGTGTACTCCTTTGGTCGGATTTAGCAGGGGGGTTACATCTGCACAAGGGTTCCCCTGGAATCCCACCACCAGGATTGACTGAAGAGAAGCACCCTTTCTGCTCACGCTCCTCCTGCCAGCTCCACACAATGTGAGTTCGCCCTGAAGCAGGAACGAGCTTGCAGACACCAGGGCCTGAAAGAGCTGTAACCTGTGACACTTCCAGCCACTAAGCACCAGTGAGACAGTGTAAAGGAAATGGTCCAGCTGATCAGTGGAAAAAAGAAAGCCCAGATCCTCCTACATTACCCACCATCCGTCATACAGAAACCTTCATATTCCCACAGCCTTCTTCAGCTTTCAACCTCTTTAAACTGCTAATAAGAATAAAAAAACTTAATGTCAAAGTTGAAAATTCAAAATGTAGAATAATTAACAGATCTTCTGTACAAAATCTTCCTTGCTAACAATTATTGCATATTACACTGTGGGGAAAAAAAAAAAGTCCTCAGGAAAGCTGAATGCTAATTTTAAAGTAATCAAAAAGGCATAGATGCTTTAAATTTCAAGAAATGGCTCTGCAGCATCTTGACTATCCAAACAGAAACAGATGGTTTACATGGCTTTACTGCTTAATTAAACATTTTATATACTCCACAAAATTACATCTGATGGCTTTCTTTCTGATTGGCTTTCTAAATATAAATTACAAAGTAATTTTCTGCATGCATCATATTAAGCTGAAAATTAAGAAAAATATTCCTATCCAATACTAATTAACCAATCCAGTTTATTTTCTAATACACGTGAAAAATGCAATCAATGGTCAATCTATTTCTTTTTTCTTCTTTGTGATAATGCTAGCATTATCTTTAACAATTCTACCAGACTCCTTTATTTTAAATAGCCCTAATTCAAAAGGAAATATTTTAGATTTTCCCCTCTCATCCCCTTAAAAAAAAAAATAAAAACCGTGAAACAGATAAAAAAAAAATAAGATGCAATTTATTTTATGAAGAACTTAAGACAAACTCCAAGCAAGATCATAGAATCATAGAATCATAGAATGGTTCAGGTTGGAAGGGACCTTCGAGATCATCTTGTTCCAACCCCCCTGCCATGGGCAAGGACACCTCCCACCAGACCAGGTTGCCCAAAGCCCCATCCAGCCTGGCTTTGAATACTTCCAGGGAGGGGGCATCAACGACTTCCCTGGGCAACCTGTTCCAGTGTCTCACCACCCTCACAGTGAAGAATTTCTTCCTTATATCCAGTCTAAATCTACCCTCTTCCAGTTTATAACCATTACCCCTTGTTCTGTCATTATCTATCCTTGTAAAAAGCCCCTCCCCAGCTTTCCTGTAGGCCCCCTTCAGGTACTGGAAGGCTGCTATCAGGTCCCCCCGCAGCCTTCTCTTCTCCAGGCTGAAGAGTCCCAACTCTCTCAGCCTGTCCTCGTAGGGGAGGTGCTCCAGCCCTCTGATCATGCAGGTATGGATGTTGCTATCACAGTAAAATACAACTACTGATGAGTAGGAAAGATCTGATAATGAAGAAAGTCTAAAGAAAACACTTGGCATTCATGTCATGAATGAAAGACAACTGGGAAGAGTCAATGAAGTCAGTTTACCCAGTTCCACAAAACCACAATCACACCACTGGAAGAAAAAGAGGAACGCAAAAGAAAGATTGAGCATAGTGGTCAAAGTTTTAATTAAACCATTACTTAGTATAAACTTAATGTGTTAAGTCAAGTGAAAGAGAGGCTTTCACATCTGTTATTAATAGTTACCGGCACTACTTCTTACAGCTGATGCAAAACTGATGTAGTAAAAGGTAAAAATAGACAAATAGCAGAATAATCATTAAGCCAGGTGCTTGTTCACGTGTGTGACTGCTAAAGACAGCATAAGATTAGAAGGAACTTCATTCTGTTCTCATGGCTAACAGTTCAAACTGGATAAAATTGTCATGAAAATATCATTCATTGTGTGCATAAACAGCCTTGCTCCATTACACTTCAGTACAGTCCTTGTATCGGCCAACAAACGAATGCGCAGGAGAGAAGGACGGAGTTGCCTTGCAAGCTGTGTAAAATCACGAGGGTTGCAGGTCATTACGACCTCCACCTAAACCACAAGCTCTGCCATTAGGGCATACTTAAACCTACAGCAGTTTTCTGGTTCCTTCCAGGAACTTGTTCAGGACTGCACAGCTCAGAATTCCATGAAACTCTGGAGGACTTTTCTGCCTCCCTTGGCCCAACACAAGCCCACATTAATGAGCAGGGAAGCAAACCAAAGCATTAACAGGTTCTCCTTAATGAATGAAAAGCAACTATCGCACAGTTCAGACCATTATAAATTGCCAGCACAGTGTAGGAAGGTACAGAAATAACCCTATTTTCCCATCTAGTTGTACAAACATGTTTTTAGATTAAAATAGCAGTTGCAAAAAAAAAGGGGGGGGGGGGGGG
>WBMW01001305.1:22038-111186 GCA_013396635.1 Penelope pileata | reverse complement strand
CGGGGCGGGGCGGCCGTGGAGGGGCGGCCATGGAGGAGCAGCCATGGAGGAGCGCTGCGATCTGACCGCGGCCCCGTCCCTCTGCTTTGCTCGGGGGAGGTGCATGGGAGAAAGCCGTTTCCACTGTNTCGCGCCCGGCCCGTCGCCCCGCCGCGCTGAGAGCCGCGCCGCATCCCGGGGCTCACCCCAGCGGGAGGGAGAGGAGCGCTGCACCCCCGCCCCGGCCGCGCTCCCGCCGCTCCCGGCCCCGCCGCTCCGTTACCTGCGGCCTCGCCGGGCCCCGGCGGCCCTCCCATAGCGGCGGCGCATCCCCGCGGCCCGTGCAGCGCTCCCTGGGGGAGATGCGGCCCCGCGCGCCGCGGCTGAGGGTGAGTGTGAGGGGCGCGCGGGGCTGTGTGCGGCCCTGCTCCGTGCGGCGCTGCTCCGTGCCGGCTGCTGGAGGACAGCTCGGTCGCAACAAAGAGATGTCCTTGGCTATGTGCTGCTCTAATGAAAGCGAGCAATGGCCGTCGATAAACTTAATGTTCACGTGCAGACTGCAGAAGCTGGCAGCGTGGTTCTTTACTCGTGTATGTTTACTGAACAAGTTGAAAAATGTACTTGTCCTCTTTCCCTACTTTTCACAGGATCCTTGCAAGACGTATGCCATGAAGTAGGACAGCAGAATTCCAGAGGGGTCCCTCAGCAGTGCCACTCTGTCCCCAGACGCCGCTGGGTTTCCTCGAATCAGAACTTGTAAACTTCCCAGCAGCCTCACGATGGAGAGCTCCTTACCCAAAGGACATTACCTTATGTGCTTCAGGAGATCTTTGCTGTTGGTTTTAGTATGTGTAGCGGTTCTTGTGTGCACTGATCAGGACTACTATAGTTTGCTTGGCGTATCCAAAGAAGCAAGCAGTCGAGAAATAAGGCAAGCGTTCAAGAAGCTGGCACTGAAGTTACACCCCGATAAAAATCAGGTGCGTTGTGTCTTCAGCGGGTCAGCGTGCTTGAGATGGTGGATCGTAATGTCTAAACAGACAGTGATTTATTTTACCTGAAATGTTTTGCTGTTCTTGTGAAGTTAGGTGCCCACCTGGCAGCGTGCTTTAGCTCAAACTTTCTGCAGAGAGAGCTGATGTTAAGGGGTAGACTGGTAAAGCATGGTTGTGTTGTCATCTGGGTCATACTAAGCTGCTGCAGGGAAAAAGACAAGATCACTTAATTCTCTGTGGTGTGTTTGTGAATACAAGAACACCTACGTTTGCACCGTATTACCTTGCTGGTAAACTGGTGAGTTTCTGGGTAGCTTAGGGGAACTTGCTGTTTCCCTGCTGTGAATAGCAGGCAGCACCAGCCTGGCCGGAGGCATCAGTCTCCCAGGTGTCAAAGGGGACAAAGCAGAAGTTCTGGGGCTGCCAATGCGTGACAAGGTGGGGCAAAAGAGCTACAGAATGGCTGGGGAAAGATGACTGGGAATGGCTCAGTCTGTGCTACCGTATTTTCCAAAATACAAAAAAATTACTGTTAAAAACTTAATTGCCATCATTCTTTTTCCATGATTTCTTGAAATAATCAGAAATTAATGAGAAATGTGAGGGTTTGGCTCTTTAAATGTATGTGCAGCTGCACAGGGCCTCAGCGTATGCTGAAGTGCCATGCAGGCCCAGGGCCTGCCCACACAGAGCAGAACGGGGCCCCCCACGTGGTGATGGTTTTACAGTGAATTTGAATGCTACAAGAGAGCCAAAACCCAACAAAAGTAGACATGCTGCTTTGTAGCTACTAACAGCAAGTTACATCTTCACTGGGTTGATACCTTCAGAATATTAATGTTTCCGTAGGTTCCAGGTATGCAGATACTACCGAAATGCTACTGAAGATTTTTCAACATGTGATTTGCTACGATAAAGATGATTATTGAAGATGATGCCATTACAGAAATTGTATAATAGCAATTAATTTCACATGCGTCAGTGTAATTAGTTGAAGAATCTTTCAGAAAAAGTATCTT
This sequence comes from Penelope pileata, assembly GCA_013396635.1. NCBI lineage: Eukaryota > Metazoa > Chordata > Aves > Galliformes > Cracidae > Penelope > Penelope pileata. The sequence goes on along the minus strand of WBMW01001305.1, from coordinate 109,193 downwards.
TTGAATGAAGTGTGTAAGCAGAAGTCACAAGGGTGGGAGAGAGTGCTACAGACCATGCTTGCCATTGTTACACTGCATCAGCTCAGAACCCAAACTGGAGTTCAAAGTACATCTGCAAATTTTTTACTGTTCTAATTCCAAAGCTCCCTAGAACCAAGAATGCTTTTTAAATCAGTAAAGGAGCCTCTAAACCATGAGCTCAGAAGGGATAAGTCTGTCTTTATAGAAGGGGTTTTCAAATTCAGTGAGTAGGGGTTCTGGGGAAGTAGAAGAGGTTATAGGGGAAATAGTTAAGTCTTCGTTTTGTTAGTTTCATTGCAAAACAAGATGCATTATATACCAGGACCCAAAGTAATGGCAGAAAAAACAAATGCATTTCTCCAAGTCCCCATACCAGAACAACTCAGTGAATCTGCTGAGTTCAAAAGTACAAAATACTTTCAGTTGGAAGATGCACTGATGGCATTTTAGCTGCTGGAAGAGGCCTCCTGCTGAACTTGCATGTATGTTCCTGCTTCTCCCCCCAACACGTTGTGTGTTATCTTTTTAAGAGAATAAAACTTGCACAGGAAACAATCAACCAAAAGTTAGGAAAGCTGAAAGAAGAGGCATCACTGGCATTGTGTTACAGCTTCCTACCAGTTGGCTGTGTACTTCAGTTCATACCTTAGTGAGGAAATGAGCAGAAGATGCATTTGAGCTTTAGGAAAGGAAAACTTTACTGTAGTTGATTTGGAAACCTCTGCATAGTGTCAGCTTCCACTGGCAGCTTTGATAGGGTACTAAAATATTTCCAAATATTTTCTCAGCATTATATGTACAATGTGGCATATTATTTACTTACTAACTGTAGTTTTTCTTTAAATAGAATGATCCAAATGCCCATGACAATTTTTTAAAAATAAATAGAGCCTATGAAGTACTTAAAGATGAAGATCTGCGGAAGAAGTATGATAAATACGGAGAGAAAGGTCTTGAAGATCAGCAGCAAGGAGGTCGTTACGAAAGCTGGCACTTTTATCGCTACGATTTTGGTAAGTTATGATGCGTTTGTGACTTGTTTAAAGTAGTCACAAGCAATATTCAGATGTAGATCAATCATTTTACACACTTCTGATGTGTCCTCTCCAGACTTCTGTCTGCTCTGTTGTTCTCCCGTAGCTGCCATTTTCACTCTGTTGAGCCAATTTTTTACTTACTATGTTAATGGCACAAAATGCCCGCAGAATACCAACAGTGTAGTAACCTATTTGCCTAGGTTTTTCTTCCTGCTGCCAGCTATTTTTAAAGGGCAATTTCTTCATTTAAATTCCAATGTTACTGTTTCATCTTCTCAGATTGTATTCTTTCTAAATCTTCAAGGCAGGAATTGCATTCTCAAGTGGATGTTGAGAGCACATTTCTACATTGTCAAGCCCATTTTATATGCAGAAATACAATTAAAGACCAGTAAAGAGGTAGTAGAAACTGAAGAAAATAATAGAATCATAACTAAAATGATCTTGAGACAAGTCATTTTAATGTTTATCTCAAAGTTTATATAGTTGTAGGAAGAGGTAGAGATGAACTGATCTTAGAGCTGCCGTAACGGTAATAAGCTAAAACAGGCAATTGAGAAACTGATTGATGTGAAAAAGAAAGCTGAAATGAACCTCCATCCTGGCAAAATAGTCAAAGCCAGTAGGCTTTTGTTTCTGGTGTAGCTTGATGTAATAGGTTCTCATCTCTTTAAAAAATAAATAAATAAATAAATAAAATTCTGCAAGTTGAAACTGGATAAACCAGAGACAACTATTACAGAAAAACAAGAAATTACTCTAAAATTTCTTTAGATAAACAGATTTAAGTAATCATATTTGTCTGAACTTGCACTGCTTGATTGAGAAACAGTATCCTTGTATGCTTATTAACCAGTCATTTCTAGTGGTTTGTTATGTATGTGTGTATTTAAGTGTCTATATAAATACAGATTTTTTTTTTAAGTATATGTGGGTGAGTGTGTGTGAGACATTGCATGATACATGAATGGATAGTTACACAAAAAATACCTTGCCAACTGCGGAAATTAACTTCTCCTGTCATTTGTATTTAATCCTTGTATACCTCAGGTGAAGTGGGATCTCAACGCGTTAGGTACTGTAAAAGACCTGTGGCCATGCTAGCACAATGTAATGGTGTCTTGATAGTACTTCCGAGATCTCTTTACTTTCTCAAGTACCTGAAGCAGTAGACCAGTTGTAGTGACACTCTAGGTAGGACTGTTTGGCTTCTTAGGAAAGCTGCTGTTCTTTAATTCTATGCACTTTATTCCACTGCATCCACACGTTCTATTAGTGACAAAGCTTGTGGATGAAACACGTTTGTGTTTCAAGTAGTTTAGATAACCAGAGGCTGAGAGAGGACTTAAAGCTTCCAGACATCACGTGTAGTGCTCTTGCTGAGCTGAAGCTTCTTGAGTTGTCGTCTGACAACTAGTTGGTACAACTTCTAGTGCACTTGCTGTATGTAACACCTTAGCAGTCTCCTAAAAGCCTGTTGCCCATAGGAAGTGGTAGTTCAACCTCTGTGCTCGCTCAGTGTCTGACCTACTAAAACACCAAAAGAACTTTTCTGTTCTGATGGTGGCTTCAGTAGCATGAGGACATGGCAGTTTGTGTGAGATTAAACTGAGGTTACATATTGCTAAATAAATATAGTTTAGTTGTAAAAACTCTCTCTGCCAGCTTACCGTCTCAACTTGTACTGCTTGCTGTTTCCCGTCATGTGATTGAGATTGTAGTTTGTTTCTTCATCTTAAAAATGGCAAAATTAAGAAGAATTGTTGTCTTTTTAATAGGTATTTATGATGATGATCCTGAAATTATAACATTGGATCGAGGAGAATTTGGTAAGTTTCAAGTAAATATCTTAGCTTGACAATATGGCAACCCAAAGTAACAATTTCTACATTCTGAAGTGTTTATCTATAGAGTTACATTATGTATCTAAAAATTATTTTAAGTGGTCAGAAAATCATCTTCAGATGAGAAAACCAAAAAACCCTTAATTCCCGACAAATTATAGTTAGCAAATAGACCAGTATCAGTAAACAGTTTAGTTCATTTAGTGAGATCTGTAAGAGGAAATTATTTGACTTAAAATCTTGTCTTCTAATTTATCACCACCCTTTTTTGGCCTCTTGTCTAAAAATGCACTTGATAGAATTTCTTTTCTATTATGTTCATGACCAAAGATGCAGACTGAAAGGCATGTAATTCCTGTGTGTGCAGTTTGCTGCTATTTTCTTTTATTCTTTTATTACTTATCTCTCCCTTAATTTTTCTAGTAACTGTTTTAGCTGGTGTTTACATTGCATTTTCAGCTGTTAGACAGGGATCCTACCTAAAGACATTGCCTTGTGGAACCCGGAAAAGAAGTGATTATAAGGAAATAGAAAGTTTGATTGTGTAAAATTGTTTCAGCAATTGTATTTTGCTATTAAGGTAACCAAGCTTACATTAGCAAACATATCAGATAGATTAATCTGCAGAGAGTACATTTATTCTTAATGGAACACGTGTTGAAATTCAGGGTGGTGACATCCTCCCTAGGACAGTTTTCATTCACTTGCCTACTCTAGTGAGTGTGTACAAGTGAGATGCAACCTTTAGCTGGTCTCAGTTACAGTTACTAATTCGTGTCTGACATAAGGAAATACTTAATTTCAGCTTTCAGGAAAACAGTGTATGTAGGTAGCTCCAAAAGCAATGCCTCCTATTTATTTCTATGGAAACTATACCAGGTACAAAGAGCACAATAACACCATTTCATAGAGCAAATTCTCAGCCACAAAACGCAATTTTTCAACAGTCACCACCATTAGCTGATTCACTACACTTGAGATATACATACCTACAACATACTTAGGATTACATCCAATTTCCTTCTCTCCATCCAGATGCTGCTGTTAACTCTGGAGAGCTGTGGTTTGTGAATTTTTATTCTCCTCGGTGTTCCCACTGCCACGACTTAGCACCTACGGTATGTACAGCAAGCAAAAACATTCTGAAAATTCAGTTCCTTGACTTTGTTGTGAATCAGCATAAAATTAATGAGGTGGATTTTTATGCTGAAGTAGAAACCAATTCAAGGCTCCAGAAAGAAAATATATACTGTTTTTTTCATTATTCCTTTATAGGAAAACAGCCCTTTTTTCTTTTCTTTCTAGTGGAGGGAGTTTGCTAAAGAGATGGATGGAGTAATACGCATTGGTGCTGTCAACTGTGGAGATAACAGAATGCTCTGTCGAATTAAGGGGATTAACAGTTATCCCAGTCTGTATGTTTTCAAAACTGGAATGGTAAGTGATTAAAACTTCAAGCATTTTTTAGAAAGATTGAAATCTGGAAGAGTATTTCCTTAAAACTTGTTAAATCATATATTTCTATATACAGCTTTCCATTTATGTAACTTCTTTGTAATAACTTTTCCTTCACCTTAGTTAAATTAATTTACACAGCTAACTTCAGTACATGTTTTATACAGTGGGTTTTTTTTTTTTTAGTGGTGGTGTTTTTTGTTTGTTTTGAATCATTTTGCTGTTCAACAGTAAACTTCTGCACAGCAAATTTATTTTTTTTTTTTAAATATCAGAAGTAAACTTTTGATCTGGGAAGGTACTCTTGTGAGTGGTACAGTAGCAAAGCAATGAGTTAAGCCCTTAAACAGTTCCTGTTATACTATTACAAGAGACTTCCAAACTGCAAAGAACAGTCTGCATTTTGAGTTTAACAGCTATGGCCCCATACCTAAAGAAACCTGGAAATTCCTTCCACAAGACTTCCTGCATGCTAGGAGGAACTATGCTCGTCGTGCTTTGTGACTGCATGTTACGTAGTGGTGCCAGGGGTGGCATACAAGTTGTGATTGAACAGTTGGGTGTGTTTTGACAGTGATAAGATTTGAGAGGTTGAACACAGAGATTACACATATGCTAAATGGACTGATGCAAGCAATTCTAATTTTTATTTAAATAAAAATACAATCACTGGGAGATGGCATTTCTAAGATGTACTTATCCTTGTGTTGCTTGACTTGGGAAGAAATTGCATTACAAAATTTAAATAAAGGTTAAATTCCAAGCATTACAACATGGGAGAGAGAACATACCTAGGATCTTCTGGAGGGGGGGAAGGAGCAGGGCAACTGCCTAAGTACTGTTAACAAAAGCACAGGTGTGCGTGTATAAACAATACATAAAAGTTAACAAATAATGTATATAATTATTTTGTAAATGTTGGTCTTTGTCTTCTATAGCAACCTGTGAAATACTATGGAGACAGGTCAAAAGAGAGCTTAAAGAACTTTGCCATGCAGTACGTTACAAGCACAGTCACTGAGCTGTGGGCAGGTAATATTCATGAATTTTGGGGTGCTGTTCTTGAAATTGCTTTTACACTATAAAAGACGGCAGAAGCTAGGTATAAAACAGAATCTGACAACTTTGCTAAGTGTTGTTTTTGAGATTAAAAATAGTGTTTACAGTAATTAGCTAATATAAAACCTTCCTGTTTCAGTCTATACCAAAACCAGTCACAAACTGATGCAAATTGTTTCATTCTTAGGAAACTTTGTTAACGCTATTGAAACTTCATTTGCTTCTGGCCTGGGTTGGCTGATCACCTTCTGTGCTGAACGTGGGGGTAGGTGTATTATACTTCTCAAAAAAGGCAAACACAAAAAAGTGTTCTTGTAGACAATGTCATAATCCCTCTTCAAATAAACAGTAGGTCTGTTCAGCAACTTAGACAACCCCAGTATTTGGGCTGTGGGTCATTTAAGTTGTATTCTACAGGCAGGGAGGAGACCGATCCTATAGAGCAGTACAGCATTGGCTAATACAGAAGTGCTACTGTATCGCTGAATGTGGCATTTTCTAGCAATGTTTGAGCTCTAATTGTAATTTACCTTGTGCTCTCATTACACATTAAGGTGTTAGTGGATCTTCCTAAGGTTTAGTCCCAGTAATCTTTATGGTTTGAAACCAGTCACCAACTTTCTTTCCTTTGTTTGTGAAAGGACAGAATTAAGACTGACTTTGAAAGCTATCTAAACGTTTCTTGGTTGCTGCTAGCTAAACAGAAAGACAGTACCTAACACACATAAAACAAGTGGTGAGTTAGGACTGGACATAATCATTCTCTTACCACTCATGTCACGGCAGAGTTTAGATTTGCATTATTTTTTGCATTTGTTTTGTCATGGAGTCTCTTGGGATCAGTACTGGATACAGCAGGAGAAAGCTGCCTGGGTTAGCTGGTAGAGCTAAGGAAGCTAGCTACACCTTTGACAAATAAAGATTTCTCAGCCTTGTGGAGAGACCTTTGTTCTGGAGAACAAATAATCAGAGTTCCAGCATTGGATTTACATTTGTAAATAGTTTGATTTCAAGCTGTAATGCTTTTGTCATTAAGTTTTCAACTTTGGTCCAGTTAAAGTGAGGTTGATACGTCATCTTAGTTCAGGAAAAAAATGTCTGCAGCAGAAGCTAATTATTCTGAGTAAGTCTAAATGGATAATTAGAGCATATAATAAATATATTACAGTGAGTTGTTATTATTTTAATCATAGGGAATTTATATTTAAATGTCATTCCAAGGCAGTACCCAGATATGATTTTCATTTTCATACTTTTGTTAAGTAGTGATATAAGCAGAAATCAGTGTCTTAATGCAGCAAATAAAAATTTGGTATAACTTTTAAAACTGAGAATTCTTTGAAGCAAGAGAATGTTATGCTACTTTTAGCAGACAACCATCAAGTGCCAATTAAGTTACAGCTTAGTCACTGAGATACTTCATGACTAGCCAGGAAGCATGTCTTTTGAAGAGGTTACCTTCACAGGGAGGAAAGGGCTAATTCTGAACAAGAGTAGCTATAGTGAACTAATAATCTGAAGTCTTATGTGTGTAAATAAATCACTTTTATTTTGCAGATTGCTTGAGTTACCAAACACGTCTGAAGCTGGCTGGCATGTTGGTAAGCAGCGTTTCACTTTGAAAGCATTACTGGCTGCATTTAAAACAAAATAACAGAACTGAAAGCATGATGTTGTAGCCAAAACTGAGTTCCCAGTTCATTTTCAGAACAGTGAAATGTTTTGATTTGGTAACTATTGGAATTACTTTCACATTTTATATGATTCTTTTAAAATTTAATTAATTAATATTAAGTGATGAATGACCATGTGATCTCCTTCCATTTTCTAGATGTGATACATAACTGGTTTTGTTGCAATTTTCAGTAGCGTTTCTGAACCTGAAATTTAAAAGTACTATTCTTGGTTTTTTGTGTTGTCTTGTTATTTTTTCTTTTTTTTTTTTTATTACAGGAAGGCCTTGTTAATGTAGGTTGGACAGACTGTGGCACTCAGGGTGAGCTTTGTGATAATTTAGATATCTCATCTAGTACTACAGCATACTTCCCACCTGGAGCCACCATAAATAACAAAGAGAAAGGAGGTGTTTTGGTACGAGTTGTTTCTACAAAATTCTACATTTAGATAAAATAAGGCAACGAAAAAGGAACGTATAAATAATTTCCAGATTGAGTATATACGACAGAAAAGCTAGTGTTGTGGTTTTGGGTTTTTTTTTTTTTTGTTTTTTATTTTTTAATTTCTGTCTTTTAAGTTTGAATATCCTGGTAGGAGCTTGTATCCCACTTGGTTTCTAAGGCAGCAATCCCTGGAGGAAGTCCCCAGCCTGCTGGTATGCTGGGAGAGCGAATGAGAGCACGGAGCAGTAGCACCGGCCTGTAGCTCTGCTGAGCCACCTCTTCTGGAGCCACGCTGGGTGGCTGTGGGAATCCAGGGGGTGGGACATACTTCGTGACAGGCTCAAGAGCTAGTGTTGAAGCTGCTATCCAGCTGTCCTGGGCAAGGTTGGGAGACTTCCCATGTGCTCCCAATTTTTACTGCAGAAAGAATATGCCCTGAGTATCACAATTTTGAGAAATGCCTCTCTGAAGAGTACTGATATGTGTGATCAAAGTACTCTTACACTGTCTGTCAGTACTGATTACGCAGTTCAGCTGTATTCTAATATTGTGACCTCCTCCTACATCCATATGGTAGCTTTAACTTCCTCAAGTGATGGGAGACATTTCTCAGTTTAAAGTATGGCTTGTTGCTTTACTGTCGCTACTGCTATCTATATCCTCAAAAGGAGGAAATTAAATTTACAACCTACCCATTTTCAACCTTGTAACTTAGCACCTGTGAGTTACTGATTCATATGAATTCCTAAATGTTACAAATTACTGTAACTTAGAAATATGTACGATGCAATTAGGGAAGGGTGTAAGACTAAACTTGATCTTCTAAACTTGATTGTAAAATTTGGTTTGAAACTTGAATTTGAGGACTTCTAGCACCCATTTGGACTAAATTCAGTATCTTGAGTTGAATGTTGTGGGAAAACAAACTAAAGAATTGAACAAACAAACTTGAGAATGCTGTTTTGAAATTATATATATGAGAAAGAAATTGATCAAGTAAGGTTATTGAATGTACTTTCCAGTTGATAGAAAAGAAGAAATATTTCACCAACACTAAGTACTAATCATCAGTACATCAGGTTGATGTTAATAGTTCCTTATAATCAACAGTTAACTTTCCTTCCTAGTTTCTTAACTCCTTGGATGCTAGAGAAATATATCAGGAAGTAATGAAGCATCTGCCTGACTTCGAAATTATCTCTGCAACATCATTAGAGGTAAATTTAAGAAAAAGTTAAAAGGTCTCTAAATTTTTTTTTTTTTTTTATCAACTGTTATTTCAAAATTTTTCAAATGTAGTTGTTGTGACAATCTAGCACTGCTGTAGCTGAAAATGATATCTTTTTTTTCCCCTCTAGCCAAAACTATTTAACATTTTTTGTCTACAATTTACTTTTATAATTTAGCTCAATAGAAGGAGGGGGTGCATACTTTTATTTAGACATAGATAGACATTAAGAAAACAGGAAAACAGAAATTGCCATTGGAAGTTACTTTACAACAGCAACTTTTGAGTTACTTTTCAATATCAACTACAATTTTGTCATGTTTGGCAGGAGGGAGAGGAAGAACGCAAGGTTCTTTTGACACGTAGTAGTTGCAGATTGATCTACAATAAGAAATGCAATGGAACCAAAAAGCATAGAGAGTCACATGGAGCTAGCATGTTTTCAGATTTGTTTTCCTCTTTTCACTTATGATGCAGTAGAAGGAAGTTTAAGTGGAAGGACTACATGAAACAATTTGATTGGAGGAGGAGGGCACTTAGAGATCAGGCGAATAATGGGGCATTTGCCTTTCTAAGACATAAGGAATTTATAAATCGGTGTAAGCTGGGAATAATGTTTTTTTCCTCCTCATTTAAAGGACCATCTAGCTCATCACAGATGGCTGCTTTTCTTCCAGTTTGGGGAAAATGACAAATCAAGTGTACAGGAATTTAAGAAACTTAAATTTTTACTTAAAGACGAACATATTCAGGTAAGAGTGCTCACTTACCTAGTGCTGGCCTCCATTTGTATTCAGAGATCAAGTTCATCACTGTGTTTGTTACTGCCACCTCTGGTACCAAAGAGAGATGCTATTAGTATGGCAGATGAGTAGTAATGTTTTTAAATTAAAGCAAGCAGTGAAGTTTTCCAGACTATCTACATATAAAAGTAGTTAGGAAATATTCTATTTAAAATCTTTTCTCTCATAGCAGATGTTGCTGCAGATCCCATTCAGTTAACAATCAAAAGTTAAAGCTTCAACATCAAATTGATATATGCAAAACTGTGTTTTAATTATTCAGAAAACTCTATCGTTATTTTGTAAGTCATTTCAATAAAGATAAACCAAATTCAATCTCTGTACTAAAGACATATGGATTGTGTTACTCTATAAGATATGGATTTCAAAAAATTATTGCATTGACTGGAAAAATTCTAATGTAATTTATTTCAGGTGTCTTTTACCTTGGAGAAAGAAAAAGATTCTTTTAGGTTTTATTCCATTGTGGCCTTTAAATTTGAAATTAACAGAACAACCTAATATAGCTGTGATGGTCGTTTTGCTCAAGCATCACAGATACAAGATTGTCTTAAGACCTCTTACTTTTGAAAAGGCTATTACCTGTCCATATTTTTACTTATTTTATTATGAATTTATTCTAACTTTTACTGCTTTCCAGAATATGTTAGTCTGTACGAACTTGGATGCCTTAATTAAAATGGCACTCTGTTAAACAGGTTGGCAAGTTTGACTGTCTTTCCTCACCAACCATCTGCAACAAACTGTATGTCTATCAGCCAAGTTTAGCAGTCTTTAAAGGAAAAGGAATTGAAGATTATGAAATTCATCATGGTAAGGGAAACTTTGCCAAGTCTAAGTCATTACATAATCACTTTAAGATGATGCCATCTTTAGCAAGCTGCTTTTCTTTTTCAAAGAAACAGTTTAGTAGTCTTAATATTTGCTATTTTTTCTCTGACCTTACTGTAACCTTGCACAAACTTCTTGGGTTTTTTGATCCTTCCTCTCTCATAAGAAGGCATCAGATACTTAAGAGAGGTATTTTGCCTTTACTATCTTGTCTGTTTCAAAGTCACCTACGTACTTACATAGAAACGAAATCTCTGAAGCTGATCAAAACAGCTTATGCTTTGGGTAATATAGCCAAGGAATGCTGCAAGGCACATTTCACAGAGGCTTACTTGCCAGCTGTACAGTGCTGTCCACTTGAGAAACTTGGATTTGCTAACACATCGCTGCACTAAAACAAATTCTTTGTTTAATTGATCTCAATCCAACAAAGTCTGTGTTGAGACTTTGCCACTCATTTACAGAACAGCAGTTTCATTCCATGAAAGCTTGTAACTATGTTACTGTGCACCTCTGTAAGGATGATGGTACAAGAACAGAGAGGGAAAGAAAGCCTGTAGCTAGCAACAGTTGGTGTAGCTTCATCCAGGAAGCAGCACAGGGCAATTATGCATGACGAGGTTCTGATTTTTCAGGCTCTCAGCTATGAGAAGCAGCTTAGAAGAAATAACAGTCAAAACCTCAGCACTGTAATATTAAAGAAAAGCATAGAAAATCGTTTGATGACCTAGAAAAAACCAGCCCTTTCTAAGGGGGAAAGATAATCTCATGCATCTAATGAGTGCTCTCACAGAAAAACCTTACATACTCTCTGCAATTTCTACTCCTGCAGAAAAGCTGAGAAAGGGTTGTGTACAAACAGCATTTTGCCATCTTTTCTTAATGGCATAAAATAGTATAAGAGGAATATATTGGACTATAATACATATATTTTTCTGAATGGTCTGTTTTACTATTTACAAAGTGGCACCTATAACTTTTGCCAGAAGTCACTACCTTCCAATATTTTTAACAATATAATATTCAAAAGATCTTTCATAGGGAAACATAATTTCTACATTTTTCTTTGAAGGAAAGAAGATCTTGTACGATATTGTTGCATTTGCCAAAGAAAGCGTCAATTCTCATGTTATCACACTGGGACCTCAGAATTTTCCTGGCAAGGAGAAGGAACCATGGCTTGTGGATTTCTTTGCACCAGTAAATATTCAATATCTACATTACGCTTTTTCTAGAATATGTCATGTAGTTATGTAACAATGCTATCAGTATCTTGAAGGTGTTCTTCAGCATTATGAAACAGTACTGTAATTTCGCATTCCTTGGCAGCACAGTTCCTAGATTGTGTGGGGTTTTTATTTAGTGGAGCCTGTTGTCAAAGCAGCATAGTACTCATTTCAAACAGCTTACGTTCTCCTGAAAGCCAGCTGCAAATAAACAGAATTTGCTTTACTCTGCATTTTGTTTTCTAGTGGTGTCCTCCGTGTCGAGCTTTGTTACCAGAGCTGAGAAAAGCATCAAAACATCTTTATGGTCAGCTTAAATTTGGAACTCTAGACTGTACAGTCCATGAAGGGCTTTGCAACATGGTAAGCTGAAGGAATTTAAAAAAGAAATATCCTATCAGATACACATTTATGTAACAATACATTGTTTCTTATATATTACTGGGGACAGGGGAGTGGGGACGGACAATGCTTGTTTTTCAATATTCTTTTCTTAAGGGGCAGTAACCCAAAGAGGACACTTAAATCAGGATTTTTTTCAAAGCAACAAACTATGCAGTCACTACAGATAATAAGCAAGGGCAAAAATATAGGTCAAACTTTGGTCTGATTTGGTAGTGTTATTGGAAAACTCTGGAAGTGGTTAAAATTTAATAATTTGTTTGGTTGGTTTTTCTAAGCAGAAAGAGTTAATGCAGACCCAGAAAGTTATTTCTTTCTATAAATACATACGTGCACTTTTCTTGTTGTTCACATGGAAGAAAGAAATAGTAAAACATTAAAAAATACAAGTTTTATGTTGGTGTAACACTTCTTGAAGGTGTCTGTGAAAGCTTTTACTTCAGTTCACCACAAATGACTTGGTTTGTAATGGTTTCAAACTCCAATCTGCATGTAGTTTTAAGCAGTTGTATAGTACAAAAAGGATAGATTAGCAGCTGTGAGATATTAATACCAATGGCAGTTAAAGGTAAGGGTGGGAAACCTAATAATTCCTTGCAATTTCTCATTGTCTGTTTTGTTAGCATAATATTCGAGCTTATCCAACAACGGTTGTGTTCAATCAGTCTGACATCCATGAATATGAAGGACATCACTCTGCTGAGCAAATCTTGGAATTCATAGAGGTACGTAAGTTACAATTCCTTGTTGCAATCATGCTATGTTTGCAGCTTATCTACAGACATCTTATTTTGTTGGAAGACTGTATTTTGGTTTTAAGTAGACTAGTAAGGCAGCCCATATAAAAGCAGGTGCAAGAGTGCACATGCAGGAGCAGGCAGAGGTCAGCCTTTTCCAGCTGATACTAAGGCACTTGGGGGACCACGTGCACTGCTCTGCATCCCAGTCTAAATAGCATGTCTGAGTCTCGTAATCCCTGTTCTTGCCAAGTTTCTTGCCTTTTGCCTCCTTGATGGAGAAGAGGGAGAAGAGACCTCCCATTTGCAGTCTGCTTGTGTTTTTTTTCTTATTAAGCATCTAAACAGTTCTTGCCAGCAAATCAGGCATATGACTTTTGATGTTTGCACGCCTTTCAGTGGTGTGGAGTCTTCCCTACCACAACAGCAAGCAAACTTCAGTAAAAGAGGGACATTCTCAGAATTTAATGCAGTCCGTTTGTATGTGATGACAGCAGGTACAGGGTAACTTCTTATTGCAAAGTACGTATCCATAAACTGCCTTTGCCTTAGGATCTCAGGAATCCATCAGTGATCTCCCTAACACCAGAGACATTTGTTGAATTAGTTGAGAGAAGAAAAAGAGAGGAAGTCTGGATGGTGGATTTCTACGCTCCATGGTGTGGACCTTGTCAAGCTTTAATGCCAGAATGGAAAAAAATGGCCAGGGTAATTGACATTCAGATGTTTTTCTGCTTTTCTGTTCTGTGGAGTTAATTCTTTTCCTTGAAAGATTTTTTTTTTTTTCCCCTCAGAGATCTTGTTTACTTCACTGAAAGTAGATAAGTGTTAAATTCCATATGCTTTAAGGGTGATTGTCAGTTAACTGAAACCCACATACTTCAGTACACAAGTAGTGTGACTGTAAAGGATATTTTTCTTTTGCAAGGTCATTACAGTATTCTCTTATTTGCAAAAATAGTATTACCATCACTGACAATCACCTGGGTTTTCCTGGGCATATTTTGGGAATCTGAATGAGAAACTTCAGGTAAAACACAAGGGATTTGGAAAAGAGTCTGTGGCTTTCAGACACCTAGAACTAGCCTGGACTAAGAGTGGTACCCAGAATTCTATATTCTGGTCAAACGACTGTAAAGCACTACCAGAATACACACTCAATAATTATCAGTTTCCTTGCCTGTGCTGGGTGGTTTGGGTCTTTGCAAGAAATTCAGCATGTTCAAGCCACATGCAAACTGTGTAGAAAGCACATCTACAATGTACCAGGATCTGTCATAACTGCTAAGCCTGAGATACAAAACAAAGCAGCCATACCAAATAACCACACTTGCATGTTCCTTTAAAGCTAAGATCGGTGCCTCATGAGCCATGTCCATATAGTTCATACTAAAATGTTATGTGGGTGCGAGGAATGCACCGCTGATCCACTTGCATGAAAGAAGAAAACCTTGTGATAATCCTGATTTGGTTTTTTTGCCCCAGCTCAGTATCCAAGTGATTAAGACTTCAATTCTAAAATTGCAGTATTACTGATTAGTTGTTTTTTTTTTTTAGATGTTAAATGGATTAATCAATGTAGGCAGTGTGGACTGTCAAAAATTTTATTCTTTCTGTCACCAAGAAAGCGTTCGGGGATATCCTGAAATAAGACTCTTTCCTCAAAAATCAAGCACAGCTCATCAATATTAGTAAGTAGTTTACTTCAGTTCAGAAAATGATCGATGATGTCACACAGTGAATTTACATGCTCTGTTGTATGGAAAAGGTTCAAAGCTACTAAAATGTGCTTCTATAATGCCATTGTCCTAGGCATTATTGACTTCAACCACATGCCATTTCAATTTACTGTTGCATTTCAGTAAGTTGAACTGAAAAATGTCTCAAGAACATTGATTTTTCACTTGTTGCTTATTGACTGCCAGTTTTCTAAGGTTAGTAGCCTGTTGAAGTCCATGATCTAAATCACACAATATAAAAATATTATTAAGCTTAATTCTTTGCTGTCTGACCATCCTCCCTGGCGCTAGGCTCTTAGCATCACTGTGAAAATTCTTTGTTCATTCAGTCATCCCATTCATCGCATCACTATTATGGAAGCATTAGTCACTAACAACAAAAATTCTATGGGAAATTAAATTTAGCCAAACAGCCTGTCCCCTTTACTTCACAGTACTGTGGGATTTCGGGAGGCACATACAAATTTAGATAATGGTCTGAAATACCAGGTGTCTGTCTCCATTCTTGTACAAATTGGAAAGCTGGTTAAATGCTGGCAGACAAATTGTAATGCACAGTAGTACTTAATAGAAGGCCTTAGTAGTTATGATCGCTTGCTTGCTTGCTTTTATTTAAAGTTTCTCCTAAAAGCAGGGTATTTTTTTTTTGGGGGGGGGGGAACTAAGTTGGTAGATATGACTTATGAAACTCCTAATAGCGTGTTACTTTTTTTCCTGCAAAAATATGGATATTTGTCTTTTAAAATATAATTTACCTAAAACAATCAGGTCAGATTTTTACCAGGTACCTCTATATTGAAAAATAATTTAATGAAGCTGTAAATTAGTAGACATGAATCTTTCTCTGGAATTTCAAACTAAACGATGCTCTGAGAGTCTATACAATAAATCTGTGTCAAAGTCACTAGTTTGCCTTACTTTTCTACTGTCAAATTGAGACATATGAACAGTAATAGCTTCACTAATGAAGGAGCATCAATTAGAAAATCTATTAAGATATTTCAATTTAATTCTTATGTTTCCTAATGTCTACAGGTCTATCTGGAGTTTTTACTAAAGTTAATTCCAGCTACTTCCAGCTAACAAAGCTCCTGTGCCCCCATCGAGTTCCTTACTCTCGACATAATTTTCTTCCTTTCTTCTAGCCCTTAATTCTGCATATTTGAACAAGACCTTTATTCAGACTTGAAAGCAAATAATATATTCTGAAATGTATGCATGCTTTTATGTTCATTACTTCATCACCTCCACTGTACACATCTTTTTTCTAAGCACAATTAAAACCACAGTGTGACTGGATTTTTTTTGCTTCCTTTTCATAGTAGCTACAATGGATGGCACAGAGACTCATATTCACTGAGAGGCTGGGCATTAGGGTAAGTTGCAGCTTTAAACTTTAAACAAGTTGTGTAGGTTTTTTTTTTTTTTTGCTAAGAGAATTTTATCTCCAAATTGAGTGTAAATCAAGAATTAGAAATGCTGATGTATATGTAATATTTAATTTATAATGTCAAATGTTTCCACATCTTTTAAATCAAGCTTTTAAAAGCATGGAGAAATACTATTACTCTGTACACCTTCTTCCTGAAGACTGTATTATTTTGTCTACCACTTCTAAACAGTGATTCCTTAATAGTACAAAATGTCAAGTAGGGATTTCCCAACCACTAATATTCTACCTTAATTCCAGAAAATATTCTTGCACTTAAGTGGAACTTGCATATGCTTGAGGCATTGAATGGATGATGATAACTGTTACTCACTCTTCCTTTCCTCAGATATTTACCACAAGTGGCTGTAGACCTGACTCCTCAGAGTTTTACAGAAAAAGTTCTGAATGGGAAAGATCACTGGGTCATTGATTTTTATGCTCCCTGGTGTGGACCTTGCCAAAACTTTGCTCCTGAATTTGAGATCCTGGCAAGGGTAGGTTTCTACCTGTTCTAGAGGATTGCTTTCTTACACCAGCAGTGTTCATAACACTCAGGATCACTCACCAACAAACTTTCTTAGCGATCATCCACAAATCACACACCCCTTTCTAGCTGTAGGAGAGAAGAGCTATAATATTTCTGCTTTTAAATGGCTAACTGTTCATGTCTGTCTGTTACACATTTCACTGTGGTTTTTAAGTCTGAGGTATAAACATTAATTCACCCTGAGTATCTTTGAGGCAGGCAGTCATTGTCCTTTATATACAGGGAGAAATGTATTGCAGCATTTCATCCTCAGGGTATTTTAGTCAGGTGTTCCCTATTTTCATACTAGTCTGCTGTAATTTTACATCATCTTCAAAACCTCACTAATCATATTTTCAGAATAATGATAACATCTCTCATATCTCAGTTAAGTCTGCCCTTTCGGGTCCCACTTGCCAGTGGGTGTTGCCCCTTGTGCAGACACGTGCACACACAGGCCCTCCTGTGAGACAAGCTTCAGTCTCTGGTGAGGCACCTTTTGGAGCTGTGGTGTGCTTTGCTCTGAATTCAAGTACACGTGCTCTGCTGAACACGTGAGAACTACTGATACAAGGTTGTGGGGTGCTGAGAGTGAAGCAAATGACTGAGTTATTTAAAAGATTTGAGCAACCTGTTTTGCTTATTTTTAGCTGCACTGCTGGCTTATTCAAGTTATTTGCTTACAATTGGACATGGAAACTTAAGTTTGTTTTTAATGTTTCTTTTTAGACCATTAAAGGAAAAGTAAAAGCTGGAAAAGTAGACTGTCAGGCATATGGTCAGACCTGTCAAAGTGCTGATATCAGAGCCTACCCTACTGTTAAGTTTTACCCCTACCAAGGAACTAAGGTAAAGTGTCTCCTTTTGTGTACGCTGCTGTGCAGATACTCAAGAAATGCAATTGTAATTGATTTCAGTAATACCTAAAGCAGTAAGAAAATTATACAGTAATGTTACTGAAAAATAAGTTGTAAATTAATCAAACAGCAACTAAGATGTAGACTTAACCACAACTGGGGTTTAATTCAGCAGGAGTCTCAAGTGACAAAATGTCTTTTAAATGACTTCCACTGCTAGCTACCAAAGCTGGCAAAGTCTCTCTCAAAATGAAATATGGACATCATCATTGTGGCTAAGGAGAAATACACTTTCACTGTATCATTAGTATTTCATTATAATTTTGACTTAGATAATATTTTAAAATAGAAAATTGATACAAAATATTTAGTTGTATTCTATCTTAAACCTTTACAAACTGCTTCAATTATAGAGGACCAAGACCAACACCTATTAACACATTAGTAATATTAAATTAAAAAAACCTGAAGTGTCCAGACAGTTCTAGGGAACTGCTTTTATTCTTGTAAAAGCAGTTGACTACTACTAAATTTCAAGAAATCTGTCAAAAGTTTCAAACTTCTTAATGATTGCCATCATTAAATACCTAGCTGACTGAACGTGAGAAAATTGTTACCATTTCAGATTTCCTTAACTTGAATGACTAAGAGAAAGTTTGTACAGTTCTTAAAACTAGCATCTAAAAGCACTTCTTTCTGTAGAAAGAATTAGCACTGTTGAAATAGAGATAAAAGGATATCTGAATCATAAATCAACCTGTAAGAGCAACTGTCTGCCTCCTTGCATTCCTCTGGAATTTTATCTAGAAGCAAGCAGATTTTCTATTCAGTATAGAGCCTGCCTGATGTATTAAAAAACTTTTTTTTTTTTTTAAAGAAAAATGTTCTTGGCGAATATATAGACAGCAGAGATGCAAAGGGTATTGCTGACATTTTGAACGAAAAATTAGAAGCAATTCAAAGTAAAGGAAAAAGAAAAAAATCTAGAAATAAGGTAAGAATTCTTCTTCTGGTGCCTTTTGCAAGAGACCTTATTTTAAAGAATAGACCTCGTTACTATTTGCTCTTTGTCCATGAAGTATTCAATGTCGTATCTTCAGATGGCACCAGGCACGTTTCATTTCCTGTCTTCATTACTGTTACCTATTCCAATTCAGGTACTGCAGTGTTCTCTTACATCAGTTCTGTCAAGACTTGGCAGGATTCATAGGTGTCCATGGAACATGAATGTACCCGTGGGAGAGGTGCATTAAAGAAAGATTGTTGAGATGCATTGTATCCTTAACTGGAATCCTTAGACTAGATTCAGCAAGCAGGCAACAAAATTCAAGGCTGAGTTCAAGACTGGGATTGACATCTTAGCACAAAAGATAATTCTGAACAGTTGGGTATTATGCTAAATATTTGTCTAGCTGAGATGAGTTAACTTATGATCTCAGAATAGAGAAACTTAAAATCAAAGAATTTGGTTTTGAAATTTAAATGAATTTGCAATTTAAAAACGAAGAAGAACAATGGAAGTAAAATCAAATCCAGGAGATTTATTTATTCTGCTAACATAATTGTTTCTTTTCTTGTCACTAGGATGAGCTCTAACTGGTACTGGAGATGAGTAAGGATCAAAATACTCCAAAGCTGTGAATATAGAAGACACCATAAGGAAATAAAGCCAGTTATGTTCATGACAGGGCAGATGAAAACTACTTTGAGTTCATGGGCACATGTGACTCTGTATGAATTCTGTTAAACTGGGGGGAGATGAAAGCGTTTGGGTGTTGGAGGAGGCATGCAACGTTCCTGCAGACAAACTGCACATGTCCCTCTTCGATATACCGGCTACCTTCTTCCTACTCAAACATTGGAGTTGACCAGAAACATGGACTGTATCACTTTTGCCTACTCATCCACTATTTCCTTATTTTCCGTCTCTTTCAAAACACTTCTGAATGTGGCACTCAGCCTGCGGCTGAACATGCACTCAAACCACTCTCCAACGCAGAAACACAATGAGGGGCTGTCTAGTTGAAAGACAACTACTCTGCTTTGGGTTTGTGTTACTGACAGGTCAATTGCTAAGAATATAAAGTCAAGAACTGGTAGCAGGACAGGTTCATTGAAATACACTGTGCCTGCCCTTAAGCAGATCACTATGTTGTGGCACTGGGGGTGGTGTCAGCAGGATGAATATAACTTTGAAGAGCTTCATGGGTTGTTTGGCTTTGAGGTTGGTGGTTTTTTTTTTTTTTGAATAATCAAAAAATAAATCAAGGACTTTGTGTTTCATTGACTTTCAGAATTTGAACTATGCTATAGAAGCATCTGTTTAAGTTATTAGGTCAAAATATTACTGTTGTCTTTTTAAATATGAATGTATTCTGTAGATATATTTAACTTTTGGTATTGCCACTTTTCCTCTCTCTGCAAACATGTTTGTTTGGTCTTTTTGTTTGTTTTAAATACTCTTGGCAAACAGGAAAGCAAGTGCCTTTTTTAATTTAATACTGAACACTGTAATGTCTCCTCATATCTTCATGTAAATCCCATCCTTTAGAGTATTATTTTTCATAGCTTCTCAATTGACAAAAAATACTGAAGACAGTAGGAGTTATACATTGAAATACTTCATTTTTCTCAATAAAATGCTGCTCAGATTGTCAGACTTGTCTCCCTGCTATGTATTTAGAGATGGGCTGACTAGGCACAGTAGTGTGAACATCATAAATATGTAAATACACTTATCCACAAATTTATTTCATGAAGGCAGCAGCAAGAAAAAGAAGGAGAAGATTCTAGTTATGCTGAGGTATTCAAATGCTTCCTATGCAGGGTTGCCTATATTCCTTGGGGATTTTAGAGTATATTAATCAGAAAGAACAGAAGCTATTCTATCTTTTTAATTAAGTTGGCCTTCTCACATCTAAATCAAATCTTGAACTCCATCACAGTCAAAAAAGGAAAAATTTATATTTATGATTTCAATACAAACCTATTGCTTTGGTCAGCACGTATGTTTAATTTTAACTTCAGTTCCTAGCTCCTGCTTCCCTTCTTGAAGAAGATCACAGTTAAACTCCTGCTTCTGCTGTTAGAATCGTGGAAACATTAGCATTGCCTCATTCTTCACAAATTATAAAAAAGCTCTTCTCAAAATGAAATAAAGAATTGTATTAACAACTTAGGGAGTTCTTCTCCCTGCCTGTACACATCTGGGATTGCCCTGACCCAGGTGCAATACCTTGCACTTGGCCTTGTTGAACCTCATTAGGTTCTCATGAGCCCACTTTCCTAGCCTGTCCAGGTCCATCTGGATGACATTCCTTCCTTTGGCTGCTGATTTAAACTTTCCTCCTACAGAAACTGACACTAAGTTCCCATTTTCCTTGTCATACGATGAAGACCATTCTATTTATCCCGGTAGCTACCTGCAGGTAACATTTATTATTCCTTACTCTTCACTTCTTTCATAGCATCACTGTCTACTGTGGCTGTTCCACTGGGTGGAGCAGTGTGGCAGCCTGTGGGTTTTGAGGGAACGCTGCAAAATGTTAGGATGTAAACACTCTCCAAGACCCGTCCTGCTTAGGACTTGCCAGGATATCAAGTAAACATTGGCAGCCTTGCCAAATTTCTCAAACTACAGCAGCAAACCTTGTATATTTTCCCTCTCATTTAACTACACACAAAGAAAGCACAACACAAAACTCAGTATGTGTAAGCTGCACAACAGCGGGCATAGTCCATATAGAACCTAACAACTTTTAAACCTCACTTTGGCATCTCATTTTGCTTTAATTAAAGGATTTCTAGGGCTGTTCAGTGTGACTGAACTGATTAGCTATCACACCTTATACTAAAGCAACAAATTTCCCTAGGTATGTTTGGCTCCCTTAGCTTCTACTGTTACTAGAAGACAAAAACAAAAGCCAATCTTTTACAAGACACATAAGGGTTAATCACTTCTATAGCCACTTCCATAATCTCCATCTCAGGGCCATTAATTTCTCAGGTAAATACATGATCAATAAAAACCAAAACACTGCGCACATGTAAACAAACACCTCTGGGAATAACACTGGAAGGCACACGAGCAACACCTCGGCACCATTTGAGTCACCAGGAAACTACTGGTGATTTTCCTAACACCACAGAGAACGATGCTGATGCAGTATGTTTTCCTTAGGACCTTGCCTCTTAATGAGCAAACTAAGCAGCGTGTTATGTTCCCACACAAGGCAAAGGACCTGCTCCACCACTGCTAGTTTCTCCCAGGAGAGAAGCTGTGGAACACTACATAATAAATACAGTGCATCTCTTCAAATACAAACTGCATCTGTTTCACAAGTCTAACTAGACAAGATGCATTTCTTACACGTCTAACTCAGTTTTCTTTACCAAATCTTTACACTGATGGACATCCCTGCACTGGGACAGCTTCTGATGTAGTTTCATATAGCAACAGACAAAACCCAGACTCACCTGGCAGAAGTGGGGATGACACACAATGCAGGTAAAATCCTTAAATTATAGATTTTGAGTTTAATACAGTCTAGGAATCAACAAGTCCCCTTCCCAGACCGATTACACATTTTTAGCTTTAAGAAAGGAAGTTACTGTATACTAGCAATACGAAGCAATTAAGACAAGTCATTAACTTCCAAACCTCCTTGGATTATTATTTATCATTCTAATCTTATCTACTTAAGAGAAAACGACAGAAATACCTGGAGATCTTTTCTGAAGAATGTTCTGCACCTTGGAAGAACTGGGCCACTGAAACACCACCACCTGCTGGACAAAACCGGCTCTGTCTCACACAGCACCGTGTTGAGAAGCAGCTGGGAAGGTTGGAGAAGTTCATGACAGGTTATTTGCACATTCTATAAACACTGACCTGGAGAGCTGCCCAGAGATCGTGCTTCACCAGAACAGTCAAGCTGCAAGGCAGAGATGGCACACAAAGCTGGCAACCTCCAGCAGAGCAGCTGATGCAGAGCAAGCACAGGGCTTGACCTGTGATCAGGAGAGAGGGATGCTGTAAGAGACAAACCACTCCGCCACATGGAATGGACCCAAGTATATTTTAGTCACTTTATTTGTATTTTTATCTATATACATTACATTTTGATTCTCCAAGTAGCCAAGGGAGTTACTCTCAAATAGTTTAGTACATCAATTTTATAAAATACAGTTGAAACAAAGCAGATTAGAAATACATACATTATGGTACATTAAGTGCTGTGGATAACGAGTAGTCTGGCCTCCTAGCAGTGAGTGATTAATTTGGTTTTGGTCATTCTCGCAGAGGACAGACCACTCCACAGGTAAACTCCACCTGAGCCCAGTGGAGCTCCTTAACCAGTAAGAGTCCCTTGCGTGTGCTTTTGGGGACAGAATGCAGCCCTGGGCCACTGCAAGATGTTCTGCTGTTTTCATGATGACTCCAAGCAAGTCCTCCCTTCTGCCTGGGACAAGATCTCGATGTTTGTCACGAGGCCTCAGATCAAAAGAGAAGAGCCAGTGTAACTCTGAAAAGATGCAGTCTTTGCATTTACAACTGGATTTTGCTTACACACACTCATACTAAACCTGTGCTAAAAAGAAATAAAATACTCTATCAAAGGGCTCACTTAATACTCAGGCTGTTCCACCAGGAAATCCTTGAATACACTGCAGGTACACAGGACTAACGAGGTCTCTCAAAGATCTCTTCTGCATCAAGTATCATTCTTCTGAGAAATCCACCTTCGGAGCAAGTGAAATGCCAGGACAATTCTTATTCTGAAAAGGGAACAGTACAATGCCAAGGGCCTCATACTATCACATACAGGAAACATTAGCTACAATCAGATGAGCAGGTTGTTTCACAGCCAGCTGCCTGAGACTCTAGAAGACAAGGAGTTGAGAAGAGCCACGTACCACTCTGGAGTAAGCGTTACTGGTGACAAAACAGAGCTAGCACGCCCCAGCCCTACACCAGCCTAGCGTAGATGCCATGACACTACCCAAACTCACGGTCCACCGCCCATTGCACATACTAAGGTAGAATGTAACCTAACAAGCTGCTGTTGAGTCACCTTGGAAAAAAATTGACTTGCCTGAAATCTCTCTAAACTTTAGAAAGGGAAGGAGAAAGAACACACAAACTTTCACGGAAACCAGAAAAGATTCAGTCTTCATGTCACTCTTCCACATCAATGGATCAAGACAGAAGGTTGAAGCCACAGAAGTGACTAGCACTGAGCTGATGGATAGGTTAGTTGCTCATTACACAAGGCCCTACACAAGACTAACCATCCTGGGAGTGCACTTCAACACAGGAGACAAGATGTGTCCCAGAGGTAATCTTCACCCAAAGCACTGCGCTGAACTAGAGTGACTGTGTCAGAGGAATCAAGCGCTGCTGTGTCATCTTTCCCACAGGACACATCACTGCAGCCTTCCACACTGCACCCCCAGAAACAGATTACATTGGACAGAGGAAGTGAGAATGCTTTCATCTCTGCTGCTTCGAGGTCAGCACCTTCACTTAGCGTTCAGAAAGGCTTTGCGATGGGGGTAGGGCAGGGGGACAACTTCTTCCAATACAAATGACTCTTGACTCCAGCAGCTCAGCTCTGAACTGCACTAGTTGTTTTCAGAGCCAAGAGTCCAGTTCTCAGTCATTTTCTTTTCAGTGCTGCCCAGATGTCACTCCTAAACAGAGCCACCACCCTCTGCTGCAGAAGAAAATACTGAACACAAGAGGAAGAGTGAACAAAACACACATTTTGTCCCACAGTTACAGTGAAGATATCATTACCAGACGACTAATTTGGTCAGAATGAGTAAGTCATAGAGCTATACTGTCCCAGACTCTATGTTTGAAGTCCTTCCAACAGAGACTGGAAGTTCAAGGACACTACCTTGCCTCTCAAACTCACATAAAAAAATAAATTCTCATTTACTGGCCTATATTATGCTGAAGCTAAAAAGTAAACTTACCACCTACAAAAGCAGGTAAAAATAATAAAAATGGAAAGAATTGCTTATTGTCACAATGTAGAGATTCTCGGATCTCCACACATCTTTTCCATCATACAAAATACTTATTAGTTCAGGTTTTTCATTTTACAGAAGGCTACATTCATCTCAGTGGTGAAAAAAAAAAAAACAAACTAATACTGCTGAGGAGACAGTTTTTCCATAGGAATGGCACAGTGTGATGAGAATGCGATGCTTATTCTCATCAGCATGTCACAAATACAAGAAAAGCATTCCCCTGGCAAAATTTCACCATAAGGTATAAATGCACTGCTTGAAAGGCTTTGGGAACTGAAATGGATTCAAAGCGATCTGCCAAGAACGATGGTTTCATTAAGGAGAAAGTTGTCAATCTAAGGTAGCATGCATTTCATCTAGCAATTTGGTGCCTTCTCTTAAGGGAATGGTTAACCGGCTTCATAACTATAACTGATTGAGTCTTGTTACACAGAAGGGTATGGGTTTAGTTACCTGTTTCCAAGGAGCTGGGCAACATGTAAATCAAATTCCTGTGTAGGACTGGAGGGATACATTTTGAGGTTTGCAACATGCCGATAAATGACAACCCATTTTTATGAGATTCATCTAAAATCAAATTACAGAGCTGTACTGCAGTACTGTAACTTAAAAAAAAATGTAGTGATTTAGAGAGTTACAGCATCATAGCTGTGGAATTGCCTTTAAAAAAAAAGGCATAAGTTATTCTTGGATCCTAAACAGGTCAACTACAGATCACTGCAACAATAACATAACTTCAGAATTAACATTCTTCTCTTACCCACCCACCCACCCAGGGATGGGGAAGTTATTTCACATTTGCAGCACCACACACCCACTACAAAAACATGAGCTGCTCATACTCAACACCAATCAAGGAGTGCAAGACTTACATGGATCATGTACTCTGTACCACCATGAACTAGATAGTGACTGTTTCTGCGCTCATACATGGAGATGGCACCACCTTCCCTACTGACAGGGGGAATGTCTTTTGTCAGCACTCTTCAGTGGTACCTTACAGCTTAGATCCTTAACAAGGCTGGCTCACTCATCGGCCTCCAGTAGAGGATTAAAGTGCAACAAACAGATTTCACACTTCGCAACATGACGCACGTGGTCAGTGTGGACACGGAATCCTCTTGCTTACTGCTGGGCAGACCATGGGAAGAGAGTGACCTGTGACATCATTGTCCTCTTGTGCTTTGCCAATACGGGCTTTAGTTTAGCAGTTCAGGCCCAGCCCTGTCCAATGGTCTGGCACCATCAGGAAATACTTGTCCATAGCTTCACAAAACCTGGTTCGGTACAGTTCCGGAGAGACCACAGTTGGCATCTTACCTAATGTGCAAGAGTCAAAGGCAGTTTAGAAATGGGCTAAAAAGTACAGTGCAGTACAAACATGTTTCACATGAAATTACAACACCAGATGGCACAATGAAGGCATACTGTACATGGACCCAACAAGTATTGTCAGATTTCTTCACCTTTTAAACATTTCGGAAACAAGTGAGATCAAGCTCTGGATCCCTAACGTTGAACTGAGATGCCCAAAGTTGGAGGAACTATCTAGGACTTTTACACAAGCCCTGATTGCTTTTCCTGCTCTCCAGTTTACATGACTTTACAAGTTTTCCAGTAGAGATGCAAATTTCTCCCAAGAAGAATGTTACTCTATGGACATGCCCTTATCTTCTCTAAATATCCAAGCAGTGAGACCCTGAGTATTTTTCCCTTCCCTCCTCTTACAGCCTTCCTGCTAGCACATGGCCAATACCCAACAGTAGGCAACTCTGCACAAAAGGTACTCCTTGCACTTCCACAAAGGGAACTCCTCAGCTCCTCAAAATCTGGGTAGCAGTAGTTGATAACTTGGCAAGGAGCCCTCCACACTAACAGCCCAGAGTATATCTGATTTTCTGGATTCAGAAAACTTCTGAAACCAGGCAGAAAGGGCTTTTGCTAGTATCTCTCTGTAGCTGTCTAACCTTTTGTGTTAATACTGCATGTCCATGGAACAAAATGTAACAGTCTGATAAGCAGATGACCATAGCCCATTCCCAGACATTAGAGCACTTACAGAGCCTCTCATGAAAGCAGCTAAATGCATTAATTTTTCTGAAACTTTTTACTCCTTCCCCTGCTCCACAACAACTACGTGCAATTTTGCATGGGAGGAAGTTGCAGCTTTACTAGCAGTGATTGGAAGCTTCTAGCTAAAGAGCAATCAGAACTCTTGCCTTACCTTGTCCTCCCAAGATGCCAGTTGACTTCACCACCATTTCAAGCTTTTTGTCCCAGGTAAAAGTGCGAATATAGTCTGAAAAAAATCCACATACAAACATGCAATATCTGCTATAACCCAAGCAATGTTTTAAAAACACATCTATTTCTCCTATAACAGGGAGGAAAACACAGTACGTTTCCATAGCCAGAAGGACTTGGGTGTTCCCCCTAACAGTGGCCATTTAGGCCAGTAATCTCTCTGCGGTGGGGGTACAGTTCTACGAGCACCAAAATCACCTAAACCCAAAGAAAGCAGTTTCACTAGCTGAAAGTGAGAAAAAGCAATAGGCAACCTACCAATGATCCCAACAACCAGCTCATTGTTTGTATCATCACGACCCACCAGCAGGGAATAGTCTATGATGAGATGGCTGGAGAGGAACTGGGAATCGCTGTGTATAGAAGCTCTCAGCACAGCCTTGCAATGGGAACGGATGTACAGAGGGTTGTCCCGGACCATCTTCAGAAGGTTCTCATCCAGTAGGACGACATCACAGCTTTCTTTCCCTGTGTCTGTTTTAACATTTCTATTCCGGAGGGAGCCCTTTAGGTCAAAAACCTGCAAATGGAGAACAGCACTACTTTTTCCACACTTCAACATGCCTGACAGCAGTGTTTGAGCAGGCATCACAGCAAAGCAATTCTTCCCTTCTCAGCAGGAGAAAGACAGCAAACAAAATAATTTCATACAAAAAAACAAAGTTTCCTAAGTCAAGAATAGCATGTAAGCCTATACAAAAGCTCAGCAACTTTAAATCACAAGTTTTAGGCAAGTTATTTCACTAATATTTACTCTAACTTAAGTGAAAATACATCTCTCTGTTTTTAAACTGTATGGTCAAATTCAGCTTCCCAGCCATCTTATAGACTCAAA
The DNA here is from genome assembly GCA_013396635.1 of Penelope pileata. Classification (NCBI taxonomy): domain Eukaryota; kingdom Metazoa; phylum Chordata; class Aves; order Galliformes; family Cracidae; genus Penelope; species Penelope pileata. Next base: position 81,699 of record WBMW01001305.1, on the reverse strand, counting down.
TGCTGACAACAGTAAAGGCACTGAAGAGGGAGGTGGATCTTGCTGGATGAACCTTTCAACATTGATTTACAAGACAAGAGAGACCACAGAATCATCTGACTGGAAAGGACCTCTGGAGATCTCTAGACCACTGCCATACTTGAAGCAGATCTAGCTGGAGCAGGTTGTTCAAGTCAAGATGTGATTAATTCCAGAGATAAGTCTCCAATCTTTCTTTCTATAACCATCCATTATTTTATGTCAGGCACTGGGAGGGAAGGCAGAAAGTAGTGATACTATATAGTATTATAGGCAACATTTGTTTGAATCTCCTTTACAGCATCAGCTTAGCATGTGAAGAGGGTTTTTCCCCCAGCCATTTTAAGGTCTCTGCTCTACTGCCTCAAAGGCCACTCCTCCTTTAGTGAAGAGCAAGACTAAGCCGAGGACCTTACCACACACATGAAGTGGTTCAGAGACAGAACAGTGGGTTTAAAACATTGCATGGTTTTCCCCACAACCTCCATAGGTAAGGCTCTCCCAAATAAGTTAGTATGTAACCCTAGTTAATTTTGTAAATGCTTTACAAAAAGGTATCACACTTTGTTAATTAAACTGGCAAGGCTCTCTCAGTCACCAGATACACAAGGACAAATAAGACTTAGCAGTAGTGCTTGCTTCAGTTGTTATCTGAATGAGCCAATATAGTCATCAAGTTACTGAGGATCACATAACAAGAAACAGGCACAAACTGTCAACTTCTGAGCAACAGATAGCTACTGGTAACCCTGCTCCCGCTCTCAGCCAAGAAAAAGCCTGCACTGCTGTGGAACGTAACATTTGGTCCCACATGGCCAAAACTTTTGGCTGTTACCTGAGCCATTTTCCTTCCATAGAAAAGGTTTTCCATGACAAGCAGATCCAGCTTCTTCTCAGTGTTATTTTGAGAGTTCTTGTACCCAATTCGATATACCCCAAGGATTTTCGCCAGCGCTGTGGGCTTCTGATAAAGACAAGACATTGGGTAAGATCTCTGTGTGCAGGCAACCAATCAAATCTGAGAAGCACCAGTGTTCTGACTGTGCATTACAACTTCAAAGCTCCTGCTAAACTCTCATTTTCCATCTTGAAAACATACTATTGGTACAACTCATACCCTCCAACATATTTTCTTTTTGCTTAAATGAAAATGGTTAATGACAACAGCTACTAGTCCATAAAATACAGAACACTGCCTAAAATAAAAGCACTTATTTTAATACCTTCTGCTGAACTGCATTAGTGATGTAAGTGAAGTAGTGTGGAGCAAAGTCGAGGAATGACTGGACTTCCAGACGAGGCATCTGCTTCAGGATGAATCTATCATCTGTTTCAATATCAGACAGATGATATACTGTGAGTGATGTATTTTTGCAAGTTCTTCAGAACACTCATGCAACTGAAGTAAGTTTGAAAGACTGCCATTCTCTTCAACTCTTAGCTACAGAATATCACCTATGCAAATTCTTTTCTGGCTATGTTCTAAATTCGAGCCGACTGGTAAATCAGTAAGAAGAGACTGCTTAGATTTGATACCTCAGCTATATGGGCTCTTTACACATAAGAAAAGCAGTCCATGGACCCTTCATTCAAGATTTCCTCTGAGCAAGTGACTAGAATCAGCCACTGTTGGGGGAAAAAAAATAAATCAACTATACCATATGGGATTATATGAAACAGTATTTTCAATAATCAGAATTTTCCTTGAATTATACTGAACTTTTTTTTCTGAAATCTGACAAGTAGAGTACAACCTTTTTGTGCTCAAAAAAAATCTGATTTTGGATCCTTCAGAACAATCCACTTTGCTTTCCTTTCCATACAACCACGTGACAGTCAGCAACCCTCTAGCTAGTGGTAATCAGGGATTATCCAACATACAAATCAGAAATAACCCCAAAAAATACCCTCTAGTTCTGAAAGGGGAAGCAGCAGCTTTTACCCTCAGTCACGTAGAATGCAGCCCCAGATTTGCCACCTCGTGCCTGCCAGGGCATAGAGTGAGAGAGGGAACGAATGAAGTCCTCTTCACTGCTCCCCAGTATCACCTCACGCATCTTATGAAACTCGCCAGCATAATAAATCCTGCAGTAGAACTTGGCATTTGCATCCGAGAACTCTGCAAGAAAAGTTGTTCTTCAATAATGGCATGCAAAACTCACTAACTACCCAAGTTAACACAGTTGTCACTGATGCCTCAAAAAAAATATTTTGCTTAACATCTTGCTCCAATATCTATTGTACATTGCAAACTTAAATCAGTACAATTTAAATTAAAGGCTTGGAGGAAAATCAACCCCCTTCAGGTTAGCTCATGATATATGCCAAAGGCAAGTGATATAAATAAGTTTAAAAACAGATTAAGAGTGCTATAAATTAGAGCAATCCACTTGAATACTTCCCTTACATTCACATGAAAGAAGGATTTTGTCAGCTAAGACTTCAAATTATTATGTATAACTCACGGAGTTCCACGTGGGGATTCACCAGCTGTTTCTTCTGTCCATCTCCTCCATCTACCTCATCTGAAGGCATAAAAGGCTTTTTTATTATCATCATCCAGAAAGCTATGCAAGATACTACTAGTAAGCTTCTATTATGAGAAAGTTATTTTCTTCAAGAATAAATTGGGAACTATAGAATTAGAGACATAGCTTTAATGGCACCTATGCTAGGACACTGGTATTCATGGAACACAAGTATAAGCTTTCTCTTTGTTTTCTGTTTGTTTTCCAAGAGCCAAAACAACAGAAATTAAACAGGAAGCAACGAAGAAAGCCAATCCAAAGGCATTTGAGCCTAGACTGCTCAATGTCTTCATAGCTACAGGGGTTTGAAAGACCCTATTTCTCTTCTCATTAAGCAAAGCAATATCTTGAGGAGAAATCTAACTTTTGTGCTTCAATCATTTGTTTTCAATGCACATTGGGGTTGAAAAATTAACTCCTGGAAAATGAACTGCTGAACAGGTATGAACTGGAATGTATTCTGGGTCTTTTAAATATGAATGAGGTTTGGAAGCAGTAACGCTTAAAACAGAAGATGTATTCAACAGTCTTGTACCTTGAGGCTCTGCTCCTTGGCTGTCTGCACCCTCTTTCCCCATCTGTCCAACCTGGTAGTAGGCACTGTCAGCACCACGTAGGGTCTCTTTCTTCTGGGAAGACAGGTCTGGGCTCTTTCCTCCCGTGCCGCGGAAAAAAGACAAAACGCCAGATGGTTTCTTTGCTACGGTGAAAAGAATAAAGAAGTTGGTATTGGCATTACCAGAGGCAGTTTAATAAAGGCTTGACTCATGCAAGCATTCTCCAGTCAGCGTTCTAACTGAAGAGGTGACATCACTCAGCTAATTTGCTATTCTTCAGGCACCCAATGTCCATTAGGTCAGCAGACTTAGTGTCCCAGTAGCACTGTGGAATGATGGAGTCATTTTACATAGCACACTTCAGAAGAACAGGAAGTTAAAACTTCAGTCACTTTGTCTGCTGGTCTCAAGCATCAACATTTCAAATGCAACAAATACAATTCAAAACAGGAGTTGGGGCATGAGACATATAGTCATAGCGTAAGAAAATGGAGGAGGAGGACTACAACACAGAAGCCTATCCCACTGGAAGAATGCATGGCATCCTGGAAGCACAGAACAAGTGTGAGGACCTTTAATATGATAAAAATATTCCTTCTTCCCCCCATTTCAAAGTATTTTAATTGGTATCATTTTAAAGAAGGCAGCGCTAAAGAGGTCAGAACATACTGGCACCATGCCCCACTGAACATGCTAGGCTCAAGAATAACCTATGTTCCACTATATCGTAATACAATAAAGCACACGATGTTCACACGATCTCTTACAAATCAGAGTAAGCCACTATGGACAGAGACTTATAAAAAAAAAAAATATATAGTACTTTCTACATCAAGTCAACTGTAAGATATGTCACAATTTCAGCATGACAAAGCTCAGCAAGACCAGCAGGAACAAGATGAATTTGGTACTCAGATCGCATTTTCTGTTATAACAACTTTTCAAAAAGAGTTCAAACAGATTGAGTGAACTCAAGTCTGAGCTTAGTATTATGTACGTGATTTTGGCACAATGGTCTTACGTTGTTCTGGTTCTGCAGTGCGATTTGAAGGACCCACGTTAGCCTCAGGCAGACGGACAGGGCTACCACTCTTTGGTTTGCTCTCTGACATACTGAAAGAAAAAAGTGAAAGTAAGGCTAACAATCACAGCTATCTGAGACACTACTGCTTTACCCCTCTAGTTATTCCTCCTCCATGCCTAATAGTACATGCTGCTAAGGGAAAAGAATATAGTTTAAAGTGGTAATGGTACAGAACTCCTCAGAGTTGTCCTCCACCTCCTCCCTGATAAAAGTCTCTCAGAGCTCTATAGCAACAGTTGCTTCCACCACCACAGGCAAGTTAAGCAAGGCCAGTGCTCCCCTGCAGGCATATATATGGTGAAGGGATCAGGTGAGGGAGCTAGCACAGCCAGATGCCATCAGAAAGCAGAGATCCTAACAGGCATATTTTCAGGGTCCTTCCCCACACTAGTTTTGGTTTCTTTACCACAACCACTCTGACTTGGCTCTATATACCATAATTCCTGCATCTAACCTGTTCGGCTGTAGTCCTTCTTCAGAACCATTTTTCAGAGATGCTTTGGACAGCTCATCCAGGGCATTTCTGTATTCCTTGCAACTGAAGAATGAAAAATAAAGAAAAGAATATGAAAAAGTCTTCTCTAGGAAACCCTGCTACACCATCCCAAAGATTCAGCTCAGAGACAGGAAACAGACCTACAGTAGGAAACCTCCTCGTCGTTTTTCCTTACAACTAGGATTAATTCCCTTATGACAGCTGCTGCTTTAGATCATACTCCCTCCTCATTTCTCCTGCAATTTAAGAATGAGCTACCCTAAAAATCTACTGCCTGGTGACAAGGAAGCCCTAAGATGTACCGAGGTAGCTGGTTTATAGAGGTGAGCAGCAGCAAGAGCTGCTGCAGCTGAAGGCAGGCAGGGGAGAGAGATTGTATTATGAACACTCAGTTGGTGTTCCTTAGTTCAGTTGCACTGTCTCCAGGCTAGAGAACTAAGCAAGCTTTATTCACACTTCTTTCTCTAACAGTATCAGCTTCCATGCAGTACCATAATTAATTCATTTTAGTGTGGACAGGAAAAGCCAAAAACTCAGCTGCAAGTTGGAAAACCTACATTCTGCATCTCAGTGGATGACTTCAGCTCTGTCAAAATCTCAAAGCAGTTGAGCAAAGAAATTGTAATGATTGTTCCCTAGTTCCCTACCATTAGGATTTAAACATTCCTTGCACAGAAAAGCTGCAAGAGTACAACATGTCAGATGCAGAGCAAGTAACACCAGTACCTGAGAGCAAAAGCTATGATGGAGCTCGGTTCCTTCTCACAGACTGCAATAGGCACACGTTCATGCTCATACATTAGGTAGTGCTTATCTGGGTCACTGAATGAAAATTAAATAGGCAGTGTTAGCAGACCACAGAAGTTTGTGGGGGGAAAAAACAAGTTAAGCTTCAGTCAAAACCCAAATCTCTTCACTGCAGCATAGAGCCAAAGCAGCCCAGACCAGCTTCTCCCAACAGATACATTCATAGCCACGCTAAATCTAAGTAGTAACATGTTAGAGCAACCATCACACCAAGCAAGCTTCTTAATTGAAGGATCAGCTGTAAGTTTGAGTCTGTTTCTGTTTAGCAGCCACTGTTTCTAATGACACTAAAACCTGCCAGTTTGATTGCCCTGAAGCATAGCCTGCAGAGCGAAATCAGAAGAACTTGATTTTTGTCCCCTAAACAAGGAATTTACCACAGAAATCTCCCCAAAGCCTTCCAAGTTGCAATTAGATTTTCTTTTACTTACCAGTAAGAATCTGTCATTTAACTTTTACCTCACTAGCTCATGGCCTCCACTACTTACTTGGGGCAGAATTCAGTTTTTAAACTCAGGCTGCCAAACATTAGGTTCATATCCAACAAGAAACACTACAACACACAGACAGAGCAGCGGAAAAAACTTTCCAGCCTGCTCATTTTCATGAGAGGGACTTGAGAGCACATGCAGCAGCCATTGAACCTGACCTACGCCCACACAACGCCCACTTGAGTCCAGCCCTTGGGAGAGGTCTGGAAGCAAAAACAAGAGGCAGGCACGTAGTTTTAGTGAGTCTTTAGTAAGGAAGGACATTCCTGCTCCATCCCTGCAGCAAAGTTACAAGATACCTCTTTCCCCCTCCCTTTCCCTTCTTACAAGAGGTCTGGGGTGACATGCCTACTAGAAGAGAAGAATAGAAGGACAATCTGGGTCATTAATAAGAAAAGGGGGTGACCTACAAATACCTAGAAGGGACAGGAAATTTCTTGCCTTGAGAAATTTCTTTAGTTTGTTTGGATGCAAACCCAGATAATTACTTAAATTATATACAGAGCAAAACAAGCACGCATAGCTGTCTGCAATTCGACCATGCTGCTAATTTGTACATCACATGCATTAAGTGGTACTTACAAGGGAAATGGAATAGGGTTATAATTGTTCCCAGGCAACAAGTTAGCCAAAATAGCTTTCATAGTAGACTTCTCTTTCACTTGGCTGTCTGTAGATCCCAGTGAGTGTCCATCAAACACATCTGAAACAGAGGTAAGTTCAGTCTGCACCACAAACTTTACACTGTAAATTTGGAATCAAAGTGGTAGACCACTAAGTTACCGCATTTGCCATTTCCTAAATGAATCTCATACACTTGCCACAGAAAATGAAGAGAATGAATACAAGACCAAAACGGAACCATACCTTCGGAGCTACTGGTCGTATCCTGCTCAGACAGCGTGTTGGCACCAGACAGCTGCTCTGATACAACCTCTGGAGGGGTAGGCAACTGAAGATGGGTGGATCCTGTGGAACTCTGACTTGATAAGGTTGTCAGGAAACGATCCTCTGAAAGATCAAGGACAGTGGAAAGCATTATACATGGCTGTCAAAAGTGATACTGCTTGCCTTCAAGCCAAGCCATCACAGATGTCTACTTCCAAGAAGTTTTTACTTAGAAAGCAGGTAGGAATGCTCAGAGCAAAAGAACTAGGAAATGATTAGCATAGCACATACAATCTCCAGAAGATGCATACACTGAAGCTCCCAGTGCCTTCAGTTCTCAGACTCAGTATGCCTCACAAGTAAGAGGTCTCAGCACCCACAACCACTTCACAGAAAAGACAACACATTTCCCTCCCAACTTCCACGCAGACGTTCAGTTATTTAGAAGGCTTCTGAAAATTTTTAAACAATATTTAAGTTGAAAGAAAAACCCTTGATAATTAACTTAGGATTGCTAGTAATTCAATTCCACATTCAGAACAGTTTGTATTTCAGAACAGTAGGCTTTGACGGCTTAATATCATCTTGCACACTGGGGATTCACTATTGAATCTGATACTTTAGGGAAACAAAGACTCCACATTACATCAGAGAAAGAGTTACAGCAAGCTTCTTTTCATATCTTAAGAAAAATAAGTGTACCTTTTTCCCCATTTTGCAGTGCTGGAGAAGCATTGCGTGGCGAAGCATCCATGCTGCTGATCTAGGAAGAATATCAGACTATCAGTGTTGAGGCTAGGCTTTTTACAGCTGCGTCCCTTCCTCCCTGTGAAACACTTGTAAATGCAGATGTACCACAGCAAAGCACTGCCACTCACTGTCCTCAGCTTCAGCACCATCACTGTCTCTGAGAGCATATGAAAGAGACAAGGCAATAGCAACCCAGCTTCACAAGACTGCTTGCGATCACTGTCATCTCTGTATGCTGATTTAAAGCAAACACTCTTCCTCTGTTTAAACTTACTTGCAGCTAGATCAAGGCTAAGTATGTTTTAGCATTAATAAATGCTTTGAGGGGAAAAGACACATATGCATGCAGCTGTGCAAATTCAAGGTTTCACTGGGTTTCTTCATGTGCTCTGCTAGCTAGAACTACTGGGAGTTCAGACTCTCTGTTCAACATTTAGATTGTGCTGCCTTGCAGTCCGGACATTTCTTAGAGTATCAGCTCCTCAGGGAAACTGTTGTTAGCATGCCAGCAACTGTGCTCTTACACAGAGCTCGAGTCAAAAGTTCAAGATCATTTACACATCCTCCCAGCCAGTTCCCACAGACACCATAGAACAAACTTACACATTTATCATCATCCTCCCTGCATTCTCTGCTCTGCCTCTCCTGATAACATTTTGCCTTTTCTCTCTCACATTGGATAACCTTGATAGACAACAGTAACTGTGCCATTTTTCTCTGCTTTGACCCAGACCTAGCCCCAAACAAGATGACTTCCTTCCTATCTAGACATGCCCTTGACAATGAGTACAGCTCTCTGCTGTCACTATTCATATTAACAGCCCAGAAGCACAAAAGAAAAACAATCAAATCCAATCCTCAGACTTCTTCCTTTATTTTATACAGATCTTGGTTTATGTCTTTAGAAGATGCGTATGCTAACGTGCAATTCAAATGCTTACAGATGAAAATCATGCAACGCAGCAAGACAAGTTAAGTAATTATTAAGGTCAACCAAAGCTGAACTTCAGACAATTGTGCTCCCCCAGAACAAATGTTTAAAAGTTTAACAAGTGTTTAAAAGCCTGCTGCTTGTACCTTGCTGTCTTCACCTTGCCTCAGTCTTCCAGGGCTGGGTGGTACTGAAGGGCGTTTTCTCCCTTTCTCTTGTTGAAAGAGATCCNAAAAAAAAAAAAAGATAATCAAAACATAGGCTACACAATGTATGCCTTTTAGAACTAATATGATGTTTCTCCATACTAGAATACAGCCAAGCATGTATTCACAAGCCTTTAATGCAAACTCAGATGGTTGCTAATATGTTCCAAAGCTATGTTTCAAATGGCCATAGACAAAACATTTTCCCCATGACTTGATTAATGCTACAGCAGAAGGGGATGCTCCAAACACCACGTCCCAGATGCCCTGTAGTAGAGAGGAAAGCCTTTGCAAGAACAGCAAAATAAATCTTCTTAAGTATTTGATTTGGCATCTGCCCACGACTGAGACCATTTCACCCAATTAATTGCTTTTACATGCTTCTCTTTCACCTTTGTTCAAATGACACTTTCTCTCCTCAAATGAAAGTTGTGCTCTACAACACAATACTTTTATCATCTAGCCTTTAACCATTCTCTTCTCTAGTCAACCAACCAGTAAAGAAGATTCAGCACAAGCTGTCATAACACTCTCTGTATGGCAATTGCACTAGAGGGAGAGAGAGCACAGAACTTCTCCCCTTACATAACCAACCTAGTACCAGCGTTGGTCACCATTTCAGTATCTGTCCTCTTACCTATTATTCCAGGCTTGCAGCATCTCACAGAGTCCTTGCTTTTTAGCAATCAGAGACTCAAAAACGGACTGTAGCTGTTGAGGTGTGTCTAATGATGATGAAAGCAGCCTTGCCTGAATCTTCTCAGTCCAGTTTCGAAACTCCCCCTCTTCCATCTGCCAAAACAAAAATCGTCAGTGTTATGTCAAGATATAACACATGATCCAAGTGGCTTCTCCACAAACTTTGGAGCCTATGCTCTGCCAATACAGAAGTAGCCAACTACCTCCTTTTGTGCAAAGAGATCTTCCATCTTTTCTTCCCTTGTTTTGCTGAAAGTATCAGTTTTCAGAGAAGCAAGGCGGTCATCGACAGCAAGGTACACTTGTGACACTCTGAGGAGAGGGATGCAAAGAGTTAAGCTGTGACCACTTGAAACATCTTCAACATTCTTTAATAAAAGCCTGAATATGCTTAAGTTAGAGTTTCAGAAAGCAAAAGATTATATGTGACAGTCTTCTGCGCAGCAGGCTGTCCCACTGAATCTACTAGGAAAGTTGGAAAAACATCCATTAAAGTAGTAGAAACCTCTAAATTACGCATAATAATTTTCTCCTCCACAGCTTATTCTTAGCAGTGGAAGTTGTCAGAGAGTAATACAAAGATCACAAACACATCACTAGCAGAGGGAAGCTGTTGTGTCATCTGTGCCTAGGAAGAATCTGGGACTGCAAGCTACACTACTACTACCAGCAGGAATGAGAGAGAGAGAATGTCTATTTCAGTTCTCAGCAGAACTTGACAGGCTCTGAAGCCAGTCATGGAGAGAACAGTCATACAGAAATGTTGCCACCAGTCAGAAGCACAGTCAGACTAGGTTTAAGATAGCTTCTTCCACCATGCCTATCTTCCACCTTTTTGTTCCTACATCCAGAAGGCATCTAGACCTAGAGTAGTATGCCTTAGACTACAAGAATGCACCAGACTGTTAGTATAGAAACATGCTAGACCACTCATAACAGCACAGTATTCAGGGATTAAGACAAGAATCTTATTTTCTACTGGCTGCACTTAAGCTAAATTGTACCAAATGTAAAGAAGAGAGTTGGTATTGACAGTACTCAAAGGTATAAAAGAATGCACCAATACCACTCTCCCTTAGAAGTGCATACATATACATAAAAATGTGTTTAAGACCGTTATTTCCTATTAAATTATGAATATTTATCAAGTAAAAAACATTTTTGCTGATGTAGATAATGTGTTTTTGCTAAGAAGTCCAAAATAAAAGTGAAAAATCAAAGCTTACTTTTGAGAGAAGTCCTTAAGATCCTGCAGAATAGTAACTTTTAATGGAGCCTGTCGCTTGATGTAGATCTTGGGCAGTGGGACACATACTTCAAGCAGACGGATTGGAGAGTAGCTGAGAAGATAATGTGACAGCTTTTAATAAGTCTCCCCTCAAAGTAGTACATCTATACCTTCTTTCAGCTTGAAGCTTTTATGAAAAAAAGCACTGTCAACATGTCCAGGGTGTTGGTTACCTTTAATAGCAAGTAACACCCTTTTCATTTATTTTCCAGGCAAACAGTAAAACCAGAGATCGCATTGCAAAAATAGAATTCTGAAAGTATTATCCAGGCAGAAGTGTTTTCTTTCTGTATCATGTACAGGAAAAATTAATTCTTAGGAATACTCCCCACCTCATCCACAACAGTGATAGCAGCTACAATGCCCTCTGAAAGCCAGCACACAGTCTTGCATTTGTGGTTAGAGAGCAGTCATGCTATCCCAGGCTGTGCTCAAAGTGAGGGACAGACACAAGGAATCTTTGTTAGAGCCAGGTGCTTCACACAGTACTAGAGAAAGGACTCACTTATTTTTAAAGTCAGTGGAGCTCACCTGAAAGATGCCACCATCTGATTATAAGAAAAATACTGGTGATAGTCATGGTGAATGGAATGCCCACAAGGCTCTGCATTGGCCCTTCGAGTGTACTGGTGCCCATAGAACCTCAGCTCGAGGTATTTTGCAAAAGACATAGACCAGGAATCATTGGAAAGGGGAACAACTGGTGTCACCTGAAATTGAAAGCAAAGTGTCTTAATTTCACCCTTCAACCAGGATTAAGGACAGGCCAACCTAGACTGTAATCTAGTATTTCCAGTACCAGAAGCACTCATGACCCTGAAAGACACCAAAACAACAAACCAGATAGTGTTTATACAAAGCTAAGGCCAACACACAGATAGATGCCATAAATGTTAGTTGATAACAGCTGCTAAGCTAGGGGAGTGCAAACATATCCCCATATCTGCCATGCTATTTCTGCACTCAGAAACAATTTCCAGCAGCCCAGTCAGCAGCAGTGGTTTCATCGTACACTTTTTCCCTGGTCATTCTTCCCCTACAAACACTCCGCAGTGTATTTCAACCTCAGCTGTGCTTGCAGGCTTAGAGTAGCCATTTAAGCTTACCTAATAGCCACAAACTCGTTAGTGTTTACATGAGTACACAGCAATTAAAGGTTACAGAACAGGTATATACACAGCAGTGAAGGACTTGCCTTCAGTAAGTACATTAACTTCCTCCAGATACCTTTAAATCCAACCCCTATGTTTAAGCCAGTATTAAGTAAGTGAACTGAGCCATTTGCACACATAATTAAGATGTTTTGGGTTTGAGGCACTGCATGAATCTTCTTTAATTAAGTTTTATTCTCATCTCTTAAAAGGCTCTTAAGATTTACAAAAAGTTTGGCTAGAGAAGAATATCCACCTGGCAATGTTTTCTTAGTTTAATTAAAGAACAAGTTCCAAATAATAAACAGTCTTACTACCTTGTGGTTTTTCATCTTCCTAATGAAGATTTCATTTACTTTCTAATGACTACTAAAGGAAGTCTAGACACCACACTGACTCAATGCAGATGATCCAGCTTAAAGCAGATCAAAGAACACCAAATGGGTATAGCCAAATACTAAGTCAGTAGGTCTCAACATCTGCCCTTGCCTACACAGACATTCTTCTGATGCTTGTATAGACTCACAAGGAAGGGACAATGTTCTTCACCTCTCACAGGAGGACTCTAGTTTTTCCCATGCCAGAAATTTGTTAGCAACAATATATCAATTTCATTTAAACCTATCCTTTCAGGGCCAGGTCTGACACTTTCCAACAAGACCATACCATCCTACATTTTATCCTCAACATCCCCAATTCTACTAGAAGAATTTGTACACACGAGACCATCCGCACTAATAGCAGGTTTTGTACAATCCCATCTTTCCATACACACCCAGTCACTAGAGGAACGCTACACTGCAATAGCAATGATTCTTAAGTCCTCATCCTTACCTGTTTGCACAGTCTGCACCAGGAGTAAGTAAGAATTGTGTGCTGGTACCCAGGGACCGGGGAGTCCAGCTCCTTCAACACAATTTGCACACATCCCTGCCCATGTACAAAGCGACGAATGTGGTGCACCATTGGTGTTTCACAGAACATGCTGGGGCACTGGTAGGAAGGCCTTACAGAGAAATATGGAAACGTTTGTGAATGATCATATGCTAAGCACTGCTGAAGAGCTGATTCAAATGACCTAGTATGCCTTTTAATGTCACAGTACTATTTATCTTTACTGTAAAAAGTTTCCTATGCATTTAATGAAGGCTGTTGTTGCAGAGCTTACTGTACTCATGTATGCACGTAGAGAGGCTCCCCTGCCAGCAAGATTTGTATAGGTCCCAGAAGTAACGACTGGCTACTGGTGGCCATCTTTACCTTTTTTTTTATTATTATTATTATTTTTTTTTTTTTTAAACTGTTTCTGTTACTGAATCTGTTACTACCAACATGTTCCCCAAAGTCCACAGAATATGGATTAAGCACCTGGAAGTGCTAGCACCAAATTAGAACTTTGGCAATGTACCAGAACAGAGGCTACTGGGGACAAAAACATGCCAAGGAGCCCTCAAAATGTTAATGCTTCAGCTCCTGAAGGAAGAGTGAGCAAAACAGTGCCATATAATCTCTGAAACTGAAACTAAGGAGACTGAGAGGGATTCACTTAGTACAGGACAATTTTTTTTTTTTTTTTCTTTAAGAATGACATTTGCAATTAGTTCACCTGAAACAGTAGCGCTCCAGAAAGATCCCTAGAGTCAGGTCATTTTTTCCATAGAATTCCATGGTCACAATCCTAATGCAGAGAAAGAACAAAAGCTTTAGAGGTGGAATCCTGCCGCTGCTAGTTATGCAGTGGCCTTTAGGTACACAGACCTGTACCTTCTGCTTAGTTGTTTTCAACCATGTATAACTTCAAAGGCTTCCTCCCTGCATCTTTACTATTCCCAAAACTCTGCTGTCAAATTCGCTAATGAGTTCCAAGTTCTTACTAGGACAACTTTAAACTTGACATTTAAAAGTGGAATACAGTTCAGTTGCACTTTCAAAGAACACGTTCGAGAATACCTAGGCACAAGTCTAAACAGCTTGAAACCTTGAACATTAACATCTTAACAGTTACAAAAAAGCACACCTCGAAGATGAAAAGCCTAACAATACTTAAATACAATTTAATAGCAGCTTTTTATTTCTCAGAATCCAAAGTGATCAAGACACTTAGCACATAATCATCAATTCAAGTGCCAATTCAGACATTTCTGTCTAACATAATAAATGACATTTTATTGCAGTTTTTTAGTGAGTTTATCACCTTTGGTTCATTCCTTAGCTTTTACGGGAACTCTAGACCTTCCTTTGTAAGAAAGACATCTCTACAATTTCACCTGATCTAGACAATGAAACACCAAGACTTGTCCGAGGAGTAGCAATAAAAGCACATCGTAAGTTGCACATAATCAAATTACAGCCTTCTATGCTAAAAGTACACATAAAGCTCCTAACACTGCTGCCTTTAATATGAGAAAAACAACAGTATTTTCAAATCCCACTCTCAGATAATACAACCTAGAAGTAAGATTCTTATTTTTAGGCTTGGACATTCTTTGTTTATACACGCTAACTCTTCCCCACAGAACTGCCTACAGAAGTGCCCTCCCTACACATACAGGCCTCTGCAGTCAAAGGTCCAACTAAAGCACTCAGTTTCAGGCTGGGCTTTCTCCTTCATGCCAGAGGGATTAGAAAGGCTGTGGGATACCACTCTGCAAACACCTGGTCAGGATGAAATTATTTTGGCAACAGCTTCCATTAGATAACGGTCACAAGCTACCAAGGAGCCCTCAGCAAATACTTCACGAAGCAAGGACTGGCCTTGTCTTTGAAAAGGAAAAAAGACATAGCAAATACACAAGCTATAGAAGAGTAGTTTTCATACCAGGGGCTGACACAGGCACTTGGAGCATTGCTGGACTGAGCAGAAGAGCTACTAAAGAGAACACAGAGCCTCTGATGGTTTACTGGACTCAAGCAATCCACCTGATAAAAAGAGAAAACAACTGATTCACTGGTTACAGATACCTTCATCCACACAAAACGGATGACAAAATTCTAATAGTTTTATTTAAGGGCAAATCCCTGCTTGTTCCTTTCATACAAGATTAACCTTACATCATCTTTGAGCTTCAGGTAAATTTGTTTAAGTGCTAACTGCAATTTTTAGAATAGCATAACTATTATGTACAATAAAAATATTGTATGCACATATGTTATTGTGGAAAGGAAGCTAAAGGGCCAAAAGAGAAAACTATCAAAGCCCTGAGACAAACATCCAGGGTCTCCAGGGCACTGTACGCTCCAGCACAACTTTAAGTCGAATCTTTGCCAATATAATATATTTCAGTTACTCTTTGATGCTACAGAAAGACTTGCAGTTTTCTGTTCTTCTCTATGAAGGGACTTACCACTTTGCTACCAGAATGAAACCATCTTCCTTTGCACACCTTACAGAACTATAAAGTTACCAAATATTTCCTTTGATTGCTGAGAAATCACAGCATAGACCAGTCTGATCCACTAGAGTAATGGCTACTCTTACAGCTTGTAAGACTACTGCTTGTGAAGCTATATACATCTGTATTTAAGCACCAATTAAAAGACAACTTCTGCTCAGGAACCTGGCAGCTGACAGTGGCTCAGGAACCAAGATGTATGAGTATTACAAGAGACTAGTTCTGCTGCTCTTGACTTCCTTTCCTGCACAGTTTCCAGTGCCAGGAAGTCCCAAGACCTCAGATACAAATTAGCAGCTGCCATAGCAGTTTCCCATACCTTTATATATTTTTGGTTTCAAGTACACACTGTCTTGCTTGGAAATTTCTAACAAGATCCCACTCCCTCCATTAAGAGATTTTCACATTTCTCCAAATCATCCAATTCTTTAAAATACTTCAATGTAACTGCAGCCTTCCCAAGACATTAGGCCCTTTGAAGACTAAAATATTACACCGTCAGAAATCACCAGCACAAGCAGCAGCAAAGCTCAGTTTCAGAAACAAACTCCCTCCCCCTTCATGTACTCATTTTCAGGAACCAGTCACATGCAGCTGAGCTGAGCAGTCAATGTACTAAATGATTCTGGAGTCTCACAAGCTTTACCCCTTTTCAGGGAAATTTTGCAGTCAGTTCCCTATTCTGCCTTCTTATATCCACTTAGTCCTTGGTTACATTAGCTTGTTTAAGTGCCCAGAGCATTGCAACACAAAATACAGCTTTGGCCCAGTCAAAAAAGCCTCTGGTTTAACACATGGTATGAAACCCTACAAGTTCTGTATTATCATGAGAAACTGACGTAACTGTGTTTTCAGTAGCATAGCTTGAACCTTACCTTATGAGACCATGAGGATTCACTCTGAGTCAGTCCTTTCTCATCCTCTTCAACTCTGCATCCAATTTTTCCAGTAGGGACACTGGACACATCCTTACTTTGGGCAAAGGGATCTGTGCTTCTCTGTAGTATCCTCCCTCCTCTGGCCCGATAGTCGGCCAGCATTCTGGCTAAGCTCTGGCTGTCACCTAGATGCTCTGCTATTCTAGTATTAACCAGCTCATGGGAAGGTAAGATCTGGATAGCCTTGGCTTGGATACTCCCATTCATCCCTTGTAGTCCAGAGAGATCCCGCAATAACTGTCTCTTCCTCCTACTCTCCATCTCCTTGTATTCCTTATTAAGGAGAGGAGACCAATACACTTGTTCAGGGAAGTACTCTCGGGCAGGGCATCTCATGCCTTTTTCAGTCAACAGAAACGGTTCACGAAACATCATTACAGGAGAAATACAGAGAATAACATCCTTCAGCTCCTGCTTAAATGCTGCAGAGTAAGTCTTGAGACGATCCTCAGAAGACGTTACCTCTTCCGTAACATATAAACCAGTATCATCCTGGAGAGGGTCTCTGAAGACTCTCATCTGACTCTTGGATTCCTGCAGATCATCTGCCTGTTGAAGAGGCTCTAGCGGCTGGCTATCCAGAGTCAACAAGTGCTGGTCCATGCCATGGAGGGGCACCAGAGATGTTTCAGGTATTGCAGGAGGTACAGAGTGGAACACTGGAAATGACGACTCCATTTTGTGGTGCTCTGGTTGTTTTGAGGACATTGTTTCCACTTGACTGTTCTCTTGGTCACCTCTCTCAAATAAGCCTCTTTGTTCAAGCAAGGTGACCTCATCAGATGACACTGACTCGGAGATTACAGGAAGCTTTTCAGACGAGGGTTCAATGTCTCTGATCGCTGTGCCAAAATCCTCACCATTGAACAGGTTCTGCTGTTCATTTTCATCTCCTGGCTCCTCAATAAGGGAGTGAAAGGAAGTGTTTTTGGTCAGAGTAGGGGGCATGGCAAACTCATCCATAAGGAAAGAGATTTCCAGCTGGGAATGATAAGCCACACAGACCATGAAGATCAAGATCTCCTTCACGCGAGCCAGCTCATACTCTGCAGCACCACACAATTTGATAGTGCAACCCAGGTGTTGGGGACAGCCTTCAAAGAACATCAGGGTTTTTGTTTGATCTAAACAAAAAAAGCAGAAAAGCAAAATGTAACCATTAGGATGACAACTACAGTCAACCTGCTCTTAAGGTATCTCATACTGAGGAGACTGTAATGGAGACTAAGAGCAAGAAATGCTGGTAGCACAATCCAGCTGCAGGAATTCACATTAATGCAATGAAATAACGCTTACTTTTGCGAACAACATTTGCTACTAACTTCTGTTTTGTAAAACAAGTCATCATAGAATTTAAGTGAACACATGGATCCAATTGAACATACTGATCTGAACAGCTTATTCTAAGATTGATGTAGACTCAGGGACAGGGTATGTAGCAGCAAAGCAAAAGAACCATTATCCTCCCAAGCACGTTTGCTCATCCATATGAGTCAAAGGCTACAAGACAGTGAAATATAAAGGCTGGAAAACGGCAAGAGAGAGTTGAAGGTAAAGAAATGCAAAGACTACACTGTCTCGACTACATTGTTGATGCACTGAAACTGCATCAACAGCATCTGTGTGCCAGCACTACTGGTAACCTGCCAGGCAGCATCTCTTCCTTTCAAGACTTCCACTACCTAAAGGGGGCTGCAGAGAAAGAGGAACCCAATTTTTCAAAGATATACCACGGATCTCCACTCTGCACTATTTTCAACACTTTGCTGGCAAGGCCCTAAGAAATCCTACCTGGAATTAAAGCTAACTCTTCCTGTTTTGAACAGGAAGTTGGACTGGACAATCTTCAAGGCAATGAAAAGAGAAAAAATCAGTTTAGAAGAAAGAATCCAACCTCATTAAAAACTAGCATCTCTCATTTTACTAAGAAAGGGAGACCTGGCACTTCTTGATCAAGCTTTTGTTTCCACAGTCTTAGTGCACTGTAGTTCCAAGACGTAACAGAAGACAAACTAATAGGAAGGATAACACTCAATCACACAAGGCATTCAACAGTTCAGACCCCATTAAGAAGAGAAAGCATTTAGCTTCTCATACACACAAAGTAGTAGACATCAAGTTTTACTCACCATTGGGTAACTGAAACACTTGCATGTAAAATTTATGACAGGTTCCCAAACGTGGTTTGGTCAACAGTTGGTCCATTGACATCACCAAGTCTCCCTGGGTCATCCGACTTACCCGGTCTAACACTTGCTGTGAAAATGAAAAGAACAGTAAGAATATACAGTGCCAAGAGGACATCAGCATTTTTAGACTGTTCTAAGAAAGAAGTCAGTGCTATACAGGTAACATCTTGCTTTGTGAGGTAGGCTTTGGATTAAACCCAGTCATCCAACTACTCCCCACCTCAAGTACATAAGAATTTCAGAAAAACAGTTTGACAAGTACTACTGGTGAGAGGGAAGGTTATGCCCTTCTTGGGGATAACTGCAGTCTATTCAAGTGAAGGAGGTACAGTGCAGTCAGTGTAGGGCTGGCTGCCAGGAGCCCAGCCAGATCTGCTTAGCTGTCCATGCCCTGTCTCACAGAGACAGAAAGGCTCACAGCATTTGCAACAAATAGGAGACAGAGTTAACTAGACCAATCCAAGACACAAAGACCTGACAGCAAGGGCACAGCAGAGAGGAGGAGGAAAAGTTACATTCTAGGTTTGCCAGTTTTGCCTTCTTGGAAACGAAGCACTGTTTAAAAAAAAAATAAAAATAAAAAGAGGGCTCTGGTTTGGTTAGGAGAGGAAAATGAAGAGAATTTTCTGCTTTCTCCAAGAAGCCTACTACAAGAAGAAATTACATAGTTCTCCTTCAAGGTGGAGCCTGACAAAACACTCACTGGCTTGACATTGATGACCAGAGTGATGCCGTGCTCTAGCAGCATGTCCTGGGCAATTCGGGACACAGTCTTCTCAACCAGGACCAGATTAGGCCTGACATCAACTATCCGCTGCACATAGTTCTTCAAGAACTCCCTTTCCTGCAGACACAAATAACACGTGGCAGTTAACTAGAGCAAAACTACCTGAAAAAACCAACAGCTAAATGCTTAATAATACTTTCTCATTTATACTGATCATTCCCACAAAACAGGAAAACCAGCTATCCAGAGAACATCATCATTTTTCCATTGTGCACACTTCCCCACCCCCCAAGCCCACCACCCAGCATATCAGCAGTTACATGCTCTAATCCCACACAACCATCTGAAACGAGAGTTGCAGAATCCAAACATTTTTACATATGCACAGCCACATCACTCAGCAGAAACCACCTTTGTGTATGGGGTCCAGAGTCAGCAGCTCTGCTCTTGAAAAACTGGGTCATTCCCTCTCACAAAACAGTACTTCCCTCTACCATACGAACCTCAAATATAAGGATAACTTCCTGATCCAGGTATTAGACAAACCCTCCAGAGCAGGAGCGTTACTGGACCTGGTGCTCGCCAGTGCAGATGAGCTCATTAAAGAGGTTAGGACTGGAGGCAGTCTGGACTGTAGCAACCATGTCCTGGCTAAGTTTGTATCTTGAGGAATATGGGCCTGGCAAAAAGCAAAGTCAGGACCCTGAACTTCAGGAGAGTGAACTTCCAGCTGTCTAAAGTATTACGAAATGAGATCCCCTGGGAAGCTGCCCTCAGGGACACAGGAGCATAGCAGAAATGGCAACTTTTAAAGGATGCCTTTCTGAGAGCACAAGAGCTCTCCATCCCTCAGCATAAGTAAAGGAGACAGGAAACCAGCATGGCTCAGCAAGGAGCTGCTGGTGCAGTTGAGGGTAAAAAAGAGACCGATACAGGCAGCAGAGGCAGGAATGTGTGGCCTGGGAAGAACGAAGGGATGCCATCCGTATGTGCAGAGATCAGCAAAGCCAAGGCACATGTGGAAGTGAATTTGGCATAAACCAGCATGGCTCAGCAAGGAGCTGCTGGTGCAGTTGAGGGTAAAAAAGAGACCGATACAGGCAGCAGAGGCAGGAATGTGTGGCCTGGGAAGAACGAAGGGATGCCATCCGTATGTGCAGAGATCAGCAAAGCCAAGGCACATGTGGAAGTGAATTTGGCATAGGATGTGAAAAATAACAAGAAGGGATTCTACAGGCACACTGGTCAGAAGAGACAGGCAAAAGAGAGTACATCCTCTCTGATAAATGAGAAGGGAGAACTGGCTTCAACAGTCACGGAGAAGGATAAGAATCACACAGACACACACAGAAAGAAAGGTTAGGTTCATCTGACAAGTGAAGGAGATCTCCAACTACACAGCACTCCTCTCAAGGATGCAGCCTTAGGCCAGATATTCTCCTTCCAGTAGCTGGCCCTTATATAAGCCCAGGGTGGCTCCACCCCAGGCCCACCCTGCTCCAGTCAGGAGGGGAGCACAGGTGCAAACCATTTGCCTGTGCTTCCCAGGCCAGCCACACCCCACCCCTTCATCAGGTGCTCAATAACCAGTTCAAGCCCTGACCTAGCATTTCCCCTACATATGTCCAGGTAGAGGCCAGTGGCAGGCAGTGTCCCTCAGAGGTCAGTCTTGGGACTGGTGCTCTTTGACATCTTTATCAATGGCAGACAGTAGGATCGAGTGCACCCTCAGCAGGTCTGCAGATGGCACCAAGCTGAGTGGTACAGTCGATATAATAGAAGGAAGGGATGCCATCCAAATGGACGTGGACAAGCTTGAGAAGTGGGCCCATGTGAAAATAATGAGGTTCAAAAAGGCCAAGTGCAAGACATTGCACTTGAGTCAGGTCAATCCCAGATAAGAGGTACAGACTGGGACAAGAACTCCTTGAGAGTGGTCCTGCTGAGAAGAACCTCAGCAGGACAGGAGCTAGCAGCATGCACTTGCAGTCCAGAAGGCCAACAGTATCCTGGGCTTCATCAAAAGAGAAGTGGCGAGCAGGGAGAGGTGATTGTTCCCCTCTACTGTGCCCTTTTGAGGCCCCATAGACACGGAGTACTGTGTCCAGGTTTGGGGGCACCAGCACAAAGCCTCAGGTGTTGGAGAGGGTCCAGAGGAGGCCACAAAGATGATCAGAGAGCTGGAGCACCTCTCCTATGAAGAGAGGTTGAGGGAGCTGGGCTTATTCAGCCTGGAGAAGAGAAAGATCTGAGGAGACCTCACTGCAGCTTTCCAGTACTTGAGGGGGGTTTATAAGCAGGAGGGAGACCGACTTTTTACATGGCCTGATAATGATAGGACAAGGGAAAATGATTTTAAACTCAAAGAGGGGAGGATTAGATATTTCAAAGAAGTTCTTTACACAGAGGATGGTGAGGCACTGGCACAGGGTGTCTAAAGAAGCTGAAGATGCTCCACCCCTTGAAGTGTTCAAGGCCACATTGGATGGGGCCCTGGGCAACTTACTTTCTCAACTCTACTAATACTTCTGTAGCATTCTCTTCCCTATGGAGCTTTAGGGCAGATACACAAATACTTATGATCATGTTCTGAAGCAGTCACTGAAACAATCACTGCAACCAGTAAAGAATAGCAGATGTTTCTGTCCCATTCAAAGGACAAGTCTCAGCTTAAGCTTTTATTGGAAAACCAACTCACTAGGCAGAGCAGTTCTATTGCTAAAGCTTTCATATCTGTAAATCTATCTATTAAGCACCAAGTGGAAGTGGTCTTACATGCAATTTAAGGAAATAGTTAACTACTAACATTATGGCCCAAGCTCAGTAATGCACCAAATGCCCATGTTACAAGTACCCTGGCAAAGATCTGAAAAACTGATCCTCAGGCAGATATGCAGTGTGTTAAACAAAAAGTCCACCCATTTCTGTGTTTTCACACCCAAGGCACCTCCCAGCTTACAAGAGCTGGGCATGTGTTCCAAAGTGACTTTTTGTACCACATCACTTCATTAGGTTGGGCGTTGTCCCATTTGTTCAAGCCTGACAAAAAGTAATGTGGGTACAACCTAACTCTTGCCTATATTCACTTCTTTAGTATTTCGCTGCACACCTAAACAATGTCTAGCTCCGACCTTCTGAACTGAATGCTTCTTATACAGAGCATCATTAAAAGTGAAAGCTGCTTTCTAAAATACTGATTTTACGATCCTTAAGATTAAATGCAATCTCAGTACGTGCAACTCCTGATGTCAAAAAAAACTCAGCAGAAGACTATAAGTTTGTATTCTATTTAGTGCAACAGTTTCCTTAGCTAACTATTACAAAAGGAAATTTCTTTCTTTCCTGTGCAATCCCACTAACTCAAGTCCCCTATACACACTGAAGAATTATGCATGCACTGATCGTCACCCTTTTGTTTGAATCACTGGATCTCAGGCAATTTTAAACCAAGAAGAAAACCACACTCTTACCTGAAGTACTATAGGGTCTATGCAAGTAAACTTTGTTTCTTCTCGATAGAGGTACTCTATTGAGCACTTCAGCAGAAGAATTTTGGGATTTTTTATGCAGGAGTTCATCTACAAAAGACACAAAATAGTTTAAAAGATGGAAGAGAAAAGCATATGGGGGGAGAACAAACAGACTACTTATGCCTGTATTTAAGCAAAAGTTCCCTAGTTATTTCCCACACCGTCTATACATTCTTCTTTCTTATGAGAATGCTACATTCAGTTCTTAGANGACTGGGACAAGAACTCCTTGAGAGTGGTCCTGCTGAGAAGAACCTCAGCAGGACAGGAGCTAACAGCATGCACTTGCAGTCCAGAAGGCCAACAGTATCCTGGGCTTCATCAAAAGAGAAGTGGCGAGCAGGGAGAGGTGATTGTTCCCCTCTACTGTGCCCTTTTGAGGCCCCATAGACACGGAGTACTGTGTCCAGGTTTGGGGGCACCAGCACAAAGCCTCAGGTGTTGGAGAGGGTCCAGAGGAGGCCACAAAGATGATCAGAGAGCTGGAGCACCTCTCCTATGAAGAGAGGTTGAGGGAGCTGGGCTTATTCAGCCTGGAGAAGAGAAAGATCTGAGGAGACCTCACTGCAGCTTTCCAGTACTTGAGGGGGGTTTATAAGCAGGAGGGAGACCGACTTTTTACATGGCCTGATAATGATAGGACAAGGGAAAATGATTTTAAACTCAAAGAGGGGAGGATTAGATATTTCAAAGAAGTTCTTTACACAGAGGATGGTGAGGCACTGGCACAGGGTGTCTAAAGAAGCTGAAGATGCTCCACCCCTTGAAGTGTTCAAGGCCACATTGGATGGGGCCCTGGGCAACTTACTTTCTCAACTCTACTAATACTTCTGTAGCATTCTCTTCCCTATGGAGCTTTAGGGCAGATACACAAATACTTATGATCATGTTCTGAAGCAGTCACTGAAACAATCACTGCAACCAGTAAAGAATAGCAGATGTTTCTGTCCCATTCAAAGGACAAGTCTCAGCTTAAGCTTTTATTGGAAAACCAACTCACTAGGCAGAGCAGTTCTATTGCTAAAGCTTTCATATCTGTAAATCTATCTATTAAGCACCAAGTGGAAGTGGTCTTACATGCAATTTAAGGAAATAGTTAACTACTAACATTATGGCCCAAGCTCAGTAATGCACCAAATGCCCATGTTACAAGTACCCTGGCAAAGATCTGAAAAACTGATCCTCAGGCAGATATGCAGTGTGTTAAACAAAAAGTCCACCCATTTCTGTGTTTTCACACCCAAGGCACCTCCCAGCTTACAAGAGCTGGGCATGTGTTCCAAAGTGACTTTTTGTACCACATCACTTCATTAGGTTGGGCGTTGTCCCATTTGTTCAAGCCTGACAAAAAGTAATGTGGGTACAACCTAACTCTTGCCTATATTCACTTCTTTAGTATTTCGCTGCACACCTAAACAATGTCTAGCTCCGACCTTCTGAACTGAATGCTTCTTATACAGAGCATCATTAAAAGTGAAAGCTGCTTTCTAAAATACTGATTTTACGATCCTTAAGATTAAATGCAATCTCAGTACGTGCAACTCCTGATGTCAAAAAAAACTCAGCAGAAGACTATAAGTTTGTATTCTATTTAGTGCAACAGTTTCCTTAGCTAACTATTACAAAAGGAAATTTCTTTCTTTCCTGTGCAATCCCACTAACTCAAGTCCCCTATACACACTGAAGAATTATGCATGCACTGATCGTCACCCTTTTGTTTGAATCACTGGATCTCAGGCAATTTTAAACCAAGAAGAAAACCACACTCTTACCTGAAGTACTATAGGGTCTATGCAAGTAAACTTTGTTTCTTCTCGATAGAGGTACTCTATTGAGCACTTCAGCAGAAGAATTTTGGGATTTTTTATGCAGGAGTTCATCTACAAAAGACACAAAATAGTTTAAAAGATGGAAGAGAAAAGCATATGGGGGGAGAACAAACAGACTACTTATGCCTGTATTTAAGCAAAAGTTCCCTAGTTATTTCCCACACCGTCTATACATTCTTCTTTCTTATGAGAATGCTACATTCAGTTCTTAGAATTTCACAGCTACTGTTCAGTGGGAGTGCAATGCTGAAGGTTTCTGCAGTCACCTCCAAGAACATTAAAGTCATACACAGTCTTTATATAATTCAGAGCCTCTGTCTGGATCACTTCTAGCTTGACCTCCAGTCCTATTTAAAGGTCCATTTTACTATACTGTCACATAAATCAGGACTATAAAGGCCTTTTTTTCTGACTAAAACTTGGGGTAATCACTAGATGCCTCTAGACTGAGGGAACAGAAAGGGTATTTTGCTGTACGTGCATGAGGGAAGATTTTTCTCACCCTCTCACAAGAATCTCCGAGCTAAAAGAAAACAGCTTTGAAAAGATATGCATTAAAATACATTCTTGCTCTGGGGCTCAACAAACTGGAGAAAGTGGTGAGAGAAGCTTCTAACACAAAAAAGAAGTCACAGCACACTTGTTTCCTTCAGCATGCACTACAACAAGCACTTGATCGATCATGTCTGAATTACCTTCTTGTGTGCAACATTCTTAGTGCAAACAAATCCATTCACCACCATGGAGTCAAACTTCTTTCCACCAGGGATCTAACAGAGAAAAAAAAGTTGAATACTTAATATTGTTAGAAGTTTCAATAACTTAAACATTGCAAGTCTAACAGAATAGCTACATGGCTGGTATGCAGACTTTATCTACACCCTTAGTTATCAAATTAAAGATCATATGCTGTCATGCTGGGCATACAACTCTTTTCCTTCAAAATCAGGCAGCAAAGGACAAAAACATGAAAACAATTGTTAAGTTCCAGGACCTCTACACCACTCCCAACAGATTCATGAAATCAAGTACACTCTGGAAGGTAATAAGGAAACTCAAGTTCTGTAAGCCATGGGGAGCACATGCTTTTACACATAACATTTCCACTAGTAATGAACAAGAGCTGTAATGGTAAAAGAGAAAAAACAAACAAACCTCTACATACTAGTTGAGCATGAATGGTTGACTGTTGTGCCTGCAGTCACAACCAGTTACACGAGCAAGAAACAACATGAAACAGGTTCCTGAGTAACATGTTTGAGGACATCTGTGTTACTGGCATGTGAAAACACCTATGAGAGATTTAATCTCTGAACATCTCCTTTTTGAATTTAGGCTTCAAGACAGGCAGCATCAGTTGTTGCTGCTTCAAGAGATGCTACAGAACTGCCATGAGTAACATAAAGCTCTCCTCATATCTTTTCTTACTTACAAATGAAGGAGATCTCCCAAGACAAATTTCTTCCAGGCAAAAATAAGCCCAAGCCTGTGAGCCTCAGTGACACTGCTTCCTTGGAGGTCAGGTTCACATCAGCCTCCCAGAACAAGCTCTGCATGCCACAACTCCAGCCCTACAGTTCAGCAATGACATCACTGGCAAAACTGGATGCCCCATCCCTACCAATTGAGTTTTCCTCTGTGAAGCAAGTCATTATGCTTAGCATCCAAGGATTTAAATCTTCCATAACAGAGCTACAGGGCAGCAGATTGCTACACAGACTCTTGCAAGCTACTTAAGTGTTCAGTACCTCTCCAACCCAAGCACGAAATAAGTAGAAAACAAAAAAGGAAGCAAGTCATTACAGAGGTATTTGCTATTTTCTGCAGCCTACAGCCTGAAAGAAAATGTCAGCTCCAGGGCATTAAAGCATGTTTTCCAGAAAGTAAAACTCCTACACAACTTTTCCTAGAACCCCACATTATCCAAAGGCTATAATGACCAATCCCAGCACTGAATATGCTGAGGGTGAGGGGGACAACCTTTCCCTTCAAACAACAGGCGCTGCCAGCACCTTCATTTTTTGTCTTTCCCTACATCCACTGTCCGAAACTTACCTTCTTGATGTGAACAAACTGGCGGATATCCATATCATCATCCCTGTTCTTGACATCAGGCCGTACAGTCTGAACTACCTGACAGACCACAGGTACAATGATATCCCTCCATGACAGCGACAGAGACTCGTTGTACAGAAGTTGCTGAAGCAATGCCATCATGTGGTTGTGGTTAGCAGAGCTGTAACGAAATAGACTTGCAGTGAGGAAAATAGCAGTGTTTAAAGTAAGCCACCTTCCAAAAGTTAATTTCTTGATATTTACAGTGCAGGAAGTTACAGGAAGTCATCTGAAGATAGAGATTCCTAGCAAGTTCTACAGTCAACGCTCTTGTCCTCTACTTAAGCATGTAAATGCTGCTCTGAAAGTAATGTCTCCTGTTTTATTCTGTTGGCCCACAACATCAGGGGTGGATGTTGGTGGTACGGCAGTAGAGGTTGAACCTTCCCACCAACGTTCCATTCCATGTTGTTGCTGTGTGACAAATGGCAGCAGAGGGGTCTGACCAAATGGCGTCTGACATGGGAGGGCAGATGAAGCAAAGGGGGGAAATTCAATTCCTCCATGAGGAAAAAATGGCACCCACTGACATTCATCAACACTTGCTGAACATTTCTGGAGACCCAACAGTGGCTGTGAACACAGTGATGCAGTGGATGGTGCATTTCAGCAGTGGTGACAGCAACATGAAAGACATGCCACACTCCAGACAGCCATGCACTGCTGTCACACCACAGAATGACGAGTGTCTTGATCAGCTCATGTGTGCAAATCAGCTAATGGTGGTGACTATGCTGAAAAATAGTGTTTTTGTAGCTGAGAATTTGCTCTATCAAATAGTGCTTTGTGGAAACAGAAAAGAAGCATTCCTGTCAGAGCAACATACGAAAAACCCACAAGAAAGAAAGCAATCAAAATATACTGTAAAAATGCTATTGTCTTAATGCAGACTAGTTCTTTGTATTGTTCATGGAAGATCAAGCCCCACTGAAAGCTGGTGGAACAGAAGGGCTTCAGGAATTGTTACTCAAGGTATGTAAATTCATTTTTCTTACAGCAGCCTTTCCATGGCTTGTTTCTCCCCATTCTCTTCTCTGAGCAGATCCAGATTGCTGTGGTGCCAGCCTAAAGGCGTGAAAAAGAGTTCTTTGGACTTCTCCTCCACCCTCCTGTTGAATAATGACTCTGCAAGAGACAAAAAAAAACCCTTGTTAATGTAATGTCACAACCGAAACACTACTTAGAAAAGGAAAGAATTTACTAGGACATAAGTCTAAGCCTCTTGAAAGCCTGAGTTTTAGCTAGAAGTCATGGTAACACAACGCTATAAACAATACTGAGTGTAACAGCGGTAAGCATACAAAGGAAAAGTGAGTTACTGCAGTTCTTGTACTGCAGGTATAGAGAAGGTATTTTGCTCTCCTGGAATTAAAATTAAGACAAGAGAAAAAACAAAGTTACATGCCAGTTTTGCCTATAAATAAGCAGCAAATTCAGAATACCTTATATACTCATAATGCCTTTTAGATTTAGAATATTGATCAAAGGCACTAATTTGATCCACAGAAAGGTGATGCTTTGAAGACATATACATGTAAGTGGCATTAGAAAGACAAAGTTAAGCCATGTGGGCTGCAGCACGAGTTCCAAAAATATCTTGGTAAAGGCTTTGTTTAGCATGTCTCCTAAACACATTTTAAATAATACTGTGCTTCATGTGACTTGTAGTCAGATCCTAAACACCACCGCTTTGCTAGTCAGGTGCAGAGCAAGCTGCGGGTGGGCTGGTTCATCTAGGCTGTGTCACAGTATTGAACACTGCAGAATTCTTTTCCCTCAGCAGCTTAAGGATTTCCTGTAAATAAAGTGGCACAAGATGTCCAAAAATCTCAGCACATCTCATTCCCTTTCACCTAGCCATGACAGACACAGCTCTCTCTCTCCACTATGTTAAATAGGATGTCAACTAAGGCTGTATCCACCAGATGCAATTTCTAAAATTCTAGATGTCAGTATAAACTGCACTCACTTCTGGTTTCAGGAACAGTAAACATGTTCCAACAGTGCAGAGTAGTCCCCACTTGGAGGGAACAACCGCCACTTTCTATCACTGCACTGTGTGGCCTGTCTCTAAAACTGTTCTCTATTTGTTTTGGTTACCAAGATTACAGTTTTCCGTGCATTGTAAGAGTTACTAAGTTATTTCCCACACAGATATTATGATATTCCAAGTTAGAACCTTCTTATTCGTACAATGGCTGACTGTATTATAAATCATTTAATGCTAGCGGTGTAGAACTGCTCATCGGCGAGAATGTAATCCTTCAGAGCTCAAGCTTTAAACAACTGAGAGTGCATTATCTGACCATGAATTCTTATTATGTAACCTGAGCAGAACCATCGCAAAAAGATGCTTTAAAAACAGCAATTTACTTCTTCCAGACACTCCACACTCAAAATTAGCTCCATAGATTAGCAGAAGTTAAGCTGTGTTTTTCCCTTCCCCCCCCTCCTGCAGAAGTCCAGTTAAAAATTAAGCATTAGTTTAGCCACTTGATTTTTCTGGCTGCAATTCCCACACTTATTTCCCCTTCTCCTCAGAACTCACTAAAATCAAAGGCATCAAATGGAGAAAAAAAAATACAAGTACACCTGATTACAAAATTGGAGAGCACATGGTTTTAAAAATCACAACTGCATCTGATGGCCTTTCATGTCAGAAGCATTAGTGGTGGTGACAGGAAACCCAGAAAGTTTTAAGAGATGAAGCTTTGAACTACTCTGTAGACAGAGTGCAATGAATTAAATCACGTCTCCATTTGCTTGTAAAGAAAGCTTGAATTGGTGTTTGTTATACAAGTTTGTGGGTGGGGAAACTATAAACCAAAGCGATAAACCCTGCAACTTAGACTTACTTTCAAAAAATTGTAAGGCTGAGCTCTTCTGAATGAAGAAATTTGAGAAGTGAAAGAAATTTGAGCTTGAAAGTGCATCCAAAAAAAGATAGAATGTAGCCTATATGCCAGTTCTGCCAAAAGTAGCTTCAGTTTTACTATCAAGTAAGTATTTCTGAAGCATCAATGCTCTAAGTAAAGGAGCACTGAGGAATTTTCATCATTATATTAAAGCACACAACAGCAACATTTGAAATTTTCCCCCTTACCTTTAATAAAAGCATCACTTATAGAGAACATCTGCTGCCCTCCGTTGTCAGGATTCAAGTACTCTGAAAGAAGAAGGAAGAGGGAGATAGGCGGAGACAAAAAATGACAGGTTACACTGCTGTGCCCATATAATTATGCTGTACACGCCCACACCAGAAGCAGCAGCATTACTCATCTAAGCATTCAGTCACTAATTTAGCAACAGCCTGATGAGTGGTCAAGACAAGAATATCCTCTCATTCTTGTTCTATCAAAAAGTTCTAGGAAGACAAGAAAACACTATTACTGTATTACCATGGAAACAAAGTAAAAATGAGCACAGACAGAACTAGCACTTGGGTCTGCTCTTCCAATTGATACTTTGAAAAAAAATAATAATCTGAATACGTTTACAGTAAGCTGTGAAGAATAACATGGGAACGACCTCCACATTCTGATCTAAAAATACAGCTTCAGAAGGCATGCTGAACTCACACTCCAATAAAATGCTTTGGTGTTATCTCAGACTCAGTGAGAGACCGGCCATAAGATTTATCTTACACAGTGAAGGAAACCAAAAGCAGCCTGCCTTCTCAGAGCTAAAAGGCTGAAGTCTAAAACAGTTTAAAGTGTTTTGAGGAATTCAGGCAAAGATAGACTCTCAGCACCTGAGGAAAGCAAGAGTTACACATCATCAGTTTACATTGGAGAAATAGGATGAAAGTCTATCTACTACACTACTTTAGCTTGTTGGATCACCAAAAAACTACCACAGTGAACTTTCAAGCAGACTCTCTAGCTCCACGAATCTTGCTTTCTCCAGAGACCATTAGCATATCATGCATTTAGTTTACCTGCTTCTATACAAAGGGATTTTAGTGGGAAAACAAGCAGCAGTCAGATTTCTTACACAGCGTAACGATCCAAAGTCCAAAACCAGCCCTTTATCATCTTTCCCGAGAACGGTCCAGACTTGCTGCCACAAACAATGCAAAGCACGGCTTCAGACACCAACAGTAAGCAACAGGAAGTAGACAGGACACAAGCAATCACAAGTTTCTGAACAGCAGCACTCCAGAGACCCCTTACACACAACTATTTTAAACATCCACGTTTGCCTGCAGTTACCCAGCTTGAGACCAGATACTCAGAAGATCAGTGTGCCAAACTTACAGGGCAGAATAGGAAGGTGTAAGTATCCCTTGCAGCTCAATGGTTATTTGCAGACTTTTCACCTCTTGCCTAGATGAAGCACGTCGCATTACGAGCAACCTACTGCTTGATTTAAGTTGGCTCACCTTTGGCATTCACCCACAGCCCCACAGACTAGCTAAAGTCATGTCAGACCGTCTCTACATACGTACACGTACATCAACTTCTCTGTCCCTCTCCACCTTGCAACAGCCTCAGGGCAGAAGCTCTCACTGCAAACACACTGAAATTAGATCTGATATGTAACCCTGACTGCCCTGGCCTTGGTTTTGCTCTAGCCAAAGCAGCAGGTGATACCTCCAAACAGGGAACACTTCTCATCAACAGAGCCTCATCTCCTGTAATTTTGCTTCCTTCTATTTCTGTCCAAGGGGAAGTTCCTGACAAGGAAAGAAATCCACATCTCTTCCTAGATCAGAAAAACAACACATTCATAGGTGTGAGTTTGAGCCACTGAGAGTGGCTAACACACGTTTCTTATGGAGAGGGAATGGGACAAGAAAACCCAGGGGTACAAAATAAGCCAGAGGAACCTCTACCTGCAAGCAGCTAGCTATCACTAGACTACCATACATGTGTACTCCTCTGATCAAACTTCAAACAAAAAAACCCCACACCAAAAAGCCATCACACCCAGAATATACAAATTCTTATGTGTGATATTCAAGGGCATTATTGGAAACAAATACCACAACATATACAAATTCACAGGTCTCCAGAGGAAACCAGTCAGCACAGATTTTCAGCATCCTATATATTCCTCTGGCTACACGTCTAATCAGACCAGCCAAAATGCATAGTTTTTTTTCTAGATACACCAAGCATGCATCCATCCAGAGATATCTACCAAAACCTGTGGTGGATACCCACCAACAGGGCTCCTGGCAACAGGACTCTATGTCTGGGCAAGCAATAATGATAAGGAACCGTGCCATTGTTAATCAGATTCTCTTTCCCCCTCCTAACTAGATGCTGGCATCAAGAACTACCCAAAATATCAGCCCTCCCAGGATATTTGTCTTCAAGGACATTTAGAAAAGTTTCCTATATCAATAATTGTAACTTTTTAAGAAGAGTAAATAAAAGTCTCATTTGAAATAAATGAATTCAGTCACTTAATCTCTTCATCCAATTTAAATGCAAAAGCAATATTGCTTGGTTCCCCATTTTGATACATGCCAGAAAGTACCATTACCTTTGAGCAGATGATGCTATAAATGAGTCACTATACTCATTTGTAAGATGCTACACACCAGTCACTAAAATTTCATGGAAACACACGGGACATTAGTCAGCCTTTCACATCACAAGAAGTCTTGCCACTGGACTCAGATCACACACACTTGCTGTTAAACAACACAGCTAGTATATCACAGGCCATTGCTTCAAAGCAGCTGACTTCTGCAACCAGGGGAAATTGCATCTCTCAATCATTTGAAGAAAACTGCTCATCACTTAGATCAAAGATGATGGGAACTTGCAGTACTGATGTCTTGTCCCCTCGGTCTGACCCCAGTGACTGTCATTTACACAGCTGTGAGGAAATTGAGTTACTGACCTCAAAACATGGACAACATCTTCAGTTCCTTTTTTCTTTTCTCCAAAGAAAATTAAGTCACTGTTTAGTCACCTAGTCTAAGACAATTCAGATGAAATCAAGCCCAACACACTTGTCCATAGTCGGCACAGGGAGTTACTGATCCCTGACAGTTACAAACACAGATCACTGAATAGCTACAGTGCTCTGTTAATTAAAATAACCATGTTCCACAGAAGCTTAACTATTTAGTCCCAACAGTCTGATCAGCGACACCTGGATAATCACTAACACCCTGGGAGGCATCTTTTGTAGACAATGGCCAGGATAAATCACAACACAGGGCAAAAGTCCTTGCTTGCATTCATACTTTTCATACGTTTTGGAACAAAGTTTTAGAAGTTTTGACAAAAGCACGCAGTGCCTAGGGTAGCAAAAGGCACATCTAATTTTTGAAGGCCTTCTATAACATATGTAAGTGCCTAAGAAATTTCAGTGTCCCTATTGTCAGGAAATGTACCCCGCTATTCAAGATGTCAGTGGTCATTTTAACTTGTTACTCTCTGGTTAGGTCTTTCCTCTAAAGACTCTCATGCTAGGAAGACAAAGCAAGATGTGCAGTAAGTCCTCTTTTTTCCAAGAACTGCAGGATAACATGTAGGTTACTCCCTTAGTAATGCTTCCTATTAATGCCCATAGAAAGAGATACAGAGAGCACAATAACGCTATTTGATAGAACAAATTCTCAGCTACAGAAACACTATTTTTCAACATAGTCACCACCATTAGCTGTGCATTTTTGCCAGCCATGAGCAAGAGCTGCACACCCCGCTCGTAAACATCTGCACCAGCAGAGGTGCCCCACTGTCACTGCCATCACTGCTGAAACGCACCACCCACTGCCTCGCTGTGCTCACATCCACTGTTTGGTCTCCAGAAATGTTCAACAAATATTGATGAATGTCAATGGGTGCCATTTTTTCCGCCACTTTTTCTGCATGGAGGAATTCAGTGCCACCCCTTTGCTTCATCTGCACTTCCGTGTCAGACGCCATTTGGTCAGGCTGCCCCTCTGCTGCCATCTGTCACACAGCAACAACATGGAACGGAACATTGGTGCGAAGGTTCAGCCTCTACTGCCATCCCACCAACATCCACCTCTGATGTCATGGGCCACTAAAATAAAACAGGAGGCATTACTTTCAGAGCAGCCCTCATATTTACCTGTCCACAGAGTGTTTTAATGACTCACACCTCCACCATGTCTCAGTTCCGTGCACATTACTGATATTATTCCCTCAAGGGAGGGACATTTCCCTCTTAAAGGGATTGTTCTCAGTATTCTGCTATGACCTACACTCCCACAGAATAACCTGGTTAAGAGACCACACATTTCAGGAACACATGCCAGCCAGCAGAGATCCCAAGGTATCCGAGTACTGCCAGAATACGTAATTTAAAAGCAGAAGTCTCTCTCCTTTCAGCTCCCTCATCACTTGCCTTCTCTGATGATCTTCCCTGAGTTCTCCATCATCAGAATCTTTTTAACAAGAGCTTCAGTTCTGGTTATGAAAAGCCTTGATTTGGCTAACAGTTTCTGAGAGAGGCAGGCTCTCCTATTTCCCCCCTTCATCATGTAAAGCTTTTTGCATATAAAGACAGAGATACACCAGAAACTACCATTATCACTCCACAAGTCTTTTAACAGTGTCCACAGCCAAGCTGACTACAGCCTGTTTTAATGCCAACACACACTAATAACAACAAAGCTGCTACAGCTGTAAATTTGTATGATACTGCAACACACCTGGGCCTGGTTCAAGCTCTCTTAATTTAACAGCCCTCCTTGCAACTAGGAATTCTTCGACATGTTCTTCCCTCTCCACAACTGTGCCTCCCTTGCAGGTGTCTTAGCTTTTCATTTGATTAAGGCATGAGCTGAAAACAAGACAAAAGCAGCCATTACCAAACTGCTATCAGTAGTGCTGATGTTTTCCTGTTTTAAGTCATAGTCATAAACTCAAATTTCAAACTTTCCGCTCCTCTTTGAGAAGGGAAAAAGGCATCCAAATTTGTTTCTCTAGACATATTTTTAGCAAATAAGAGTTACAGTAGTACTGATAAACGCTTCCTCTGATTTGCCTCATTCTCCCTTCCTTATCCAACACAGTTCTGAAGTCAGCTGTGATCAGTTCTCCTGCCTCCCTCACTTTAGTAATCATTTCAGTTTCAGAGAATGCAATCCATATGTAAGCACAAAAGTAAATCTTGTGTACTGAGCCACACCAACAGAAGAGATCTGTCAAGACTTCATGGAAAGATGAATTCACTAGGAGTCCTAACTATTCTTAACATATATGGACTAAGTGAGGCCTTACTGATCATCAATCAGTAAGATTACTTTTCTGTCAAATGTAAGCTTAAGGCAGAATTAGAAGCCAGAGAGCTCAAATTAACGTTATGGTTTTTTTCTACTTGCTGCTTTTCAGTTTCATCACAAACTGGGGAGATGAGTATCAAACTGGTTTATGCATGGACTACTTTTCCACTCCAGTTAGCCAGAAACTCTATGTGTGGATATGCCCTCCTACGTGCAGACAGCAGGACACCTTGTTTCAACTGCAAAGAGAAAGTCACAGAGGAAGTTACACACGCTGCAGAGAAGTTGGTTCAACGGGGCTACTGAGCCTCCTCAGAGGTAAGCATATCAAAACTGCAAGCGAGTGCCAGCTAGACATCACACTTCCCCCTCTGTAAGACAGCTACTAAAGTAGTGTCCAAATAGGTCAGTGTTATTAGGACCCAGCTCTCCACCATGTGCAACTCCAGCCGGTGACTACCTCATACCTTTTTGGTCGGCAGGGTGAGGGGGCACATGTGGGTACTTGGAGTGCTTCTTGATATGGAAGTTCACGTTGTCCATCTCCACGTTCAGGCTGATGGAGGCGGCTGAATCACTGTCCATTGTGGACTGGAAGCTGCTGACTGAAGTGCGCTTGCTAGGGCTGGCGGAGTCTTTTAGTGTTGGGTAAGGGGGAAGATACAGGGAGGAGAAGGGTTCAAACGGGTATCATGAGGGTACCGGAGAGGAGAAAAATTGTCTTTAATATATAAAGACCAGCGTGAAATACTACAGGAATACAGTATTTTCTTAATTCTTATCTTGATCTGTGCATGCTGACACATTGAGTCAGCATTCTTTAGTGCATTACTAAAGGACCAAAATGAAGCAGAAGTCTGCCTGAGAAACAGAAGACAATTTACATGCTTCTCAGCCACTAGAAGTATGAAGCATCAGTTCTACTAAATACAAAGTACTGTATCCATCAGCAGAAACAGGCCAACTAGCTATCTTATAGTTCGCTTAGATCCTTACAGCCCCATGCGCACATACACACAAGTAAAGCAAGACACGGTTAAACTACTGTGTCCTGAAGGACTGGAGATAACAGGGAGAGGACAGATTGAGAACAAGACTCAGCTGAAACTCACTGGCCAAGTTGTCTTCTCCTTCATCAGCTATCTGCTCTGTGTCACTGTCATCAAACTTGATGTCTTTGAACCAGGATGGCTCAGAGTGCCCCTCTACAGAGTTCACGGAGTCACTGTCTGGAGAAGGGGTTTCCGAAAACTCCGTGCTCTAGTAGACAAGAAGAACAGTGTTAGAAGTGCAGCTCTGCTGATTTCAGCATATTTATTAAGCAGCCTTAGAAAGCAGCCTGTTACAAACACAAATCAGATATTTTAAAAATCAGAGGATACTCTCAGTGGCCTGAGATGGGTTAGTCATAAAACCACACACCCCCAGCACAAAATAAGAACTTTTTGGAACAGGAAACAAACATTTCCTTACACTTCCCACAGTGCTTAGTCTCTGCCTCCTCCTCACTTCCACTGAAGTTGTGATTAAGTGGCACTAAAGGACGAGTTCATTCTACCGCACATTTTCTGTCTCCACACTCAGATAAGCAGTTTTGAATTCTTGCAGAAGTGGGTGATGGCCACATCCTTTGCTCAAAATCAGACACACGCAGCTTTTCGTACGGACCAAGTCTAAACACAGCAGCACTATGTTTCACTCACAAGTCAGGCTCTGCCTGGGGATACTGTGTCAAAACAAAGCCCGGCTATAGTGCCAGGCAACCCAGAGAGCATCCAAGCAATTACAATCAGCCCTCCTGATGTCTCCAGTCACTTCAAGAGTAAATTCTCACTATCACTCCTTTGCCTACAGCAAGTGCAACAAGGAACTGAGCCACCAACAATTTCCCCTGAATCTTGTTTAAGCCAAGAGAAAAGTGATCATATAGAGCTTCCAGCTGATGAAAAATAAGAATTGGTTTTAAACCCTTGCAAATAGTTACAAACATGAATCCAAATGCATTTGGTAGTTAAGGGCAAGGCTGTACCAGCAAACTGAGATAGTGTGGTTAACTAGCTGAAATTCCAGATGAAGCTCAGAGCAACCCCAATGGAAGGTCACATGATTGTGGCCAAGATTTGAAATGGACAATGAAAACATGATGCTAATGGCCATGAGCTTTCTGGCTGAGGCTCATGGGACAGCTGAGCCATTCTCCATTGTGAGAAGCTGCCAAACACAGACAGCTCATAACTAATGCAATTTTAATTGCAATGAATTACGGTAGGACAGCATCTCTGGTCAGTGGCTCCTTGCCTTGCTCTCAGCTAGCCAGCCCTATCTGGAAAGTATGACAGACTCCCTCCCCATCTTGCATCATATGGCAAAGGTACTAAATTCCTTATTGTTGCCATCACTGGAGATCAGAAGGTTATCTTACACTCAACAGAGTACATCCAAAAATATCCAAAAATTCTTTGAAGATTTTTAAAGAAGCTCAGTACCAGTAATTGCATAGCAAATTCTAGACTACGCACATTATACATAGCACAGTCGCCAGAAGCACAGACTGTGCCATCCCAAGGTTTCTGTCATGAAAGATGCCTATCATGAGAGGTACTGGCCTAGACCAGAGACTCTTTCCTCCCCTGTAGGCAGCACTAAGTGTAACAATTCATCCTTCACAAGGCAAAGCCCCAAGGCTTTCTGGACAAATGCAGCTTCTTCAGGCTTTAAGCCATTAAGGGAAAAGGTGTGGATACCAGTTCCCCATGCTGCAGAGCTTATTTAGAAAACACACAATGGCTGCTGAGAAAAAAATTGAAAAAGATTCTGGTCAGCAGCCAAACCCAGCAAGAACTGTAACACTCCTACTGCCTTCCTCTCAAGTCAGAGCCACCCTTTTACCTGTAACGGTCTGTACAGAGCATACTCATCTCTGAAGAGCTGATCATGATGACTGACACAATCTAGCCAGCGTCCATCAACCAGCGCTTGTCCTATTGCGATGGCTTGGACCCTGGAGGTATAAGAGCAGAGACAGTTTTCTAACTTTGTTTTTAAACACATGGTTTATGGTACAAGGATGGTACAAGAGGAAAATGTCATTTGCTGTACTTTTATACTCCACTGTATTCCACTACTGTACTTAACCAGACACTGATTAAAATATTGTGGAGATGGAGAGTGTAATGATTCAAGTACAAAGTTAGAAGAAGAAGCTGTCAATGCTCTAAACTCAACTGAGACATCCAACAGACAAGATATACTGCTTGTTGTCCTCCAAGAACTTTAGCTTGAGTTACACATGTTGAACATCTCTGCTAAGTGAGGACCCTGGCTCTACAAATACAAAAGCCATCTTAATTTTATCTCCCTCTTCCATGGTCAAATACACCTGATTCTTTATACTCATTTACAACGCTAAGAGGCCACCAGTTCCACCAAAAATTTAGCTATCAGACATTAGAGATCTCTGATCCCAAGGGCAGACTCATCTTTTGGAGTATCAGTGAACTCAGCAGTCTGCTTTCTTCTGAACTGCTTTCTTCCAGGGTTGAACAAATTGAAGTGGATTTATCCCCACTTAGAAACAAGCAAATATGTCATGTGGCCAAAAACTCTTTTGCAGAGTTAGGAGAACACACCAATTTTCATCTCTACATTATGAGGCAGGGACCTTTGCTAAAAAGTATCCAAAACACACATAGCTTGGTGGCCCTGCAATTCCAATCTGTTTACCAAAATGGAGCATATAGCACCGAAAAAAAGTCTTTTTGGAGAGTTTTTGTAATGCACTCACTGTTCTCTGCCCATTTGAGTGATATTTGTCCCATACACTGTCTCCCACATCAGCTCCAGAACTAGACAGACCCCCATGCCCTTTTCTGGGGGACCACAAGAAATCAGAATCTTACTAGCGGGCAGCAAAGAACCAAAATTCACACCCCACCCTCTTTCTCATTTTCTCACCAAGAGGTCTCTCTCTGGAATCTAAGGTAACCTACATTAGCTAAAATTCACAACCTCCTGCCACAGAGTCAGAAGACACCTGTCTTCCTAAAGCATCAAGGTTACCTTGTGGTTATGTGCCCATTTCTGATAAGCCAGTTCACCAGCTCTTTTCCCACAATGCAGTTGGGATGTGTTCGCAGCCAGTAGCGATGGTCTTGGAACTCCATCCCACTGTTGTGATGGCAGATTTTCTTCCACAGATCTTTCAGCTGGACTGAGTCCTGGTCAGGGAGAAATGCAAGTTACTTAGTAGTCTGAACTCAGCACTGGTTTCAAGAGCATCAGCATGGGCCCTCAAATCAACTTCTAGATCAAGAACTTTCTACCAAGGAGGCATAAAATCTAAGCCGTTCTGCTCAATCTATGTGAAGGTGCAAAACAAACAGGAGAAAAACCATAGGATCAGCTCCTTACATCCTTCCTTTATATAAAGTCAAGAACAAAGAAGAAATTAGGTGGTTATATTCAGAGTTAAGGGGCTTAGGGTTTTAATGCAAGCAAGCTTTTCTACTGCCTACAAGATGCTTATGTCCTCACTACTGCCCTCTTGTACCCTAGTCTCAAATTCAGCCAGTGTGTGTAAGGGCAAGAAAAATTCATCCTTTGGCTTTTATTTGGCTGCCTTTCTGCTTTCACTTTGGGCACTGACTGCCCTGGGCATCATCCTAGAACCAAAGTCAGCAGCTCCACTGCCACACCAGGCATAGTGACCAACTGTTCAGATAGATAACACGTCACAGGACCACAAGATTTAATGCAAGTGGTAATTCAACAGTTCATCTGCTTTGTATTTTTACCTTCAACTCACATAGTGTGTTCAGGAAACTGGACAAACTGATAAAACACAGTAAATCTTTTCAGCTCAAGGATTTTGACCTCTAATTCAGAGAAGTATGTGCTTACTCCACGCACGCACATCTTCCCTTACTCTGCTTCATAAGCAAAGTTCATTAGTCTTCTGAATGCAGTCTGTTAACCTTTCAATTACCTCCTGATAGGGAGTCAGCTCCACATATCAAAATCATGAAACAAACGGTGGCAATTCCCAGCAAGTCCTACATTAACACTGCATCTCCTGCACTTACATGAACAGAAGTGAGACTAGAAAGCCCCTTCTCCCTCGAGGAAGAAAACAGATAAAAATTTAAAAAGGTGAAGCTGAAGCGCACTGCAACTTGATTATCCTTCCCCAACTTGCATTCCTAGTGTTTTAGATTTCATTGTTCCTGCATTAACATGCATGGGGCAGCGGGGTGTGAGGACATGCTGTAAGATGTTTCACACTCCTATGATTGTTCATTTACAGAGCTGCACAAGTGAGCAGGAACTAGAGTGTTTTGATTTAGTTGCATTCTGCTGACATCAGGCAAATACCTGACAATATAGAAGGTAACCTTCCTGATTTTGAATGATGATGGGAAGTAATTTTGAATACTTGAGTGTGAAAAACTCTCCCCTCCTTTTTCTCCAGTTGGTTTTGCCCCAGCTAGTAGAAACTTGTCTTTTCATCAGCAAGAAGAAACACCATTTTCTCCTTAACATTGCACAGTAAATGCCACCTACAACACTCTAGTCAGCAGAGAGAAGATAATAGGATTACTTACAACATTTTGTTCAAAGAAAAAATGTGTAACAAGTATGTCACAACCACCTTTTAAAAAACACTAACATTTATTCAGCAAACACGGGGAGGGACCAAGTTCTGTTTTGGCCCAATAAGCTGCAGCAGCCTTATCTCATCCATCAGAGTAACATTTGGAAATAGCCATTTAAAGTTCTCCTTCAAGTAGCCTATGAAAGGGAAAAATCTGAACTTGGAGAATCAAATCACTTGGTTGCAACTGCAACTGTAGCAAGTACAATCCACACAGCACCACCATACAACAACTTCACACAGTAACACGCTTCCCAAGACTAAAACTCTACACCTTTATGCAAATGCCACATAAAACTCCCATTTGTTTCAGGAAGACAGAAGAGTGCAAAGCAGTATCAATATTCTTCACCTCTGC
This sequence comes from Penelope pileata, assembly GCA_013396635.1. Taxonomy (NCBI): domain Eukaryota; kingdom Metazoa; phylum Chordata; class Aves; order Galliformes; family Cracidae; genus Penelope; species Penelope pileata. The sequence continues at coordinate 40,865 of WBMW01001305.1, read as the reverse complement.
ACCACCTGGAGGTGCAGTCTAGGTAAGAATACTCAGGCAAGACCCATGAAAGGCAGCACAATACTCCCATCGCATGGCACAAGGAAGCTAAACTTCATTGCTTTCACAGAGCAAGACAAACAGAAGCCTGAAAGGTACCAAAAGGATTTTGCGCTCATCCTCGCTGGTCTCTGCCTTCATATGTGTGCGACTGGCCTGGGGGCTGACAGATGTCTCATAGGAAGGCACCATTGGTGAACCCGACCGATCCAGCGACAGGTTAGTGATGCTGGCTGATCTGGAGTGCAGGAGACAAGAAAGGAAGTGTAAGTGTTCATTGTGTGGTGCTTCATCAGAACAGGCAGAGATCTTGCGGCATGCTAAGAAGGAACTGAAGTTTTGACACTGTTCACATTTCTCCGTACAGACTTAACGGTTAAAGCCCCCCTTCGTCCTCCCAGTCAAGGGAGAGGAAAGGATCCCCAGGACGCAAGTGTATTGCACTGGAAACATCTAAGTTAAATGAAACCTTTTGTAAAGCTCTTTGTAGAAAACAGTTAGAGCTAAGTTTAGGCACAGCAATTCATACATGCCTGCATTTGAATAGAGTGGGAAAGGAATGAGATGCTGGATAATTAGAAGGTCCAGCACGCTGGAGGCAAGCAGATGCCAGCAAGGGCAGTCAACACCAGGATTCTTGTAACAAGGCACTGAGATTCTCCCTACCCCTGAACCATTCAAAATTCCTTCTCCTCACATCTCTGAAATATCTGCATTGAGAATTTGCAGTGGATACAGTGGAAAAAGTTAGACCATCTGTTGGACCTGGAGTCTCTCCAGTTGGCAATTTTCCCTTGTATTGTGACACAGAGCATTCACCTGATCTCAGCCCAACTGTTAGGAAATCTGGGCTACACACTCCAATACAAGCATACTATTTTGCAATGATCATTGCAAAGCTACAAATGCAAATACAAATTCCAAATATTTCTGCTCTGATATCCCACAGCTAGACTAAGCCTCTGAATAAACAGTGCAAATTCTTCTCGTTATGCAGCAGCTGCATATACGCTGTGTAAGCTAGTAATACTAACAGCGCCTGAAGGAGTGCAAATGGACAACATTTCTGCATACAGCAAGAAGGAAGATCAGAATTGCAATGCTGAACTGACCCAAGAGACTTGGAGCAGTCTCAGTGGTGAGAACTCTTGCCAGCACTTAATCCTTGGAATGAAACTCAGACAGTCAATTATCAAGCTCTGTTAACAGATACTGATTTTTCCCAAGAATTCTCAATGGATAACATGGCTAATCCTAAGTGTGAAATACAAAAGCTGAATTAGTGTGGCATTGCTACTGCAAGGAAGTAAGCACTGGAAGTACAGTAGTCACAAAATGACTACTTGTTCTTGCTCTTTTTCTTAAGCAGGAATTCTTTTTAGTCATTTATGCAGAATCAAAAGGAAACTATCTTGGCATTGCATCCATATACACTTAAGGGTTATAGCAAAAATGTTTTCCTATGCATTCAAAGCAGGCTAAATTCTGCCTGTCTTCTACTATTCAGACGCTCTCAAGTTGAACAGAATTATAACTGATAAATCAATCCGGCAGAGTTATGCAACTTAACAGAAAGCATTCTTATGTGGAATATGAGATTGACATCAAAGCCCATCATTAAGTATTCCTCCCAGCTGTTTCACAAGAGCTACTTCAACTGTGCTACCTATCTGTGAGCAGCAAGGATCTTTAATCTATGTAAATGGACATTAAATAAGAGCTAGAATAGTTATTTACCATTGGGCTTTCAACTCTGTGCTCCTTGTCATGTTTGCCCGGAAATAATTTCTGGTATGAGATTATTCACCAATATTTTATTCTTCCTAGATAAGATCTTTGCCCCTCAGCTGTACAGTCAGTGTGCACCTCCTCCTAACTGTCCCCGTCACAAAGAAGACAAAGATTTGAAGTAGCCCATTCCCTGAAAGGCACACCTAGCACCCTTCCCAGACAAGTTCCCTAGCCTTTGCTGCCCCTGCCATAACTCTCCAAACCACTACACATTCATGGAGCACCAATGTAAGGAAGTTGTTGAATGCCTATTGGCTCCAGGGCTGAAACTTGGATCATCTTTTCTCTGTTCCTCATAACTTTGCCTCATCTTTATTTCTCCAATTTAACCACAATGGAGCTATTTTACTAGCAGAATAGTAGAAGCACTGTGAAGTAGAAATTACTTGTTCTTCTAATACCAGTCTATTTAATGGGATTAAGCTCAAGCATTCAGAAGTTATACTAATGCTCTTGTGAGCACTTAAAGTACATTCCAGCACTACCACATAAAGACCTATGACAAGACTTCAGCCTAAGGAAACCAAGTGACTTAAACAAGATGACATTTAATGGATCAGCAGAGGAATTGGTGAGGGAGGAGATTGGGGGGGCAGAGGGGTGCAGGGAACAGCACAAAGCATGAACATAAAAACAAAACTAAACAAACAACAGGAAAAAAAATCTCCATTTCTTCTTGACCTTGGCTTTGCCTCCCAGTACCAGGTCTCTTGCTACTCCTTTTTCTCTGGCTGCCTTGGAACTCTCCGTTTCTTAACCACTTCCTTTCTCTTTCTGTCCTCTTTACCATCACCTCTATCTGAATCAGTCAGCAAACTACAGGTTCTTCAAAATTAGTAAATGTACTAGTATGAATACGTACATAAGTGGTCTTTCCTCACCATTACATATGTATGAGCTCAGAGCCCCATTCTGAACTTGAAACAGCATGCCCAGTAAATACAAAATGCAAAATACAAGCTTTACAGTGAAGAGTGTGAGAGGAGTGCATCCAGAACAGGAAATAGGCAGGTGTGATCTGTTTACCTGTTCCGAGCTGGAGACTTCCCTGCATCCTCCTGGACAGACCCAAGGCGTGCAGACAATGTGGTAGCTGATGTGTCTGGGTGAATCAAACTGTTAAAAAAAAAAAAAAAGGAGTTTGTTACAGATGTTTGAGACACTTGCCACAAGCAGCAGCATCAGAACAGCTGAGATTAAAATACAGTGCATTATAACACTACCTTCATATCCACTACAGTTAAATCAGTTCCCTGTCTGTAGGCCAACGAAATCAGAGAACAGCACTTAAGACTTCTACTTTCAGACCCGAGTCCTGCTCATCTAACTCCCTGTTACATTATCCTGCCCCCTTCCCCACATCTCTTTCACATAGGTTCCCTCTTCCATTACTTGCAGCTATTCTGTGCTTTGCAGAGGCATTGCCCCCATCTCCAACAGGTCATCTTTGCAATACAAGCAATGATATCTACATCTATTGCTAAAGAGCTTATACCAAGATATAGAAAAGCTTCCGTAATTGTTTAACATTATCGCTATCACCTTTGCCCTCTTTTTCCCTCCAGTCCAGAAGGGAGGAGAGCAGATGTTCACACATCTAGAACACAAATTCCTACTTGCAAAACTATAAGATACAAATCAAGACGCTCCCACTGATAATAACTGTACTGGCTGTGCTCTGGGATGTAGACATGTTCCTTGCACAATAAATGCTCTTCATGAGAAGAGGCACACAACACAACTTTGTCTGAGCAGCTGTACTTGCCCAGAATACCTCACTCCTCAAGTTTTAAAGGACAAGGCACCTAAATTTAGTTAAAGTAGGAGGGCAAGCCTCTGTGCTCCAACTGTTTAAAGATTAGAGTAGCATCAGACAAGTAAATGCAGCAGCACTCTCCTAAATGCCTTTCTCACTGCTTTGTAGCAGATGACGGTAGGAGAGGCAGAAGCCTTATCTTATACACATTGTTTTGGGAAGAGACTTAACTCCTTGGTTTTCTTCAGAAGAAAACTACTTCACATACAGAAACCACATATAAATAACATTTGCTTTTAGAAAGTAGCGAGTTCCCACTTTCTGCTGTGCCACAATTTAAGCTTGATGTGCTGAATTCAAACATCTAAAGGTCAATTATGACTTTATCAAATGTAATATTAAAAAAAACACTGCAGCCCACTGCAAAAGTTTTCCTTTTAACAGCAACAAGCACTGAAGAAGTGTCTAATTCCCCTAAAGCAACAATAAACCACATAATCTCTCCCTCTCACACACAAAAGCAGCCCATGTTTAGACAGCGTCTCCCAGTAAGGCAGAGCATTATAAAAGAGCCTCTCAAGAACAGGCAGTATTTCTCTCCAGTGCTATCAACTGCTCAAAATAAAGACACCAATACTTTCTGTACATGCCCATGTCTAGGATGTGATGTACTGACAAAATAAAGGTATCTAAACAGATCAGAAGACAGAAGTAACGATATATTTCTTTGTATACCTGAAGAAAAGCATTCCAAGCACACATACATATTCCCAAATTCAAGACTTGGTAGTATTCATCCCAAGAACTTCAACACACTGCTTTACATGACTATGACATTGAAGTAAATGTACTTTATTTAGGCCTTAAGATGATTATTTCTTTGCTTCCATATACAAGCACCATACTCCAAAGAGCAATACACAAAGCAAGAGTTAGCTCATTTTCTGAGGATGGCTGTTTCCAAGGTTCTTCCTTCATACTATCAGAGATCTCCTGAAAGAGGTATAATATCACTAACACTGCCTGCCCCTCAGTTAAAGAAAGGCTCTGATTCACAAACTCTTCACACAAGTTTCACACTTGCCCATTTTTGTGTTTTTAGGGAAAACATCACATCTGATTATTTCTTCTTCCTCCCATGTGAAAATAAGGTTCTCAGGAACTAACTTGCGTACTGCTTGAGTAGAATAACGATGTTCAAAATGGATAGGAAGAAAACACTTCAAAAGGAGATCAGAGAACCCTGTCCCTTCAATTTCACTTCAGTTATTTCCACCATTTCTCTTATTTACATAGAAAGCATCTCTTACATTCTCTTGCCCAAACTCAAACCTGACAAGTAAGATACCAGTGTTACATTAGCTTGGCTCTCAATACATTGATGATTAGAAGAGATTTTATTCGCCTTTTTTTTTTTCCCCAAACTCTGAAGGTAAAAGACTGATCTGTCACTGATATAGAACCAGTGATTCAATGAGTTAATCAATGAGTTAAAGGAATAATTTCAAATAATTTTAAACTCCAGTAGAAAAGTTTTCACATTTCAATTTGATGAGAAGAATATTGAAAGCAAGCACAGGATTAGAATCTTATTTTTACAAGACAAACGCTTCTAAACCACCACCTTTTGTCTCAGTAGGTGACAGCCTGAATACAGTTAAGATTACAGAGCTCAACAAGCAGCCCTACACCTTACCTTTGCCAGGTTAGGTCCTCCTCCAGGAAGATGTTGCGGCTAGCTTTACGGCTCCCAACCGGTGTGCGAGGCTCACTAGGATCCAGCACTGACAGAGAACACGCAGAATCTGACAGAGCGTTTAAGTCTTCTCCAATGGAGTTGCTATCTGTGGAGTGTGCATAGCTTAAGGCTATTTTGCGGCAGTAAGTACAGGCTCGGAGATCCCCTACAAAAAGAGGAACCAGGCAGTGTAAGTGAACGGGAACAAACAGTACCCTGTTCCTGTAGGATCAGAAGTGTGTGGTGATGGGGAAAAGGATTTCGTGTTTCAAAACGTCTTTGCATGTTAGAAGTCTAGTTCCCATATTCCCTTATAGAGCAAAACCCCAGATAATTATACACTAAAGGAATTTCTCCAAGTCAAACGATGTATAACATGGCCAGTAGGAGAGAGACTGGTTAGGAGAGTCAGAGAAAGAACACATGGTACAACAATAGCTAGGTCAGATGTGACATACCAGTCAATGTCTGGAAGTAAGAATTTCCATCAGGAGATGTCTAGAGTTTGGTAATTAGCATTGGAAAGAGTTTCCCTTGCCCTCAATTAGAGCACATGCCGCATAAATTTTTAAAACTACTTTAAACTACTTTTATGAAGCACAGCTTTTATTTGGCACTTTCTGTAGTGAACACCCTTGTTACATAGTGACCGTATTTATCATCAGCGTTGGTACAAATAAGCAGACATGGCATAACCCAACAATACACATGGAGAAAATGGTAGAATTAGGTCCTGTCATCCCACGTGCTTATTTCTAAGCCTGCTAGAGACCTGTACAGCATATCTATGAGATGTCAGAATCAAAAATACAGTAGTCCAAACAGAGTTGAGCACATGCAGAATGTTCGACTTCTCAGTGAATAAACCCTACCTGTGTAGCCCATGAATTTTCCAGGGATTTCTTGATTGCAGCATCTACTACAGAAGATCTGCCCACAAAGTCGACAGTGGTGCCTCCGACGGAAGGTGGTGAATTTCTCACTACAGTCATAGCATTCTTTGCACTGGCTGTCAGGCATCCAGTACTGCTTCAAGTCACTGTCCTGCAAGGGAAGGCAGCAGAGAAATCTTTTTTTGTAAATAAAAAAACATGTTTAGATTAATGATTGCTTTGTAGACTGTGCACATTAAAGGATAATATCACTTGTTCACATTTGTGAATGCACACACTTGGATACAAACACATACGCACAGAAATAATTTTTCATGGGTCTTTATAGGAAGCCAGGAGACTAAGATAGTCCTTAATTGCGAGACTAAATCTAGCAAGAATTTGCCTTCTTGATACAACATGGATGGAAACCAGGGGAGAAAAAAAAAAAATAAGCTGTAGATAACAGTCAAGAAGTAACAAACACATGAAGCAGTAATCACTTTTCGTTCACCCCTGGCACAACAGGTTCTCAACCAGCACAGCTTAAAATCAGTTGAGGTTGTTTTTCGGAGGTAAATAAAACAATCAGGAATTTGCAACACAAGATCATTTCAATAGCTAACACTAGAATATATTCTTACATGAAACGGACAAGCCTACTAAGTTCTATTACACAGCAAAACTCTTCAGGGCTCAGTAAACAGTTGTTAAACCTGCATCCCAGACTGGTATAGTTTCAAACCTCCAGGTTAACTGCTATATGAAGACAATTGTAGAATACCTCAGCAGCAGAAAGTGTCATATATCGATTAAACAGCATGGGCCCAAGTACAGTTTTGTTTCATTTTTAAGGCTTTAAAACAAGGATGTGAAACTTCCATGTAATGATGTAGCTATGAACAGAGCAAGACAAATCCCTCAATTATAATTCTGAGCACATCAGCTAGGATCACCATGGATGGAGGCAACTGCTACTGGTCACATGACAGCTCTGACTGTGAGTCATTCTTTGCTGGAGTTCAGTTCTGGCAATGAGCCCTTTCAGAGGGACTGAATACATGGGATTTTTCTTAGGAAGTGAAAGTACTGCATCAATTTTCTTAAAACAAATCAAGAAGAGAAACCACAGAAAGGAAAGCTGATCTGTATTCCAATTTTCACATAAAGAAAAGATATATCCTGGCTGTGGGTTCATAAAATGAAGGTTGGCATAGCTGCTAGACCAATTTTGAGACCAAAACATCTATGATCAACATGACAACAATTTCATGCTGACCTCATCTGAGAGATCTCATACAGAAAGAGGCCAAAATTGTTCAAGATGGTCTAGAGTGTTCAAGAAAGTGTAGAAAACTTTAACATGGATACTAAACTTCAAGCAGAGAAAAACACAATGATGAGCTTTGCCATGAAACTGCTGCAAAGCTGCAGGGGATGCCAATGAAGTTTCTGCTGTGGTTCTGCAGGATGAGTCAATACCCTGGTTCTGCCACATGGATAGATAGAATATTCTATGGATAGAATAGCCAATCTATACGCATAGCCTCCAGTACCCTGCCAAATTTACACATGGATGGGTGTTTAGAAACTGAGACGTTGCTGGTTTCTCCATATTTAGAGAAAAACATTGAGGCAGGAAACTAGAGACATCTTCCTGCTGTCTGCCTTGCTCAAGTTGGAGCCAGCACTCGTGACAAAACAGCCTACAAGAAAGGATTCAGAACAGAAGCCTGACTCCTGTTAGCAGTAGAGGTTGCTCCCCACAGCACCTTTCAGGATGCGACACACACCTTCTACAACAACCACGTGGTCTCCTGTAGAACTAGGATAACTCCACAGCAGGAAGAAACTTCTGCCTGAAGTGATTCAGGCAAGACATGGTTGCAGACAGGAGCAGCGAGGCATTAGTATTTGTACAGATGTCAGCATGCCGACAACTGAGATCACTTCTACAGAAAGGACTAGACTGAACTTACTGCTGCATCCTGCCTGTTTGAACGCTAACTTCTCCAATAGCCTCAAAGATAACAGAAAAACCTCAAGGCCTTCAGAATCCGCCAAAATTTGAAAAATTTGTAGGGGCCACACTCAACATCCTGCTCACTGCAACGGAAGGCTTGAGCTTCACCCTCAAAAGTATCACTCTCTGCCAAAGTAAAGTTTCTTTTTACAAGGAGAATGACACTAGAAGTTAAGTGACTTTACTCCAAGTCTACTTGTGAAAGCTATCAAGACAAAAGCCCTTTTCCCATTTCATTTGATTTAATTAAATGTACCTTTGCCTGCCCATGTCTTGTTCCCAGACACAGCTGTTTATACTATGACTTATGGTTGCAGCTTCTTCTCTCAACTGGATCCTCCTATAAAAAGCCTTATCCACAATAGCAGAGGGAAGCAAAAGCAGCACATTAATAGCAACCACCAGACCATTACCAGCTGAAAGTCTTGTTCTGTTAACTAATTTGATTCAAGTGAATATTGCTGTATTTTTATTACCACACTAAATAAATTTAATTCATTCCTAGAACTCTCATTTTACTATTTGTGACAGGCAATGTGTTTCTTCTCCCCATTGAGTGCCTTCAAGGAAAAAAACAGTCAGGTAATACTAAATAAGGTAATACAGAAATGGGAAATAGTGCTAAATGAGAACATGCGGTCTAGGTTCAAAAAACTGAACAACAATGACAGATCTCTGACATGTCAAGAGTCAGCACCAACTTAAATTTCCCTTGCACTCGCACAATAAGTTTCCAATCCACTCATCCTTCAACCATCTGAAAAAATCTTCATGCTATCTAAAAATGAAGATCAAGGAAGCCCTGTAAACAGTCAGTTTCTAGATACTTTGGCATACCAACCCCTCAGAAGTAGTACCTGGCTCTTCCCCTCCATGATTTCTTTGAGGCGCTTCAAGACAGTGCTGAGGCTTCTCAGCTGAACAGCTGTTCGAGGATCATGACCTCCAAGAGGAGGCTCCACTTTCCTTCGATTGTCTGCAAAGGAAGGGAGAGTAGTAACATTTCTTCCACAGCACATCCACATTTACATCACAACATGAAATCCTATTAGAGGTAAACTGCATATATGTGTGAACATTTACAAAGTTACAGTGCGTATCATTTCTTGCCCTTACACTATTCTTCTCCAAAATGAGCTTCTGATGCCTGATAGTTTAATTCAACATTTTAAATACTATTCCCTAAGTGTTTATAAGAACCCACTTAAATTCTGAGAACAAAAACATCTTTTAAAGAAGTGATTTTCAGCTCACTATATGAACCTGGTAATACTCCTTTAGAAAGCAATGAAGTCTCATTCTAGAATGCCCTCTAGATATTAATACTCACAAAATAACTGTAACAATTGTTACCTTCATTCTAGGACTGGTATGAGTCAACGGCTTAACCTGAGCTTACTTATGAATGACTACAGCAAGTCTAAGAACCCCATAGCTCTGTTACTGCTACAAACAGTAACTCAGAGTAAAACGTAACCAGAAGTTAGATACTTTTTTTTCCTGAAAAAAAAGTCAAACTGCTGAGAACTTGCACAGGCATTCTAATTTAACTGTAGCAAAGAGACTGCTGAGTAAGAATGTCATGCAGTTGACTTGTTTCCTACAAAACGCTAGACTGCTTTGAATCATTGCTGTACTAGTTACAAACAGGGTCCTTCTCTCCAAGAAGGATCTGCAGATAGTTCTGTATTTACCCAAACATGTAAACATTTTCAGAGTCACCTTTCTACATAAACAATTTTTCTGAACAGTTCAAAGTTCCTTACCAGCTTCGCTGCTCTCCATCTGACCAGCATTTTATTCTGATCCCCTCAGCACAGGAAAAACAGACATGGCTGCGTTGTTTACTGCTTTAGAGACCACTGATGTCAGCAGGAATGCTGAGAGCACCAGCAGAAGGCTGTTAACTGTTGCAGGGCACCTCCGTGTGCAGATCAAAACCCTGACAGTAATGTGATTAACACTATGAGGTTCCATGCCTTCTCTTCAGGTTCTTAGTAGATATTTTTAGTTAAGTTAATCACACATGCACGTGATGACCTCAGTGCAACAAAGAATACACAACAAGGTGATTTTAAAGAGACCTGAGAGTGCTTAAACCCAGGAGTCTGTGGCTAGCCACTTGGAATTTATTTAAAGGCCAAAGGAGCACACTTTCTGACAGACCCAAGTTTTTCATAACAGTGATTTAAGTGACTTTTTCAGGAAATTAATATCAGGCCTCCTGCTTAACTAACTGTAAATCTTGTCAAGCAAACAATTACTGAATTTTGAACAGTGCTGAGGAAATGCCACATCACTGGGTCTCTTGTTAGTTAAAGGCTGCTTGCTGTACCACACAAAACAACGTCCAAAGGATGTCATCTATATTAGCCAAAACATGCCCTCAGCAGCAGGGGCACACAGTTAACCTGTTTGTACTAGAGAAATAGACCAATTCTCAGATTAAAATTTGGTTGGCTCTTTTCATTTATGATTATGTGATTTATCCCTTTCTGGGAAAAAGGCACTGCACAGCAAGAATGGAAGAAGCTATTATTCCTGCAGTACAGGATACACTCTACCATATTTGTAAAAGGATTCACCTGGATCAAGCTTAGATCAACTCTTCCTCCCAATTCACACTCCAGTATTATAAATAAACACTACAGCTATTTTCTTACTTAACACGTGTTGTAACCGTAAATCATACAACACTGGAAGTACTCATACTCCCTTATTTCATTAAATTACTTTCACTTCCACAAACATTAAGGGTTTTTTTAAGGAGTACCAGCTTATGCACCGTGTTTTCTATCCATTCCCTTCCCATCTACACATTCACTGAAGACACCCTCTATATACCAAAGGAACCCCACATAGACTTGAACCCCACATAGACTTCCAATTTGACTTATTTCTGAACTACTTGTCCTCCGTAAGTTAAGATTAACTCCTAAAAAGCCAAAACAATATCCTCATATTTCAACAGTAATTCTCATCCTTCCTATTACTATTCACAGCAGCTGATCTTTGGCAAAACCTACACGTCCTCTGAAATACGTTTGCCTCCTCTTTTTACTGTTCTCCCCACCTGAGACACAGAGCCCCATTCCAGTGATGAGTACCTACTCCGCATAAATGTTCTGCTGAGTTCAAGTCACAGACAGATTCGCTGAGCTGACCACACCCTAACACTAGAACAGATAGCTTCATGCAGTTTCAACAACAAAGAACCTTGCCAGGGATATCACAGTTTTGCTGATACAACATGAACTGCTTTCTAGTTTCCACTGCCAAAGCACAGTTTCATATTCAAGCTCACTGTGATAGCTCAAACATTGCCTGACAGAAGATGCAAAGTACGTCATTTTCCACGGCCTTTTTCAATGGAAAAGATGCTTTGGTAATTGGTCACATTCTTTATGCTTCACAATAGCCATATGCTTACCTCAGGCCTTCTTCCCCCTCATATGATCACTGGCTCTTTCTCACTCCTGCTAAGCCCTTTTGCCACTCTCTGTGATTGTCAGTCTGCTACAACCTTGTAGCACCATCAGCATTATCCTGCTGTTGGGGGTAACAAGCCAGAATTGCTTTTACTGCCAAGGCTCACTCTCCAGCTGGAAAGCATTTCCTGTTCTCCTTAAACTGGATTTGACAGCTGTGACATCTTAGGTATAATTCAGCACTTTGAAAGCACTCAGCTGGCAGCACACACAGGTGGCACACACATACAGCCCAGTACAGCCAGCTGGGCACACTGTCTCTGTAGGAGCAGCTCAAGCTCTCCACCTGGAATTCCAGTAAGTAAGGATGCAACAAATTACCCTAGTGGGAGGCTGCAAGTCAGTGCAGGGTCTCAGTACTGGTTTTTCCGCCACACAACCCACAAAGCATCTTTGACCTATGCCTGGTATCCAACAGCTTCTCTTATTTTCACAAAAGCCAATACATCCTAACATAAGGGCTGCTCTGGAAGTAATGCCTCCTATGTTACTATGTTGGCCTACGACATCACAGGCAGATGTTGGTGGGATGGCAGTAGAGGCTGAACCTTCCCACCAGTGTTCCATTCCATGTTGTTGCTGTGTGACAGATGGCAGCAGAGGGGCAGTCTGACCCAATAGCGTCTGACATGGGAGTGCAGATGAAGCAAAGGGGTGGCACTGAATTCCTCCATGCAGAAAAAGTGGCGGAAAAAATGGCACCCATTGACATTCATCAATATTTGTTGAACATTTCTGGAGACCAAACAGTGGATGTGAGCACAGCGAGGCAGTGGGTGGTGCGTTTCAGCAGCGATGGCAGTGACAGTGGGGCACCTCTGCTGGTGCAGATGTTTACGAGCGGGGTGTGCAGCTCTTGCTCATGGCTGGCAAAAATGCACAGCTAATGGTGGTGACTATGTTGAAAAATAGTGTTTCTGTAGCTGAGAATTTGTTCTATCAAATAGCGTTATTGTGCTCTCTGTATCTCTTGTAGTTTCCATGGAAATAAATAGAAGGCCTTCCTTTCAGAGTGACCTAAGTATAAAGTTTTGATACAAGCAGTCCTGAAGGAAGCAGACAACTGCAATCTTATGTATCTGATGCCAGAAACTTTCCTACAAAAGCCATCATCACTTCTTGTTGCTTTGTTTTTGCATTTGCCAGATAGCATGGCCCCTGAGAAACAAAAATATCTGCCATGCAGACAGTGCAAGCTAATGGACAGATCAGGTGTAGGAGTCAGCATCTTCAGGAGCAATTCCATTCCATCACTGTTTACAGGCACCAGCAGCTTTGCTCCAAGACTTTTATTTATTCATTTCAGTTTGCTTAAACTTGGCATGTTATTTAAACTCAAGGAGACCAGAGAGACCTTTGTGAAGGACTTAACCATTTTTCTGCCCAAGCTTGCCCATTTTGTTTGGAACAAGAATCTCCTAAGAACTAAGGCCAAGTCTGGAAAAACACTCAAGAGAATTGCAGATAGAAGGTTGCAAGAAAACTGAGGTACATCAGACACCTCTCTGACATTGAACTGAGTGGGTGAACTGAACTACAAATTGAGGTGTTTGACTAAACCACATCATTACTTTCATACTTCAGTATCTGAGCAAGTAAAAATACCTGCATTAGGAGTTAGAAATAAGTTCATGATTCTTTCTAGTTACAAGAATAATTTATAAGATTATTTGTGCAACCCAGCATTAGCTGCAATGGCAGAAATTAAATTCTCTTCTGCTCTACATTCAGAAATCCTCAAAGATCTGCTCATTCAGCACCTCTTAAGACAAAAGAGAACAGGAAAATTGATTTTCTAAAAAAAGCAAAGCCTGATTTTGAGACAGGAAAGAGGTAAAGATTTTTTTCCTCTTCAAATACAACAAGATGGACCTGAAAAATCCCTGTGAAGCCTCCCCAGACACCCTATAGACTTCTACATAGCTCATGTTTGTTACAGTTCCAAGGTTAGTGGCAGATTTGGAAGAAGATGCTCAATTGTGAACAAGGCCACTCAGCATCAAGTATCACAGAAATTTCTTCAAAAAGTCAGCAAGTCCTGCTTGATCTAGCTTTATTTCTTTCCCAATGGCTGTTTCACCAGTTCCTTTTCCTAAGAATACTTCAATCTAAACCCAAGAATATGCCCAAACCCAAGAATTATTTCCAGAAAAGCAACAGTTCTCAACTAACTCTTACTTCCCTGTCTGCCCACTTCTAGTAGGTGTCAAACATGAAGATTATTTCTGCCTTCTACTGTACCAAACCACCTATCTTGCCTAAAGGTTTCTGGTCTGCAATCCAAAGATAATGTCTAAGTGATTTGCAAGAGGTGACTAAGAGTGAAGTAAAGTAAGTTGACAAATCAGCCAAGAGCACACAGCTGTACCTGGGGTCCTTGAGAAAATGCTTAAAAGAAACCATACCAAACTTACCTGGTTTGTTGTGGAAGGTACAACTGAATAGCACAAACAATACTAGATGGCAATGAGGCAGATGATGGCAATGGTTTCTGGGACTAATCGCTTATTTGAAAAAAGCATACACATTACATATGTTTAATATCTGATTTGTTCCCAATAAGTACCATATTCTTGACAATGCTGTCTGACACAGAATCTTTACCCAGCCTAGCAGTTTGCTCAAGACTACCATAAACTACCACAACAACGAAACATATCTCAACAGAAACCCCTGGAGACTCTACTAACCACCTCCTTCATGTCTTCATAAAGCCATTATATCATTGCATTTCTGAAATCACAGTCAACTGTCATTTCAGCTAAGAGAAATTCATGTGGTAATAGACTCTAGATTACAAATAAAAAGGTTCAAACAAATACTTGTTCAATTTCCTGCAAAATAGCTAAAGAAAAAACTCCTTTGATGATGTCAATCTCATTTAGACTGAGTTCTAAAATTGCAGTTTGCATGTAGCTGTTAAGAAACTGAAGTCTGTTGAGACTTCATACAGAATCACAGGGGTTGGAAGGGACCTCTGGAGATCAAGTCCAACCCTCCTGCTAAAAGCAGGTTCCCTACAGCAGGTTGCACAGGAAAGCATCCAGGTGAATCTTGAATGCCTCCAGAGAAGGAGACTCCACAACCATTTTCACTATCTAGATTCAAGCTGCTTTAAGATGCTGGACATGTTTTGGCAGCCTATTTTGTTCCACTGTTTCACTGTTGAAATGGCAGAACCACCAGCAGCTGGTGTCTTGCTGGAGCACTGAGAAGGGTGGAGATATGCCTCTGAGGTTAAAGTGCAACTCACTAACAGAAGCAGTGTAACCTGATACCAAGTTCTGCTATCAACCTCCAATGCGCCCTTTGTTCATCTCCTTTCACCTCACTCCACAGTAACCCAGACTGGCTGGTACAATACTCCCTTGCAGCATAAAGAGCTGAAATTACCTAGGGTTGTAGAAGATCTTCTTTGCAGCTCACCAGTTAGTTGTTTTTTGTAAGGAACCGGTGACCTCAGAGACTGAGTTCTGGCGGGATGCTGAGGACTGGACCAGCCACCGCTCAGCGCCTGTGGATCAGCCTGCGCTGCCTCTGCTCTCTCCGCTGGGGACGAAAGCCTGCCATCATCTGGAGTTGACAAAGAGCAAGAAACCAACCATTCAGATACAACAGAGAAAATCAGTAGCACATGCAAAACCCTCATTTAGACCATTATTACACATAAAAGACATGAATGTTCAGTCTGAAAAGTGTCATAAAAACATGTAAAGAGGCCAGTACGTAGAACTTGTCAGTTAAGGCTCAGGCTAGTTCAGAAATATCCCTAATGTGGAAAGTGTTTAAAAAAAAAAATAGCAAGCAGGAATTATTTTGACATATGGAATAGCTAGCCTTTATTATCAGCGTCTGCCCTGAGAGGAGATTTTAAGTTATGTTAGAAGCCAGAACTGTGGTCACATTAAAGTTACTGCAGTCTTTAATAAACCACCTGTCTCTGTCAGAGGATCAAGTACAGACAGGTTCTCATCGATTCCAGTAATGTGCCCATTTCACGTGCTGTTTCACAGCTGTTTTTCCCATTATTTCAAAACAGTACTTTGCTGACTTCAGCTACATTTGTCAGAGACAAACAAGGAAAGCCAATCTTGACCAAATTCATGTTCCTTTCAATAAATTAATTAGGACAGGTGATATTCTATTGTACAAACTAACAGCAGTCATACTAATTATTTTTCATCCTGCACAAGATGAGTCTGAACAGATCAGCTTGCTTACGCAAAAAGCTATCTTGGCTCTTTTTCCCCAGACCAAACATTTCAGACGTATGGTCCACAGAGCTGGAAAATGAACAGACTAAACAAAAGCAGCTGATCAGGCCGTCATCTCCATGGAAGAGACAGACAGTTTTTGCACGACGCACAAAGGCACATTCATTCACCACTCTAAGAAAGATTATTCTAAGAAACCAAAACCAAGAACTCACACAACTCTTTAGGAGCTTGCCTACCAAGAACGTAAGATTTTCCTGATACGTGTAGCACAAAAGCCAACATCAACTAGTACTTTTTCATGCACAAAACTTTTATAACACTTGATGGAGAACACCAAGCCACGGAAACGGGCTTCTCATAACCGCACCGCTTCATGGCGACTCAGCTGTCTGCCACCCAGATGAAGGTACACAGGAGTGAAGGCTGGAGTAAGAATTTGCCTTGAAAAGGCCAGCAGATATTTCACTTATACAGACTGGCAGAGGGTTACTGCTGTTTTTAGCCCTGAACATCTCATACAGGCAAGGGACATTCAGACAGCCAGATAAGAAGCATTTGTGCATTTTGTGCTGTCTGCTGACTGGCTTGTCTCCGACCTTCACAGACAACCACAGAGCTCTAGCTGCAAGATGCTGGGCTGGCTATCTTCTCCCACAGCAAAGCTCTATGTCACCCAAGAGCAAGATGTAACATCCCCCACAAACGACTGACTCACCATCCACTTGGCCAGTGGTCTTACATTACACTCTTAAGTTCAGAGGCATTTTTACAAGTTTATGTGGCAGCAGAGGCCATCAATAAAACAAACAGCACAAAACACACAAAAACATATTCCCTTAAGCACTTACCCTTGCTGAAACGAAAGAGATTTACAAAAGAGCTGTAGGCTGATTTAAAAGGAGGCTCATCCTGGTCAGGAGTCAGGGGTTTGAAGTGAGTGAGATGAGATGGACTGCTAGGAGAACGAGGTAGGTCACTGGTAGAGTCCAGCGTCGGAGACCGCTTGTCATCAGCTGCCATTTCACGCGCCCTGGAAAGAGTTCAGCAACATGCATTATACACAGGATGGTGAAGCAGATTATCTTCAATCATCCAAAGAGGAGGTGTCTCATTAGATGCTGAGGTGGACATGCACCCCACCTACCGCAGACATCTGCTATTAACACAAGCCAGAGAGCCAGAACAAGGAGCCCAAGCCCCCTATCTGGCCAGTGCCAGATAGCAGCATCTCCAGAGACAGCAATTCAAAGCTGCTAGTTACAGACCCAGAGCAACCAGATTAATGAACTAAACACGCACTAGGCTGTCTGACAACACTCTCTGGTTGTTGCTTTATGGAAATTGACTCGCTTGAATTTTTCAAATGCAGACTCCACACGCATGCGTATGGCCTACCAAGAAGTTCCAACTTCAGCCAAAAGAAAGAGCTGTCAATGCTGTGACCTCTGCAGCCCTTGTAACAAGAAAACTGGTGCACCACTGCAAGCACAAGACATACTTCCTATTTGGCCCAGTTAATTTCAGCATGAGAAATGGAATGAAACGCAAATAAAAGCAGGACTGAAACACCTGTTTGGTGGCACACTGCTTCCCTTCCCTCTGCAGCACAACGCAGAACCTAGTACAAGTCAGCAGGGCAGCAACCCAGCCTGTTGTCTGTTTTTACACCTAACACCTCCAAACTTCCTTGTTTTCAAGAGTAGCTACATTAAAGGAAGGAAAGAGGAAGCCATGTTAGAAGTTGCACTTGTTGACCCCACTCCCTGTGTATAAAAGCCTTCATTCACACGGCCAGGAGTCATACTTCCCCACACGCTACATTCTTTAACCTCAACAGACACCAGGCATCTTCCACTCTGCCTCACGAGGCCCACACTTCTGTCCTCAAGAGCTAAGGAGCTTACTGCCCTCATCTTTGCAGAGGCAAGGCTCGGTGAAACATCTGACCAAGCAGGAACAGAGGGAGATGATGTGACTGGCTGATCCCTCTATCTGTGCCAAGGATCAAAACCATTTAACAGCCTACTTCCTGCTTCCCAGGGATACATGCTCCTTCCAGCAGTCAGTTTCCACAGCTGCTCCCTGGAGCACATGCATATTTCGCTAGCTAGAACGTTTTCTTCCACGCTGTAAGAACCCCCGCTGAAGATGCCCGCAGCTGCTGAGCAAAGCCACAGCGCTTTGCAAGCTGCTCACAGCTCACAGGGCAAAGCCCAACCCCTCCTGCAAGGAATGCAAAACAGGGGATCTCCAAGGCAGCCCCAGAGCTTCCCAGCACGGGGCTGTTTGCAGCACGCACCCTGGTCGCACAGCCTCTCCTCACAGTCACACAGCCCTAAGAAAAAATGGGGAGACAACGTTTACAAGGTTGTAAGAGCGATTTTGGTCGGGCTCTCTATGCGAGTCGGAGCTGTGCCCTGGAGGGCTCCCCACGCCTCTCCCCTGCCAGCTGGGGCACTGCGGGCTGCTGCGTGCTGCCACGATGCTGCTCAAACCGCGGACAGATCCGAGCACGCTCAACCTCCAGAGTTCAAAGACAATGCCTTCAAGAGCACGTAAATCTATCTGCACGTAAATTCGGATCTGTTTCTTCCACGCTCCAGGCAACCGACAGCCTCCTCTCCAGCCAGGGGGCGAGGAAGTGCCCCGCCGCTCCCCGCCCACCCCCCGCGGCTGTGCTGGGCCGGATCCGCACCACGGCCCCGGCGGGACGCAGGAACGGGGCAGCGCCGGCACCTGCACACGCCCCGCGCGTGATTCCAGAAAACAAACGCTGCCTTTGAGAACGACACCAAACAGCAGCGCCCGTTCGCGGGACGGCAGCCCCGGCCTCGCCAGGCGGGCGGCCAGGAGGGCGCAGAGCCGCCGGGCCCCGCGCGGGCGCGCTGGAGGGGCCCCGGGCC